>CM040123.1:358824712-359315008 GCA_022559845.1 Amorphophallus konjac | reverse complement strand
AAGAAATGGTTTCAAATCTAATTCTGAAAACTCTAAGAAATCTGACAAAATCATTTGCTATTCTTGCAATAAACCAGGACATTTCAAGAATGATTGTCCCGACAGATTCAGAAAAGCTGACAAATGGAAGGGCAAGAAGAAGAACAAGGCCATGGTGTCCACATGGAGCGATGAAGAGGAAAGTGATGACGGAACTAGCTCCTCGGACAAAGAAAAGGAAGATTTCTTGGTGCGGACACCCGAGCAGTTGAGCGGCGCGTCACGCCGAGCCACCGGTACCGCACACGGAGCACGACTCGAGCCACCTCAGCGTCCATCTAGCTCGGAGATAGCCTGGAGACTCTGCCTTGAGCCTCCCCATTTTTCATATTTAATTAGACTTTATTTGTGTGTAAGGTGTGTTTATTTCATTCTATACGGTTTGCAATTATGAGTGTACGAGGGGCTTATTTGTAAAATGGGACCCCTGGGCCCCATGGGACCCCCAGGCCCCCTCCCATTGGTCCATATCAGCCTTGTGGGGTTGGTCAACATCCAAGGTGGACACCTAGAAGCCTTGACTAGTCAATTGTCCACATGGGGGACAAGGGACCAAAAAGGTCAACATTTCCAACCAAACCCACCTACCATGTCCCCCCCTTGGTCAAGGTGCGCCCCCCTCCCCATTTGTTTAATATTTTTGTTGTGTTTTGGTCACACTCCATCCCAACCCTCCATTCCCATCCCCTAGATCCAATGGTTGTGGATGGATGTGAGATGTAACCTATTTAAGCTTGTATTTTCCATTTTAGTAGAATTAATGCATTTGAATTGGAAGAAAATCCCTTGAGCAAGGCTTAGGCCGCCCCTCCCTCTCCCCTTGAAGCTGTGAAGGCTTCCTTCTGGTGGTGAGACTCCACCCTATCAGTTCCGGTCGCCGCCGCCGCCGCCACGAGCCGCCACTACACCGCCATCGTCTTCATCGGAGTTCTGCCCGCGCAGTACCACAGCAACTTCCACGAAATTCCCAACTCAGCCAAGAGCTCCGATCGACCTGGAGATTTTACTGGAGGTTCCATAGGTGTCAAGGATGTCCCAAAAAAAATTGGTTTGTCATTCAGATCCCGTTTCATAATTTTTGATTTTCGTTCCCTCTTTCATTCCAGTTCTGCCAGCAGTCTGTCCAGATGCATCTCCGCCCAGAGTTTTAGGTCTTAGGTCTACGTTTTGATTTTCTTTAGTCCCAAAACTTTTACTGGAGTTTCCTTCCATCCACCCATTCATCCAAAATTTTTCTACATTTCTAGTTCATCCATTTCATATTTTCAACAAATCGTTCTCAGATCCACCTGAAGTTCTGTCCACCCGTTCCCAGATCCGACCACCGGACACTCCACAAATCCTATCAAATCACCACCACCTCCAAATCCTGTTCTAAAAATTGTCCCAGTTCCGAGGTTTGATCCCCTACAACTTTGAAGAAGAGCTCAAGAGCTGAATCGGAGGTTTACTAGGCGTTCAACGGTGATTTTCAGACAAGTACCCTGCAAATCTGAGGTTTCGGTTACTATACAACAGGGGCTTGTAAATTTATTATAGTTCTGATCCGACCAGATCCAGCAGATCTCTCTGGGTCTATATTGAAGCATTTGAAGAGAGCTTTCCAACGATAGCTCATGCGTCCCGATCCGACGTCGGGATTGATCGCAGCGGCCGTTTTCGCCGGAGCGCGCGCCTGAAAACAACAACTAAAAATCCGTGGGCAGCATTCCAAAAGCTTGGAGATCGGAGTTGTTCGGCCACCGGTCGGTGTTCCCGGCCGACCGTCGTCCGTGGAGACGCGCCTCCAGGGGTCCCCATCACAGTGGGTCCCACCCACGCAGATCCGGAGGATAGCGTCATCCGTGGGCCCCGCGGGCCCGCAGAACCCGCCGTTCGGAAAGCACGAAAATGCGTAGTTCGGCACCGCCGGGCGACATCAAGATGCTGCCCGTCAACCCAATTAGCGTGATTCCCGGGCCTTACATGTGACCTTTTACCTCCCTGCGTGGAGTGGGTCAAATTATTATATTGCTGTAATATTGTTTAACCGGGAGTCCGTGATTCAGCTGGGGTTGTCTTCGCCACGCCGGGTGCGTGGAGGTAATGATCCGAACCTCTTGGCGTTCATTTGCTTAGCTAGTATACGGTCTTTTGCCGCTGTCGAGAGTGTAGGTACTAGCCCGTGTGTCCATGTCACCGCTGTGAGAGTGAGAGTGACCCGTCCCGCGACTCGATCCGAGTCCGAAAGTTGAGTCGGACTACCCTTGACCTCCGCCGGTTTCTTAACCGCGCACGGTCCGCGCTTTCCCTCGCTTGGGACGACGAGTGAGCTTCTACTTCTGTTAGCGACGTTTTGCCACTAGGAGCTCGTAGTGTCGGGCTTAGTGTCTCCCTGGTGTGTATTGCTGGTCGCGTCTTCATCTAGAGTCCGAGGGTGGCACCTAATAGTGTCGTCTCCCATGTCCGTCCCGCATCAGTATGGTATCAGAGCAAGTCAAGTCTAGGGTAGTCGTTGCGTATGTCTTGCATAGCATAAGTCGAGTCTAGGATCATCATTTCAAAACAACAAAAAAAAAGTGTGTTTTAAATTGCATTTGCACCCTTTATTCGGTATCTTAAAAGGTGTTGTCCGAACGTTAGGCTACGCCTAACGGGAGGTCACACACTTGCGGGAGTGATCTTCGGATCGATTAACTCCACCCCGTACCGGAAATTGGTTTAGGTCTAAGTGCATCATTTAGTGTGTTTGCATTAGTCGGTGTCTTCTAGGTCGTGTGTCAGTTGCATGCCCACCCATCGAGGTACCCAGTACTCGCCACCACCACCTATGGCGGAGTCCCGAGCCCGCAGTTCTGATGAGTCTTCCACGGCCGAGATGTTCCGGGCCATCATGGATCGTTTAGACACGCGTATGGATGGTCTTAGTACGCGTATGGATGGCATAGGGACGCGTCTAGAAGGGCGGATGAAGGTCCTCGAGGATCGGGCCGGGGTTTCGGAGCAGTCCATTCAAGGCCATGTTGGGAGGATTGCCGTCCTAGAGAGGGGCCCAGTAGCGGCGCAACCCGCGCCGACGAACGGCCAACAAGAGCCGGTGCAGCAACCCGCTGTGTCAAGGGCTCAGGTGGAGGATGTCGGGAGGCAACAGTCGCCTATAGTGGATGATTATGCCTCCGACAATGATCACGGGGGTAACGGTCGTCGTCATCAACGACGGAATCGTGATGACGAGGATGACGACCGCATTCTTAGGGGTGTGCGTGCGGACCCTCCCACTTTTAGCGGGTCCTTGGACCCTAGGGTGTATCTAGATTGGGAGGCCGGTATGGACCGGTACTTCGAGTGGTTTGAGATGACGGACCACCGAAGAGTCCGATATGCGAAGATGAAGCTGCAAGGGCAGGCCCAAACTTATTGGATCAATGTGGAGAGCCTGCTCAACCAGCGACGTCAACCCCAGATCGGTACTTGGGATGATATGAAAACCAAGTTGAGGGAGAAGTACCTTCCTGCCTCATATCGCCAACGTCTTATAGACAAGTGGCAAAGCATCTCCCAAGGGAACCGATCCGTGACCGAGTGCACCGCCGAGTTCGATGAGTATTACTTGCAGTGCGGGGTCACGGAAGAGAGCACCATGACGATATCCCGCTTTCGGAGAGGTTTGCGGCCTAATTATCAATATGAACTCTTTCGCCGCAATGCCACCACTTTGGAGCAGGCATATCAGATTGCTCTCGAATTGGAACAGTTCGAGGCCGAGTTCGAGTCACCCCATCGGTTGGGCTCTTTTCCCCTTCGTAGTGTCGAGCCCCGTGGCTCATCTGGCACGTATTCGAGGGCCCCCATGGCTCGACCTCAGGAGCCCGCTCGTCCCGAGCCCTTTGCTCCTAGGCCTCGTCCTCCACCCCTGAGGGACCTTCCTCGTCCCCAGCATCTTACGGCCCCACCCACAGTCCGTCCACCGGCACCCGCGCCTCCTGCACGTCCTTTGTTGCCTACGCCTCCTATCCGTCGGGAGGATAAAGGTAAAGGACCTATGATTGGGGAGCCTAGTGGATCACGGCAGCAGTGTTATCGCTGCAATGGGTTTGGCCATTTCGCCAACCAGTGTCCCACCCGCCCATCTCTTCACATTGGGGACACACAGGCCGAGGATACCACCCCTACGGGCCTCGAGTTAGTCAGCTATGAGGCAGATGAAGAGTTAGCTGACGAGTATTATGAGATGGGAGGTGAGGCCCAGGATGTCCAGCAGTCAGACGATACCCACGTGGGGGTCGTCAGATGTATCCTCACCCAGCCACATGTCAGTGATGACTGGCGTCGGACCACTATCCTTCATGTATTCTGTAGGCTGGGAAAGCAAATTTGCAAGGTGGTCATCGATAGCGGGAGTTGTATCAATGCAATCTCCACGAACGCTGTCACTCGTCTTGGTCTCACACCCGTAGACCATCCTTATCCCTATCAGGTATCATGGGTGGATACCACTTCCATTTCGGTCAGGCTGCGGTGCTTGGTCCCGCTGCAGCTCCACTCCTACCATGACGAGATCTGGTGTGATGTTCTCCCCATGGAAGTGGGAAGTATCATTCTTGATAGGCCGTGGTTATTTGACCGAGATGCCACACTCCATGGTCTGTCGAACACCTGTACCTTCGACCATGATGGCCAGCGGGTCACTCTCCAACCCGTTCGGCCCAGGAGCCCATCAGTCAGGGGTCCTACTGGCCCTAGCACTCCGAAGCCTTCCGTACCCGGGCCCAGTACTCCATCCCCAGCTCGGACTATGACCGTTACCTCTGGCCCAGGAGAGCCCTCGACGAGGAGATTGATGATGATTAGCTCCCGCGAGATGGAGCAGGAGCTTAGTCAGGGCTATCTGGTGTTTGCCATTACGGTCGGAGAGGTGGAGCGGGACTCCGAGGGTGAGCTCCCACCCGAGGTTGTTCCTATTCTGCAGGAGTTTGCTGATATTTTTCCCGATGAGCTTCCCGAGGGACTCCCACCCATGCGGGATATTCAGCACGCCATCGACCTTGTTCCGGGCTCTTCTTTGCCCAACCTTCCTCATTATCGAATGAGCCCCACGGAGCATGCCGAGCTTAAACGGCAGGTCGATGAGCTTGTGCAGAGAGGATCTGTTCGGGACAGCATGAGTCCATGTGCTGTACCCGCATTACTCGCCCCGAAGAAGGATGGCACGTGGAGAATGTGCATTGATAGTCGTGCCATCAACAAAATCACTGTGAAGTACAGGTTCCCTATTCCCCGCCTTGATGACATGCTGGACATGATGGCAGGTGCCACTATCTTTTGAAGATCGATCTTAAGAGTGGCTACGATCAGGTGAGGATTAGGCCAGGTGATGAGTGGAAGACCGCATTTAAGACCAAGGACGGTCTATATGAGTGGTTGGTCATGCCTTTTGGGTTGACCAATGCCCCCAGCACTTTCATGCGGCTCATGACTCAGGTCCTTCGACCTTTCATTGGAGTCTTTGTAGTGGTGTATTTTGATGATATCCTTATCTATAGCCGCACCACAGGGGACCACTTAGACCACCTTCGCAGGTCTGTCTACTTCTTCGGCGAGAGCAGTTATTTGCGAACCCACAGAAGTGTGCCTTTATGACACCTCAGCTTACCTTCTTGGGTTTCATTGTGTCTAGTACTGGGGTCTCCGCCGATCCGGAGAAGGTCCGGGCCATTGTTGAGTGGCCGGAACCCCGTACCGTTCATGATGTCCGTAGCTTTCATGGTCTTGCGACGTTCTATCGTCGCTTTATCCGCGGATTTAGCTCCGTCACCGCCCCGATCACGGATTGCATCCGTAAGGGCACATTTGTATGGACGAAGGCCGCATCTGCCGCCTTCAAGGACATCAAGGAGCGCATGACCCAGACACCTATCCTTTTACTGCCTGATTTCTCGAAGGTGTTTGAGGTCTCTTGTGATGCGTCGGGCGTGGGAATTGGAGGAGTTTTGAGTCAGGAGTCCCACCCGATCGCATATTTCAGCGAGAAGCTGAATGACGCGAAGCTGCGATATTCCACATATGATAAAGAATTCTACGTAGTTGTCCAGGCTCTTAGACATTGGAGGCACTATCTTTTACATCAGGAGTTTGTCCTATACTCCGATCATGAAGCATTGAGGTACCTCCATTCCCAAAAGAAGCTTAACTCGCGTCACAGTCGTTGGGTCGAGTATCTCCAGCAGTTCACCTTTGTGCTGAAACATAAGGCTGGAGTGGAGAACAAGGTGGCTGATGCCTTGAGTCGGCGAGCATGTTTGCTTACCACCATGAGTGCCGAGGTCATAGGGTTAGAGAAGATGAAGGAGGCCTATGTCGATTGTCCTGACTTCGGTCAGATTTTTACCACTCTCCAGGCCGGACCCTCGAGAGACCTTGATGAGTATGTGCTTCAGGAGGGTTACCTCTTTCGAGGTAGCAGGCTATGTGTTCCCCGAACTTCGGTTCGAGATTTCTTAGTGTGGGAACTACATGCGGGAGGTCTAGCCGGCCACTTTGGTCGGAATAAGACTATTGAGGCAGTGGAGCATCGATTTTATTGGCCGAGCTTGAAGCGCGATGTTGCTAACATCGTGGCTCAGTGCCGTACATGTGCTACGGCCAAGATGAAGAAGCAAAGCTCGGGCCTTTATACGCCTCTTCCCGTGCCTGATGCCCCATGGTAGGATGTTAGTATGGATTTTGTTTTGGGATTGCCACGTACCTCCAGGAAGCATGATTCGGTCTATGTGGTGGTTGACCGTTTCTCGAAGATGGCCCTCTTTATTCCTTGCTCTAAGACGTCGGATGCTTCTAGGGTAGCCCGCCTTTTCCTTACGCATGTGGTGTGCAAGTTCGGGTTGCCTCGCACTATAGTGTCTAACCGTGATATTAGATTCACTTCCTAATTTTGGAAGACACTATGGCATATGATGGGTACTCACCTCAAGTTTTCCACTGCATATCACCCCCAGACAGATGGTCAGACCGATGTGGTCAATAGGAGTCTGGGAGATCTTTTGAGGTGTCTAGTCAGGGATCGCATTGGGGATTGGGATCTCATTTTACCCATGGCTGAGTTTGCATACAATGATTCGGTGAATAGGTCTACCGGCATGAGTCCATTTGAAATTGTCACAGGTCGTAGGCCTAGAAAACCCGTTGACCTTGTCCCCATGCCTATCCATGCCAGAGTGTCGGAGTCGGCCGAGTCGTTTGCTAGGCATGTTAGGAGTTTGCATGACGACATACGTCGTCACATTGAGGTCAGCAATGCACGGTACAAGGAGTTAGCCGATGCCCACCGACACCACCGAGAGTTCCACGAGGGCGAATACATCATGATCAGGGTAAGACCTGAACGGTTTCCCTCTGGAACTGTTAAGAAGTTGCAAGCTCGTGGAGCCGGTCCCTTTAGAGTGTTGAAACGCGTTGGATCCAATGCGTATGTTGTGGACCTGCCCGAGGAATATGGTATAAGCTCTTCCTTCAATGTATCGGATCTTGTTGCATATAGGGACCCAGCGGTGATCCCTAGTGAGCCTTTTGAGCCATCTCCTCCCCTTGAGAGTGATCCCACACCTGAGTGTCCACTTCCACCTCCAGCCCCTTTTTCACGGCAGCGTGAGTACATAGATCGTATACTGGACGAGCAAGTGACAGTTACCAGGAGTGGATCTTACCCGCGCTACCTAGTGCGATGGAGAGGACGGCCCACTACTGAGGACACATGGATCACACATGGCGAGTTGCAGCGGATTGATCCGGACCTTCTGGAGCGATGCAGACCCTTACTCGACAGGGTCGAGTTTCTCCCACCCGGGGAGAATTGGTGCGGACACCCGAGCAGTTGAGCGGCGCGACACGCCGAGCCACCGGTACCGCACACGGAGCACGACTCGAGCCACCTCAGCGTCCATCTAGCTCGGAGATAGCCTGGAGACTCCGCCTTGAGCCTCCCCATTTTTCATATTTAATTAGACTTTATTTGTGTGTAAGGTGTGTTTATTTCATTCTATACGGTTTGCAATTATGAGTGTACGAGGGGCTTATTTGTAAAATGGGACCCCTGGGCCCCATGGGACCCCCAGGCCCCCTCCCATTGGTCCATATCAGCCTTGTGGGGTTGGTCAACATCCAAGGTGGACACCTAGAAGCCTTGACTAGTCAATTGTCCACATGGGGGACAAGGGACCAAAAAGGTCAACATTTCCAACCAAACCCACCTACCATGTCCCCCCCTTGGTCAAGGTGCGCCCCCCCTCCCCATTTGTTTAATATTTTTGTTGTGTTTTGGTCACACTCAATCCCAACCCTCCATTCCCATCCCCTAGATCCAATGGTTGTGGATGGATGTGAGATGTAACCTATTTAAGCTTGTATTTTCTATTTTAGTAGAATTAATGCATTTGAATTGGAAGAAAATCCCTTGAGCAAGGCTTAGGCCGCCCCTC
The DNA here is from genome assembly GCA_022559845.1 of Amorphophallus konjac. Taxonomy (NCBI): domain Eukaryota; kingdom Viridiplantae; phylum Streptophyta; class Magnoliopsida; order Alismatales; family Araceae; genus Amorphophallus; species Amorphophallus konjac. The sequence goes on along the minus strand of CM040123.1, from coordinate 359,306,516 downwards.
CCTCTCCCCTTGAAGCTGTGAAGGCTTCCTTCTGGTGGTGAGACTCCACCCTATCAGTTCCGGTGCCGCCGCCGCCGCCACGAGCCGCCACCGCACCGCCATCGTCATCATCGGAGTTCTGCCTGCGCAGTACCACAGCAACTTCCACGAAATTCCCAACTCAGCCAAGAGCTCTGATCGACCTGGGGATTTTACTGGAGGTTCCATAGGTGTCAAGGATGTCCCAAAAAAAATTGGTTTGTCATTCAGATCCCGTTTCATAATTTTTGATTTTCGTTCCCTCTTTCATTCCAGTTCTGCCAGCAGTCTATCCAGATGCATCTCCGCCCAGAGTTTTAGGTCTTAGGTCTACGTTTTGATTTTCTTTAGTCCCAAAACTTTTACTGGAGTTTCCATCCATCCACCCATTCATCCAAAATTTTTCTAAATTTCTAGTTCGTCCATTTCATATTTTCAACAAATCGTTCTCAGATCCACCTGAAGTTCTGTCCACCCGTTCCCAGATCCGACCACCGGACACTCCAAAAATCCTATCAAATCACCACCACCTCCAAATGTAGTTCTAAAAATTGTCCCCGTTCCGAGGTTTGATCCCCTACAACTTTGAAGAAGAGCTCAAGAGCTGAATCGGAGATTTACTAGGCGTTCAACGGTGGTTCTCAGACAAGTACCCTGCAAATCTGAGGTTTTGGTTACTGTACAACAGGGGCTTGTAAATTCATTAAAGTTCTGATCCGACTAGATCCAGCAGATCTCTCTGGGTCTATATTAAAGCATTTGAAGAGAGATTTCCAACGATAGCTCATGCGTCCCGATCCGACGTCGGGATTGATCGCAGCGGCCGTTTTCGTCGGAGCGCGCGCCTGAAAATAACAACTAAAAATCCGTGGGCAGCATTCCAAAAGCTTGGAGATCGGAGTTGTTCAGCCACCGGTCGGTGTTCCCGGTCGACGGCCGTCCGTGGAGGCGCGCCTCCAGGGGTCCCCATCACAGTGGGTCCCACCCACGCAGATCCGGAGGACAGCGCCATTCGTGGGCCCCGCGGGCCCGCAGAACCCGCCGTTCGGAAAGCACGAAAACGCGGAGTTCGGCACCGCCGGGCGACATCAAGATGCTGCCCATCAACCCAATTAGCGTGATTCCCGGGCCTTACATGTGACCTTTTACCTCCCTGCGTGGAGTGGGTCAAATTATTATATTGCTGTAATATTATTTAACCGGGAGTCCGTGATTCGACCGGGGTTGTCTTCGTCACGCCGGGTGCGTGGAGGTAATGATCCGAACCTCTTGGCGTTCATTTGCTTAGCTAGTATACGGTCTTTTGCCACTGCCGAGAGTGTAGGTACTAGCCCGTGTGTCCATGTCACCGCTGTGAGAGTGAGAGTGACCCATCCCGCGACTCGATCCGAGTCCGAAAGTTGAGTCGGACTACCCTTGACCTCCGCCGGTTTCTTAACCGCGCACGGTCCGCGCTTTCCCTCGCTTGGGATGACGAGTGAGCTTCTACTTCTGTTAGCGACGTTTTGCCACTAGGAGCTCGTAGTGTCGGGCTTAGTGTCTCCCTGGTGTGTATTGCTGGTCGCGTCTTCATCTAGAGTCCGAGGGTGGCACCTAATAGTGTCGTCTCCCGTGTCCGTCCCGCATCATTTCTGCCTTATGGCTAAAGATGATGAAGAAACTGAGGTAAATTCTCCATTTGAAGATTATACAATTGATGATTGGGAGGATGCATATATACAACTTATGGAAAAATATGAAATGTACAAAAAGGAGAATAAATCATTGAAAAAGAGAATTAACTCATTTGTGCATGCTCATGATATGAATGATAAGAATGCTCTACTTGAAACTGAAATTGAAGATCTTAAGAAAATGATTGAGAATTTGGAGGAAGGAAGAAAAGAAATGGCTGACTTGGAAACTGAAAATAAAAATTTTAGAAATGAGATTGACAGCATGAAACTCAAAATGCAAACCTATGAAAAGGATAGCAAATTAAGCAATGAGAAGTATGAAGCTTTCAAACATGTCAACACTCAACTCTTGCAAAACATTGAAAACCTACAAAAAGAGTTAAAGGACAAACAACAATCTTTAGAAAAATTTGTGGATAGAAGAGAAAACCTAGATGCATTGCTAGGTACTAGAATGAACTTCAACAAGGAAGGGTTGGGTTTTGAACCAACAAACAAAAGGCCAATTGGGATAAAAATTATCACATTTGTTTCATCTTCCGAAGCTTCCACCTCAAACACAACTCCCACACAAAACCAGCAAAAACAAAAGGAGAAAGGGAAAGAAAAGATTGAAGAGGCAGTCACCAACATTCCCAAAAAGCTTGTCCAAAAACCTAAGAAAGGTCGACCTTCCCCGCAGCATAGGTCAACACTTCCTTGGCCATTGCATGCTCAACCTTCCAGATTTCACCACAATTGGATTGCACACTCATATAGGCCAGCATCACCATATCTTTGGGAAAATTATGATTTCTGTGTTCATCAATCCCATAGGTGGTAAAACAATCAGTTTCAATCCAAAACTAACCAACGGCCTCAATGGTTTAAGAAGCAAACCTCCTCAAACTTCCACAAAATCCAACAAAGAGCTTCTAAACAAAAAATGAATGTCAAGATGGAAAAGAAAAATCAAATCCCTGCTCTAAGCAAACAAAGCATGAATGTTAAGAAGGTTTGGATTCCAAAAGAAATGGTTTCATGTTTTGAAATTCTGAAAAGCTTGAAGGGACTCAAATTTGGTTGGGTTCCAAACACCATTGCTTAATTACTTGTGCAGGAATGTCTTGCAGCCATGCATAACAGGTGGTACCTTGATAGCGGCTGTTCAAGACACATGACTGGAGACAAATCAAAATTCTGTCTCTTAGAGGAAAAGGAAGGAGGATATGTCACATTTGGAGGAAACAATAAAGGAAAAATCATTGGAACAGGTAATGTAGGTAAGAACCTATCCAACTCCATTTGTAACGTGTTGTTAGTTGAAGGATTGAAATATACCTGCTTAGTATAAGTCAATTGTGTGATAAAGGACACAAAGTGTTATTTGACTCTCATGAATGCAGAATTCTTGAACCAAAATCTGACAAGGTAAAATTTTCTGGTAAGAGAGTCAACAATGTTTACATGATTGACTTAGATGATCATGCTCATTTAAATCTTTGTCTTGCTGCACCAAAATCTGAACTTGCATGGATATGGCATCGTAGACTAGGACATGCTAGCTACAATGTCTTGCATAAACTCTTGAAGCATTCAATGGTGAAAGGTTTGCCTGAACTATCCTTTAAACAAGAAAACAAATTGTGTGTTGCATGTGCCCTAGGTAAACAAACTAGAAAATCATTCAAAGGAAGATCTGAAAATACATCATCCAAATCACTCGAGCTAATTCATATGGACCTATTTGGCCCAACCAGAACTGCTAGCTTAAGTGGTAGAAAATATGGATATGTCTTGGTGGATGACTTTTCTAGGTTCACATGGGTTTTCTTTCTCACATACAAAAATGATGCTTTTGATGAGTTTCAGGCACTCTACATGAAGATAAGGCAGGATGGTGAGTTTTAAATTTTCCAAGATTTAATCTGATCACGGTGGTGAATTTGAAAATGCTAACTTCTATAACCTTTGCAGGGCCGAAGGGGTTTCACACCGATTTTCTTCACCAAGAACGCCAGAGCAAAACGGTGTGGTTGAAAGGAGAAACCGGACACTTGTAGAGATGGCAAGAACCATGCTTGCTGAACGGCAACTTCCAAGGAGGTTTTGGACTGAAGCGGTAAACTCGGCATGTTACATTATCAACCGCTCTATGGTAAGGCCACACACCAAAAAGACTCCTTATGAGTTGCTAAAAGGTAAAAAGCCCTCTCTCTCACATATGAAAGTGTTTGGATCGAAATGCTTCATTCACAACAATGACAAAAGAGACTTAGATAAATTCGAGCCCCAAAGTGATGAAGGTATATTCCTTGGATATTCTGATAGATCTAGGGCTTATAGAATTTATAATATCAAAAGTTAAACTGTGGAAGAATCACCCCATGTTTCCTTTGATGAATATCATGATTCTAACAATGATAACTCTTGCAGGAAAACGATGAAGATGGAGAATTCCTAAGCATAAAGGACAAGAGTGATCCTCCACAAGAAGAAATAAAAGAAGATGGTGACCTCGCTGAATCAAGCAATGCAAGGGATCAAGCTCCAGGGGAAGGTAACAATTCTACAAACATTAGAATTCTTAAGGATCATCCCTTGGAAAATGTCATTGGCAGCTTGAATGACCCACCTAGAACAAGGTCACATTTTAGAATTGTGGAAGAACTAGATCAACTTGCTCTTATCTCTCAGTTTGAACCCAAAAATATTGATGAAGCATTAAAAGATGAAAACTGGATAAATAAATTCAATGCAAGACGAGTTAAACCAGTTTGAAAGGAATAAAGTCTGGCATCTTGTTCCTAGACCTTCATCACAATCTGTCATTGGCACTAAATGGGTCTTTAGGAACAAACTAAGTGAGGATGGCAAGATAATAAGAAACAAAACTAGATTGGTGGCTCAAGGGTATAATCAAGAGTTAGGGGTAGATTTTGATGAATCTTATGCCCCAGTTGCTAGACTCGAAGCCATCAGAATTTTACTTACCTTTGCATGCTCCCTTAGAATAAAGCTGTATCAAATGGATGGCAAAAGTACTTTCTTGAATGGCTTGATCAAAGAAGAAGTCTATGTTGAGCAGCCCCCTGGCTTTGAGAATTCTAACAATACAGATTTTGTATACAAGCTAGACAGGGCGCTTTATGGACTTAAGCAAGCACCAAGAGCTTGGTATGAGAGACTAAGCTCGTTCCTCATTGAAAAAGGGTACACACGAGGTAAAGTAGATCAAACACTTTTCACCAAGAAACAAGGTAAGAACATCTTGATTGTTCAAATTTATGTTGATGACATTGTGTTTGGTTCTATAAAATTTGAAATGTGTGAGGAATTTACTAACCTCATGACTAGCGAATTTGAGATGAGCCTAATGGGAGAACTTCAATTCTTTCTCGATTTGTAGGTCAACCAAGGAGAAGATGGGTGCTTCATAAATCAATCCAAATACATCAAGGAGCTGCTGAAAAGATTTGACATGGCAAACAGCAAAATCATTGCAACTCCTATGAGCACCACAACATCACTGGATTCGGATGAAAATGGTAAATTGGTGGATGCAAAGGTCTATAGAGGTATGATTGATTCTTTACTTTATTTGACTGCATCCCGACCAGATATCCAGTTTAGTGTATGCCTTTGTGTTAGATTTCAAGCTAGTCCTAGAGAATCTCATTTGACTGGCGTCAAACGTATCCTTCGATATCTTGTCGGCACTCAAGATTTGGGATTGTGGTATCCGTCTTCATGTGATTTATCTCTTATATCTTATTCTGATGCGGATTACGCTGGATGCAAGCTGTATCGCAAGAGTACTAGTGGCTACTACTAGTTTCTAGGTGGGTGTTTAGTTTCTTGGGCCTCCAAGAAACAACACTCGGTTGCCCTCTCAACCGCGGAGGCAGAATATATTGCTGCGGGGAGCTGTGGCACCCAAGTGTTGTGGATTAAACACCAACTCCAAGACTACGTAGTGGATCTTGGTGTTGACACCCGTTTTATACCCAATAAGTCGGGTCATCTCCTTATTTCATTCTATATGATGCTCCGAGTTGTTCACCCTTCATTGAGTCTCTTGATCAGTTGAAGCCTGTTTCTTGGGTCTTAATTCCTGGATTAAGATGTGGCCCCGGTGGCATTTCGTTGGATAAATCTTAGCAAACCCTTCACTCTATTCTTGAAACTCAATGTAAATAACGGTCCCAGTTAGGCGCGTTTTTTCCTTCTGACGGATGGGTCCTGGACCGTTACTCTTTGAAGAGTCCTAAGGCTTAAGGCCACGTTGTCAAAGCTTATCCTGTTAATTCCACGTTGATAATGACGGCCTGTCGTACAGCCGTTGTTTCCATACGACGCCCCAAGCCTTGGCCGTCGCTTCCTTGAAGAGTCCAGCTTGTTGGGTCTTCTTTCCGTTGATCTTATCTCTTTGGGATAAGGTTGAAAGTAACGGATGATCCTTGATGCGTTACTTCCAAGTGGCGGTCTGTTGTGCAGCCGTTACTTCCTTCCGAGAGTCCTGGCAGTTCAGGCTTTTTCTCTGCTACTCCGTGGTTGAGATAAGAACTTGGATTGACGTTATCTCTTTCAAATCCGATCCTCAGGACCCCCCGTTTGTTTCTATGGACTCTTGGTGATATTATCTTTGAGGATTTGCTAAGAGTTATCTCTTTATCCTGTTGAATTATCCTCTGCTCGACCTAAGGGTTTGAGGGTCTATAAATAGAACCCTTGACTTCATGGAAAGAAGGAGGAAGATTCGAATTCACGACGGAGTGCTGCCGAACTCAGGAGCCATCTTCATCCAGGAGGAGCTGCTTCCCACGTCCATCTATCTTCTAATCAAGGGAGTATTTCAGTTTTGGTCTTTCAAGTTCATCCTTGCATGCTTGAGTTCTTCCTTGGTTTTTCCTTGAACAAAGCATTGTCCCTCCTCTTCCTCCACGTTTTTCACTGTTCCTTAAGCATACAAATATCCTCCCAAACTTTTAAAACACCCAGAGGGGTTAAAAAACCAAAAACTCCCCGGTAATTCCCTCTCCTTTTGATGTTCTTAAGCTTTTTAAGAATTGATGCTATGCTTGTGAAAAGGGCTAATTGAGGTTGTTTTGTCTTGTCTTTCTACTTCTTTGGAAGGTTTACAGGTTCATTAGCACGAGGCCCAAGTCTTCTAGCCGGCTGGAAGAGTTGGAGTTAAAAGAATTCAAGCTTTGTTACTGCAGGTTACCTGACGGTCTAGTGCAGGCGCGTCACTATATTCTGGCGGTCTATCGTGCATCCGTCACTTCCAAACGACGCACAGGTTTCTGGCCGTTACTTCCAAGTTGATCTGCAGGCTTTCTCTGGTTTTCTCTCCCGTGGGCGGGTGCTTCATCCACCTATTTCCAAGGTACATTCGAGTCTTTGACTTGTGTTTACTTTGGTGGCGATCACATCTTTCCTTAGTATTGGGCATTGGCTGTCTTCTTCATCACATCTTCTTTATTTTCCTTGTCTGCTCCACCTTCACGGTGTGTTTTTATTTACTCCTTGCTCCACGCCCCGGCGTGTGTTTTTCTTTTCCTTAGCATAATTTGATTGAGGTAGCATGCCCATGCTAGAGCTAGCTATGATTGCCTAGGTTCATGTTCACATGTTCACGGGTTTGAGCAGATCTTTGATTGCTTGATTGCTTGTTTGTCATCTTGCCATGTTACTTTGCAAACCTCAAGAGTAAGATCAAAGATAGGAAAATAAATATCAACAGATAATTTTTTGGTGATCACGGTGGGACACCTTGTGCCAATCGTGCTTCTGATTCTTGTTTAAACCTGCCATCATCTATTTGTTCAGTTGTCTTTTGTTCCCTTTGTTTTCATTGCTCATTCTGGTTTTTTGAGTCCTCTGACGGCCCTGTGTCCCCGCGTCACAGTCGTCTGACGCAGGGGCATTAGGTCGCCGCTTGCGTTCTGCTGTGTGAGCTTTCACGGGCTTTCCGGTTACTTCTGTTTGGTTTTTTTTCTCTGGCTCATCTGACGGTCTCATCCCCCTACGTTATATATCATCTGGCGGTCTGGCCTTCGACCGTTATTTCTCTCTGACGCAGGGGCCTTCGACCGTTACTCTCCTGGCAGGTACGCATCCGAGGTGCATTTATTTCCGCAATTTTTTGCTGTGATTTATTGCTTGGGTGACACTTGACCCTCCTCTTGCTTTGCTCATATCTGCATATCATGGTGTGCACTATTGATTGTTAGATTGTTATGCTAGACTTTGCATGCACTCCGGTGCACATAGGGTCATTCATCTCTTCATACATTAGATTGCATTTTCCTACCTTGTTGTGAGGACCTCTCGTCTCCATATTCCTTGGGGCCGACTAGGAAATCACAGCAGGGACCTCCATAAGTCCCCGCGAGCCGTGGATTCCCACACGGACGCCGGGCTGGTTGTACCTCTCCCACCCCGTGTCTAGGATCGCATAAGTGATTGAGTGGTTACACTTAGAGTCAAACCAAGTCCCATATCCATCTCCTATTAGGAACCCATTGTTGAGAGTACATATCGATCAATTCACTAAAGTTCCAAGGGAGAAATCATAAGAATCTTGTCGCATCATTCTAAACAACTTGCTTGATTTTTGAGTGTCTTCATCTTTTTATCACTTGCATCTTGTTAAAATCACCTAAGTCTGGTTGCTTATTGTGTGTTTTGTGTTGGTTGTTTTTTTCAAATTTTGTCAAGGTTGTCCGTTGCATGTGGAGTTGTTTTCGTCCGTCTGAATCATCTTCTCCAGTCGCTTCTTCCTTCACGTTCTATTCCAATCCCCTCTTCGAATCCACCATGGCATCCTTCAATCCTCCGCGCTCCCAAGAGGACTCTCTTCCTCAAGGGCTCCTTGAGAACCCCCCTAGGGTTGCCACCTTTCCCTCCGGAGAAGGGACTGCCCCTCTCCCATCCTCCACACCTGTGGGAGGTAGTCAAGGTACCCCATCTCTCGCTACTCCTTCCGTGGGCTCCGTCCTTCACATGATGGCCCAATTGGACCCGACTCAACTTCAAGTCCTATACCAAGCTATGCCAGGGTCCAACGCTTCTCCCTCCGCCGCTGTTCAAGGTCAATCTAATCCTTCCATTATTGGGCCGTCCGTTCAGCCCACTCCGATTGACCTCACTCCGGTCCAACCCCGGACCATCACTTTCGCAGGCATGGAGATGGGCCAATCTTCCAATTCAGCCCATCAGTCTTTTGATAAAGGGAAATCGCCTATCCCTTCTTTTGTCCAGGTGGATCATCACAATTCTGGTTCGGTGGCTTCACAGCTTCTCATGAACCCTTCTGATTTCTTACACCCTCAGCAAGGGGTAGCCCAAACTCACTCCAATCCGGGTATATCTCAGGCTCAATATCCTTCTTACGGGCCCCCTATTTCCACTGTCTATCCTTCTACTCATGCCTATGGGCCTCCCCCGTCTGCCACCGTCATCCCATCCGCTCCTCAACAATCGGCGTCCTTCACTACCCCTGCTCCCTCCCAAGAGCAGGACTTGCTTAACAAGTGGGCCGCCATGCAGCAACAACTTGATTTCCTCCAGAAAAGGGTTGGCCCACAATCCTTGGCCGATATTCCTATTCCGAGCTTCCAGAACATTCGGTTCCCTCCGCAATCGGAGCTCCCCAACTATCGCAAGTACGATGGGAACAGCAACCCCTTTATCAATGTAAGGGATTTTCTATATGAATCGGCGCAGTTCCAATATGATGATCGCCTCATGGCGTACTTATTCCGCCGATCCTTAGACGGAGTTGCTCTGGAATGGTTCTATTCTCTGCCACTCGAAGAGGCCGAAAGTTTCAAGGTAGTTAAAGATAAATTCATTCAGCGGTTTCAAGACAGGGTCGGACCAGAATACTCATTTACAGATCTAGTAGCAGAGAAAATGAAACCGGAAGAGGAGTTTGCCACCTATGCAGACAGGTGGAGGCAGATGGCCGCCAGAGTGCCTGGCCATATTCCGGAGGAAGAGAAGGTCAAACTGCTAATTTCCAATGCCACCCCGACCTTCCGCAACATCCTGGCAATGAATGATATAGCTAACATGCATCAACTCTACAGCCGGACGCACTTCATACAGACTCAATTTAAGGACTCCCTCATCCATTCTCTTTTCGAAAACCAAAAGCCCAAGTACCACAAGAAACCACAAGGGCCGGTTACCGAGGGAGTCCAAACAAACGAGCAAGTACAAGCCGTTGCTTTTCCATTTCAGGCCGCACCCTTTCGCTACAACCAAAACCCCCGCAATCCACAAAACACCGCCCCACAAAACTTCCAGGCCACTCCACAAAACCCTCCCCCCGCCTTCACCATTCCTCAAAACACCTTCACCATTCCGCAACAACCACCGCCACCATCGCAATACCATAACGTCCCTCCACCCAACGGCTACAACAACAACAACCCTAATAGCAAGCGCCCGGCTCCCAGGAGGGCCCAGTATCCTCCATTGCCAGAGACACTTACAGATATTTTCTCGGCACTCATGTCAATAAATGCAATCCAACTTCCTCCGGAACGACCTGTTTGGAACCCGACGGTTGATCAGACTAAATATTGCACGTTCCATAGGCAGCCAGGCCATACCATAGAAGGATGTTTTCAGTTCCGAGATCTAGTATATGACCTTCACAAGGGGCAGAGAATCGACTGGGCCGAAATGCATAGGGCCATTGTGGAGATTAAAGAGAAGAGAAGGCAGGCGCAGGGGCAGCAAGTGCAGCAGCATCAAGCACCGCAACCGCAGCAGCTGCCACAACAGCAGCAACCACAGCAAGTACAAGACCTGGGCATCCATCAGAACCCGATGCCGAATCATCCACCCGCTCCTCAGCAGCAGCCGCCGGCACCAGCACAAGTAAACGTGGTTCAACCACCGGCCCCCAACACCGGGTGGTCTTTTGATGATGATGGTGCCGCACCGCAAGTAATGGCCTTCCACCACAACCTCCGCAACCATTCATTCATCCTCCCTACGCAACCAACACCTTCTCCGCTCGTCCTACCTCCCACACCCGCTCCAGCAAACCCTCTACCGCTCTCCATCCCATCATACCCTCCGACACTTACTCCCCTCTCCATCATCACACCACCACCTAATCCTGCGCCCACTCTCCAACATCCACTAGCCTTCCCTCCACCAGCATCGACATCCATCACCACCGTACCTTCCACCAACCCCTCACCTATCATCCGCTCACCCCCCATTAACCTCACCAACCCTACACTCCACCAAATCACCTTCCCCGCACCACCTGTCCCACTCGTCCACCCTACAGGGCCCGTCATACTCTCTTCGGATGCTGAGGCAAACTGTGCTTTAAGGAGCGGGAAGATGTTCCATCGGAGTTACGTTACTACTTCTAATCCCCAGTCCTCTCAGCCGGTGGCCGAGCAAGAGGAAGCTGAACCACTACCGGGTACTCAATATGACTTGTTACATCATCTGGATCGAGTACCCGCTAAGATATCCGTACTGGAGCTAATCAAAAGGTCTACCCTTCATCAGGATGCACTAAGGGACTTCTTACAGAAGGTAATGGTTAGCGAAGACATGGCAGTCGATAGCTTACCAACGGCACTAGCAACTATCTCCAAAGGGCCGGCAATTACATTCTCAGAAACCGAGCTTGCACCTCCGGGGGCTCGGCAAATGCCGCTCTGCATAACAATTACCCTGAACAAGGTCAACATTGAAGCAGCACTGGTTGACACAGGAGCCTCAATTAATGTTTGCCCACTTAGCACCCTCCGGGTATGCAACATATCTGAAGAGTTACTACAGCCTACCCCCACCACTATAGCAGCATATGACAACTCAAGGCGAGCATGTCACAGGATAATCACCATTCAGGCAGAGCTCGGGCCCCTTACTATGGCCGTGGAATTCTATGTTCTCGATATCGACCCTATGTTCAAGGCTATCTTGGGTCGTCCCTGGATTGACACGCTTGGCGCCGTACCCTCCACCGTACATCAGTGCGTTAAATTCCCCTTCCAAGGGAGGGTCGTCAAAGTCAAGAGCTTGTCCACAGTGCAGACAGTCAAGGCCATCTCAGATCAAGTTCTTCCCACACTCTGGCCGAGCAGCCGACCCGTTCTGTCAGTACTTGATTTGAACTTTCCTTGGGCTTACACATCTCCCAAGCCCATCACTACTCCAGTCAATGTCAAAATGAAGCCGCAGATCCGAGATTCAAAGGGGTGGAATATTATATTGAAACTGGGCTATCAACCGGGGAGAGGCCTCGGTGCGCAACTGCAAGGGATGACTAAGCCTATACCCAAGGGAAGAAAAATGGGTTGGCGAGGTCTCGGTTACAAGGAAGCAGCATTATCTATGATGGGTGATTCTGGGCCACTTACCTGGGATTATCGTCAGCACTTTGTCAGAGGGCCTCTCCAGCCCGGCACATTAGCTCCAAAGCCGGCTCAGCCAAAAAGGGATATAGTTTGTCCAATTGCCATTCCGCCTCCCTTGACAGGAGGGTCAGATGATGACATGCTCGACTACAGTCAAGCCTTGCGGAGGCTCTTTTGTGAGGAGGAGCGCCAGAAGCAATAAGAGGTTCGGCTCGTGCAGTAGAGGCCGAAGAAGCAGCCCGCGGTTAAATTGCAGAAGGTGGAGAGCTCTCCAGTTATCTTCTCTTGGTCTCCCTCACGCTTCCAATCCATCTTTCAGCAAAGGGAGTTCATACCCCGCCTTCCTCCTATCATGATAAATCCATTCGTCATTGATCCACCGGAGATTCTATTCATTCCTTGTGCTTACGGGAAGTGCCCGCGCATTGATCTATCCACTCTATTCACTCCTCCTTCTCCCAATGCTCAACTCCACGAGATGTGGTTCTCTTCTTCTGATCCCTTCTTCAATTGCATCTTTCCCGAGCTGTTCCCTATGCAGCTCCCACCTCCTCCGTCTTGCTATGTAGTCTCTACTGATCTCCAGAAAAAAAAACGTCAAATTTAAAACGGAGATTTCAGTGGAAGATTACGCTATCATGTCTCCATCCTCCTCCTCCCAGGGGCACGAGTCCCCTGCTCCTCCCCTTCCACTAAGTCTTCTCTCTCCTAGGTTAAGGTTAGGGTCTAGTGAGTCTAAGGAAGTAGAGTCAGTTAGGTCTAGAGAAGTCGGGTCTTGTTCTGGGTCGTCCAACCCTTCCCATCCTGAGCCGCGCTCGCTTGCGCATCCTTCCCGATCTGTTCCTGATAGGTTCTTGCAAGATCTAGCTCAGCAGTGTCATGCTCTTTTGAAGTGCCCGGAATTCGTCGCTACAGCAATTGTGATGGAAGATGAAGAGGAAGTAGAAGGGGAATGGAGCGACGACGGATTAGGCGTCTATGAGGTTTTGGGTGAGAAGGACCCAATAGATGAAGACAGCGACGTAGAGGACACTGCCGATTTATATGCACAAGGATTAAAGAGATTCGACCAGCCGTCGACGGCAGTGGATGAACCTACAAAGGAAATCAACTTGGGAACAGAAGAAGACCCAAGGCCCATCATTATCTCAGCTGATCTCCCTCCACAAGTAGAAGAGGATCTAATTGAGGTATTAAGGGAGTATAGCGATTCTTTCACCTGGTCTTATGAGGACATGCCAGGTCTTGACCCCTCCTTAGTGGAACATCGACTTGTGCTTAAACCAGGGGCAACACCTGTGAAACAAAGGTCAAGAAGATTTCACCCTCACATGGCCTTAAGGATCAAAGAAGAGGTCGACAAGCTATACAAGGCCAAGTTCGTCAGAGTAGTCTTATATCCCCAATGGGTGGCGAACATAGTCCCTGTTCTCAAGAAGGATGGAAAAGTGCGCATATGCATTGATTTCAGGGATCTAAACAAAGCATGTCCCCAAGATGATTTCCCGCTGCCTCATATAGACGTCCTAGTGGATAACACTGCCAGGTACGAAGCTCTGTCGTTTATGAATGGGTACTCGGGCTACAATCAAATCCGTCTCGCTCCGGAAGATCAAGAGAAAACTTCCTTCACCACGCCCTGGGGCACGTATTGTTATGTGGTTATGCCATTTGGGTTGAAGAACGCAGGTGCCACCTATCAAAGAGCGATGATGGCCATTTTCCACGACATGATGCACATATACATGGAAGCTTATGTGGATGACATCTTGGTGAAGTCAAGAACAAAAGAAGAACACCCCTCTATTCTGGCTAAAGTGCTGCAGAGAGCCAGGGAGTATAAGCTTAAGATGAATCCGAAGAAGTGTGTATTCGGAGTCTCTTCAGGGAAGTTGCTAGGGTTCATAGTGAGCAAACGGGGGATCCAGATTGATCCTAATAAAGCACAGGCCGTCATGGATATGCCTCCGCCAAAGAACATTACGGAACTTCGAGGATTGATTGGTAGACTGCAATTCATCAGAAGATTCATATCTCAACATTCTCAAAGGTGCCGCCCGTTCTATGAATTGCTTAAGGCGGGGGTCAAGTTCGAATGGAATCAAGATTGTCAAAAGGCCTATGAGGACCTCAAAGAGTACCTAACCAATCCCCCGGTTTTGCAACCTCCTGTCCCTGGGAAACCCCTAATCCTATACATCTCGGTTATTGAGGACTCCCTAGGGGCAGTCTTAGCACAAGTGGATGATGAAGGGAAAGAGCGAGCCACGTACTACCTTTCTCGGCTGTTCAATCCAGCTGAATCCAAGTACACCGCTATGGAGAAGACTTGTGCCGCCTTAGTATGGGTAGCTCAGAAGCTTAAACATTACTTTCTCACCCACCCAGTTAGGTTGATCTCTAGAATGGACCCGATCCGTTATCTCCTAGAAAAGCCCGTCCTTTCTAGTAGGTTAGCTCGCTGACAGAGCTTCCTCTCTCAGTTTGACATCACCTTCATCGTTCAGAAGGCAGTCAAAGGATATGCCATTGCTGAGCATCTTGCACATCTCCCTATTCCTCATACCGATTCCATTCAGGATGATTTCCCTGATGAGCATCTCTCTGTCCTTTCCCATCATCCCTTCTGGTCTTTGCACTTCGACGGTGCACTCAACTCTCAAGGCCAAGGGATCGGGGCTGTCTTGCTTACTCCAGAGGGAGTAACCATCCCCTTCGCTTATCAACTTCGATTTCCTGCTACCAACAACATCGCTGAGTATGAGGCTCTCCTGGCCGGCTTGAAGCACGCCTATCTCCTAGGCGCGCGCTATTTGAACATCATAGGAGACTCTCAGCTCGTCCTACGGCAAGTCCTGTCCACTTACCATACTCGTGACCCTAAGCTCAAACCTTATCAAGATTTGGTCACGCTCATTGCTAAGCGATTCCGTAAGCTGATCTATATCCATACTCCTCGTTCTCTGAACATTCTAGCCGATGCCAAAGCATCTCTTGCTTCCTCCTTATCTTTTTCTCTCAGTCGTAGTACTGAGACCATCGTCGTCCAGAGATTGGACGCACCTTCTCTTCAAGATCCTTGGTTCATCAACCTTAGGAAATCTGTAGAGGCGAGAGTTGAGAAGGAAGATCTCAAGGAAGTTTCATTAACAGAACTAGAGGAGATTCTGGACGAAGAGGAGTTGCCATGGTATCATGAAATCGAATTGTTTTGCAAAGAAGGGTCATTCCCAGAAGGGGCAAAAGCCGAGCAGCGTAAAGCAATAAGAAGAGCCGCCGCAAGGTACACTATCATTGCAGGGGAACTGTATAGGCGTGCCACTAATGGAATGCTCATGAGATGCTTAGATGATGTAGAAGCTTGGAAAGTGGCTGAAGCAGCCCATTCTAGTGAGTGTGGAGGTCATGTCAATGGCCAGGCTCTAGCTTAGGCAGGGCTACTATTGGCCCACTCTAGAGGAAGATTGCTCCCTCTATGTCCGGAGGTGTCTTAAATGCCAACTCCATGCTGATAAGATTCACTCTCCAGCTTCATCCCTCCATCCTATGACTGCTCCTTGGCCATTCTCTATGTGGGCTTTCGACGTTGTCGGCCCACTCGGTGATCCTAATTCTCAGATCAAACAAAAATCCTTCATCCTCACCGCTACTGAGTACTTCACCAAATGGGCCGAAGCCGAGGCGTACGCAGAGATCAAAGCTACAACGGTGTGCCGCTTTATCATGAAGAATATCATCTCGCGGTTCGGAGTGCCAAGCAGCATCATCACCGACAACGGACCTCAGTTCATCTCCCAAGAGCTTAAGGACCTATGTAAGAAGTTCAATATTTCACTACATCATTCATCTCCATATTACCCTCAAGGCAACGGTCAAGCCGAGGCCACTAATAAAACCCTTCTTAAAATCATTAAGAAAACATGTGAAGCACATAAATTTTCTGATTGGCCTGAAAGATTGGTGGAAGCTCTGTGGGCTTATCGCACCTCCGTCCGCACCCCTACGGGACAAACTCCCTACTCTTTAACTTATGGGATGGAGGCGGTGCTCCCATACGAGATCTTAATCCCTTCTCTTAGAGTGCAACTCGATAAGGAACTTAATCTCGATGAACGTCGAGAGGCGTTGCTGGTCCAGCTAGAACTCTTAGATGAGAAGAGGATGAACGCGGCCGATCACGTTTCTGTTTATCAAAAGAGGGTTTCGCGCTATTTTCAAAAGAAGGTAATCGAACGAAAATTTTGTAAGGGTGAAATTGTTTTGAAACGTAAATTCATTCGGTCTGCAGGTCCTAGGTCCAAGTTGCAACCTAACTGGGAAGGGCCATTCGTAATAAAAGAAGCTTATCCAGGGAATGCTTATCGTTTAATAAACGCGGGAGGTGAGGAGCTCTCTCACCCGTGGAATGGGTTGTATCTTAAGCGTTTCTTTCCTTAAAAATCTAAACCATGTGCTTTCCGGCAATAAGAACTTCCTCCCTATCTTCAAAAAGAGAGTCTTGAGTAAGGCAAACACACACTACATGACGTCCCTGGTCGGGTTCCTTATTTAAAAAGACACCGTTTCTCCTTGGCCATGCTTTGGGGGAAAGTCAAAGTCCCTGTCCGTTTCATTCTTCGGCTAAATCCAGGGGCAAGGAGTAAATAAGGAGGAGACAACCAATCCAAACTCCCTAACGAGAAGAGGTCTCAAATAGGGGCAAGTCCGTTATGACCTGACGCCACAAGCAAGAAAGAAAAAGAAAAGAAAAGGAGTGCTCTTTACCACGAAATCAAAAGCATCATCTCAAAGTCTGTGAATGAATTCTCAAAAGCTCCAAAAGAAAAAAGAAAACTAGGCATGACAAGAGTGGCAGTACAGTTCCCCGCGGGACGTTATGAGCCCGGTCGCATGCATGCCTAGGTGGACAAAGGTTCGATGACGGACATGAAAGCCCCGGCACAACAGACCAAATCTCTAATAGGGTTGTACGGTGAGGGAATCAAGTTCTAAAAACTCCCATATCTGGCCTAAGCTTACCCCCATGATCTTTTTTTCCTTTTAGGACCGAGATGAGTACCCTAGGTATGGCTTTGGTAAAAACACCGTCACAATGATTAGGTCTCAGCCAGGGGTTGTCACGCTATTGCAC
The DNA here is from genome assembly GCA_022559845.1 of Amorphophallus konjac. Classification (NCBI taxonomy): domain Eukaryota; kingdom Viridiplantae; phylum Streptophyta; class Magnoliopsida; order Alismatales; family Araceae; genus Amorphophallus; species Amorphophallus konjac. The sequence continues at coordinate 359,289,312 of CM040123.1, read as the reverse complement.
GCCGATCTCGAGACTCAACTTAAAACGAGGAAGGTCTCGTATTGCTAGAGAGGCACTGGTTTATCAAAATCCAAAAATAACAAATATTTTCAAAGATCCAAAAAATAACAAATACTTTCAAAATCCAAAAACAACAAATATTTTCAAAATCCAAAAACAACAAATACTTTCAAAATCCAAAAACAACAAATATTTTCAAAATCAAAAACAACAAACATTTCCAAAATCCAAACAAAACAAAAACATTTTCAAAATCCAAAAACATTAAATATTTTCCAAAACTCCCAAAATGCCATCATATGCATAGCATGCATCGCATTTTCATTATGTTTTTCGCCTATTTTAATAAGGCTCCACCCCTTGACCAAATATCAAGTAACGGTCATTATCTAACTTGCTTCAAGGCAAGGGGTTGAGTCTAAGAACAGATCAAACTTGTTTCATGTCTAAGTGTGTGCAGAACACAGGAACAAGCCCAAAAGTAAAAGTGCACAACTATGCAGGTTCAGAGTGTGTAACGCGCCAGCATCAGACCGTTACAGTCATGTAACGGGCCCATCTTTGACCGTCATTTTCTTCAGGCATGGGCCTTCTTCCTTTTCATTGAACCATCATTATAATGGTCTGAGATCTACCGTTACTTGAAAATAACGGCTCAAGACCCATCCGTCATATCTTTTAGAGACTGGGCTCTTGTTACTCCCATTCTGACGGCCTGTCGCAGGACCGTTATCTCCTTATAGCGGTCCATTGCACATCCGTCATATCCTCCAGAAGCCCTATCTGCTCACATCATTCTAGCCTTCCAAATGATGAAACTCAAGATCATTCAACTATGGCAATCTCATCTCATTCAAGCAAAGATTAATGAAATACAATTCTTGATAAATTCAACTTTGATTGTCAATTACATGATAGCTCTCATGAACAATAAAAAAAAGGAAAATCAAGATACATTCAATTTCTTATCCGCAAGAGGGCGGATTCTTCTCAACTCTTTCATGTAATCTCGACATGTTTCATCGTTCTCTTTAACTTCTGCTTGCCACGGGCGCACCTTGCTGATCTCCCACATGGTCAGCGCGTTCGGATCGCTCTTTCATCTTCCTCGGTCCCCATCTTCCTAGGTAGAAGGGGAGGGTAGTGTGATAGTGCAGAAACGCTGATTCGAGGTAATCCGATCTGAAGATGGCATCGGTGCGGGTTGTAGATCGCCATGGTAGTGTTCCCTACTAGCTGGAGGTCCAGGCCTTGACGCCGCGGTATTTTGAGAAAGGTGCTTCGGAGGACTCTTGGTCGCATGATGAATTTGTCTATTGGCAAAGTATTGAAGAAGAGGCGCCATTCATCCCGAGTTTTCTTATCCGCTGTCTTGCATTCAACCTGAGAAGAGTATCCAAATGCCCCTCCAATAAAGAAGAGAGGGTGGCTCCCGAAGATCCGGCTTGCTGAGATTATGTCTTCCTTAGGAAGGAATTTGACTCTCACTCCTATCCAGCACTCAAGGAGTATCATGGAGCCAAACAAAAGTCCTCCTGTACAAGCCGAGCTCAATCCCTCATAGAGGTATGAGAGGACCGCTTGAGAGATAGACATACCCCGCCACAGCCCGCTAATAATGCCAAGATTTTGAATGTCTAAAAGGTGGTCGGTAGTGGTAAAAAGAAAGACTCCACACAAGCAAACCGCCACCGCCTTGGCTATTGCTTCATGTCTCTCCCACTTGTTTTTACAATGAGACACTATCCACTGTGCCAAGGGTATCAAGTGAATGTGGTGTGGACTGATCATGGTTCTCACGTCCTTTGGATTGTGAATGAAATCACTTAAGATCAAGGACAGGTCGATAGGCTCTATTGTATAGCAAACCCGGTCTTCATCCCCCACCTTAGTCTTAGGAAGGGCTAGATAGGTTTCTACCTCCTCCAATAGGACGGTTGCTTCAAAGGAAGGGAAGACGAAAGTATGAGTTTGTGGATGCCATAGTTCCACAAGAGCTGAAAGGCTTGACCAATCGAAGGTCAATTTCTGAGAATTCTTGCCTAAAACCAAGAGTGGTTGGAGGTGCCACGCTTTAAGGATGGAGGTGACCTCTATGGGAAGTGCCTTTACCATGGGAGCCACCCACTTCAGATTGGAATAGCACCTTGGGCCAGGAAGGGGCTTGAGAAAAGAAAGAGGGAAGTCATGAAAAGAATAAGTGCAGCAAAATTCTGAACTTTGGATGAAGTTATAAGAACTTACCACTCTTTGGACATTAGAGCTTAAGTGCTTGGGAATTGAGGTTAGCCGTTGAAGCTCTCCATGTTCCCTCCTTGCAGCTTTAGGGCCGGTGTAAGCTTTCTCCTCCATAGCCATCACCTCGAAGCTCCTTTTCATCATGTTTTCTGCTCTTTGGAGGATCTCTTCAAACCCTAGAACAGAGGTTTTAGCAAAGCTGCGATTTTGATTAAGGTTTCAAGTTGCTAAGGCTTATATTTAACTTTGGAAGGATAAGACTCGGGCTAGAAGGCTTTATCTTCAATTAGGATAAGTTCTAGTGATGGATCGAGGGGCTAAACCTCGGGTTTTAGTTATCTCGGCTCAATCCGTTTCGGATTACAACCCAGATTCTGACGGTCCATCGTGCGGCCGTTATTTCATTCCGACGCGCCAGCCCTTGGCCGTCGCATTTTCTGTGGGTTTTAATTCCCCGAATCATGTTCTGTGGAGAATGACGGTCTAAGGGTCTAGCGTCGCTTTCTGTAACGCGCAAGCCCTAAGCCGTCGCATTCTCAGCAACTCCGTTCCTTCTCTTCTGGGCTAAAAACACTTCCTGACGGTCTTGATTAGGACCGTCACTTTCTGGCGCGTCTTATTCAGACCGTCGCATTTCCTGTTAGTTGCCCTGGCCAAACTATCGTTCTACCATGATCAACGGTCTGACCCATGACCGTTATTTGTCTTTGACGCACCCTCAGTTGGCCGTCGTTTATCCTGATGCCCCACTGCCAGAGTGGGCCTCTGATGATTAACGGTCTCTTACCAGAGCGTCGTTTGATTATGACGGTCAGATCTTAGACCGTCACTTTCTCTGCTGCTGAAGTTCAGGTTATTCCTTCTGCCCCTGCTTAGACCTGGCGGTCTTTCACACTGTACACCTCGTTTTCTTCCTGCATACATCTCATTCATTTATCCACATTTCGTCCATCCTGCATTTTTCACATTCATTCATTCACGCTCGCATAAAACTAAAAACAAAACAGAAAGATAAATGAAGGGATCTCATTCCATTTTGCCAAAGGTTCTATACAAATGATAAAGAAAACATAAGAAAGGCATCATTCGGCCGGTCTATCAGCCGGGCCACCATCATCCTCCCTCTCCTCAGGTCTCCTCGCGGGTGGCGGTGCTATGGAAGCACTCTCCTCCTGCTGTCCTCTCTCTGCCCTCTCATTCCTCCGCTGGGCGGAGGAGCTGACGAGGAAGTCCCCTACTGAGCCGCTAGGGGCAGCGCTCCTATGTATCCCACTCTGGGAGGTGCACCGCTCCGGTCCCCGGCCGATCATCCGCACCGTCTGCTCCAATGTCCGCAGCTCGATCTTCAGTGTAAAGATCTGACGCCGCGTCTCCCGTGCCTCGGTCCGGTAGCGATCCAAGTCGGCCGTCCCGATCCGAAGCTCCTCCACCTCAGCTCGCGCTTGCGCTAACTCCTTCTGGAGTTGTTCCATCTCTGCATCATCTGGGCGTCGCAGGGTCTCCGCTCTCTGCCGAGCCATCTCTGCCCGTACCAGCTCCGTCTCTGCTCGGGCTCGATCAGTCTCGGCCCGGCTTCTCTCTACCTCGGCTACTGCTGCTGCTAGATCCCTCGCCTGTAGATTGCATTTCACGTCATTAGTCATAAAGCATTTAATTAGGCATAATCATAAGTTTTTTAGTCTCTTACCCGCTCCGCGAGGGTGGCCTCCGCCTCCTCGGCCCGGGCAACCGCCCGAGCAAAGTCAGCCTCCTGCTCAGCCCTGCCTCCCGCAGGCTGTGAGGAAGACGATGGGGCATCCGGTCCAGCGCGTTGGGCTCCCTCGGCCCGCTGCATTTAGAAGTCATAAGTTAGTTGACATTTGAATTTTGCATCATGAACATCATTCCATAAATCATAAGCATTTAAGTTTTTAGTCTCACCAGGAGCTCCAGGGCAGACCGGTACCCATCCCGCTGTTGGATGGTGGAGTGGAGTAGCCCTTCCAGCTCGGCTATCCGTCCCTCAGGGTCTAGCTGTAGTTTTAGAAAGCATGAGTCAGCATATATCACATTGCACATTGCATAATAGAAAAGTTTAGAGTAGTTTGCATACCGATCGTCGGGTACCTCGGTACACCCGGTCGCCGTAGAGTCGAGCGAAGGCCATCAGATATGCCTCGTCGCTCTCATCTCGCTCCTTCACCACTCGGCCCCGCCTGTTCCAATCGTGGACGTACTTCGCCTTCCGGGCGCACCAATCCACATTGCCGCTGATGCCCCTTGCGGACTTGCCAGGGTGATCATCGCTGTGGCGTGGAAAGGTCACCTCGGGCTGGTGTAGTCCTCGGGTCTGCAGGATCAGCCTGTAGTGCAGAGGCTCGATGATATGGAGGCAATGCAACCATATATCTCACCCCCAGTACGATAAGGCCGCCTCCGCCCATGGCTGTCCCGTATAACCCTCGTCACAGTATGGGGTCCATCTCACCTGAGAGTATTTAGTTCATTCATTAGCATATGTAGAAAGCATTTAAAAGATATTTAGAAAGCATTTTAGAAAGCATTTAGAAGCATTTAAAAGCATATAGAAATCATTTTGAGTTCTGGACTTACCGATGAATGCGGGAAGGAGTCCAAGTCGTCCTGGATCGTCCGGGTCAGTCTACTGATCGACCCTGTGTCCCTCGCCACCGACCAACGCCTCGCGATCGGTATGCGGCCGGGGTGGAGTAATGCGCCTCTCCCGATGCCCGGGAGGTACATATAGCTCCAGATCTGCATTTAGAAATCGAGTAAGTCACATCATTGCACAAATCATTGCATAAATCATTTGCATAAATCATAGCATCAATATTCATAGAAAGCATTTAGAAGTGCATTTACCTGTAGGAAAGGCGAGAAGCCGCCCAGCATCGTCTGCCTGTCCGTAGTGCTGAGGGACTCGAACAGGAATGCGAGCACTGCCGCTCCCCAGGCGTATCTCCTAACTCTGCCCAAATCCTCTATCATCGGCAGCAGTCTACAGCTGATGACATCTGCCCGAGTCACGAAGAGGAGCTTCCCGAATAGCAGCATCAGGAAGCGTCTGAGTACTCTGTCTCCCTCTGGTCCCGCCTCCGCCGCCACGCGAGGGCGCACCTGGTCTATCACTCTGCTCAGGTGCTCCTCAGGTAGCTCTCCCACGACGATCGTCGCTCCTCTCAGTCCCAAGCTCTCCTGCAGCACTCATCTCGAAAGCTGGGAGGAGGACTGTCCCGGCCTGATCAAATCTAGCCCGAGCAGCTGCTGCGCCATCTCTCGGTAGTCGCCGTATGTCCACCCTGTCACCGCAGCTCCGTGGACTCTCAATCCGGTAATCCTCGCTATGTCTTCTAGCGTGGGGATCATGTGGCCCCACGGGAAGATGAAAGCTCGGCTGATTGGGTCCCACCTCTCGTGCAAGGCGTACAGTACCGGCGTGTCCATCCGGATCACCTCGATGCTGAGCACCTCGGCGAATCCCATCTCGGCGAGTCTCTCTCTCTGGTAATCGGGCAATGCCTGGTACACTGCCCGGATCTGTAGCCAGGAGATCCGCGATCTTTTCTTTCCCTGCATTACATATTAGATCATTAATTAGTCCATCGGCATCATATAATCATTGCATAATCAATCTTAATTGAAAACAATATAAAAATTTTGAAAATTGAAAACCCTAAAAATAGTTTAATTCCCTGGCAGAAGTAACGGCCCTGGGGTAGGGCGTCACTTGACTCTGACGGCCTCAGTTTGGCGCGTCAGGAGTGTGACGGTCACTGGCAGGACCGTCACATTGTCTGCGTTTGGGAATTTTTTCCCTTGCATCCCCATGGCTTCCCATGTTGGCCAAATGGCCTACAATTGATCCTAATGGGTTCGTACACCCATTTCTACCCTTATCCCCCACATGCATCCACAAATAAACATAAAAAAATCAAAAATTGAAAAATAGGGCGGAGGGCTTACCTCGTGGTCCATGTTTCTCCTCTTCTTCTTCTCTGGTTCCTTGGGCTCCTCTGCACCCAAGGGAACTTCCCCTTCGTCCCCCGTGGCCGTGGGAGCTTCCTCTTCCTCTCGTGGGCTTCTCCTCGCCGGCCGTTCCTCTTCCACCGGCGGGATCGCCTCCCGATCAATCCGGCGGTGGAGCCGCCGTATGGCCATTCTTTTCCCTCTCTCTCTCTTCTTTGGTGGCGGCTGGGGTGCCTCGTCGCCGGCCATTGGGGTGGTGGGGACGGTGTTCGCCGGAGCTCTCTCGGTTTTGGTTTTTGGGCGTTGAGTGTTTGAATGAGGGCCGAGACCGTTCGGTTGTTTTTTTTGAAAACTCAGGAAATGTGACGGTCTATCGACCGGCCGTCACATCATTCTGACGCTTCTTCCGTGAGCCGTCACATGTGATGGACTGTTTTATCGAAGAATGTGAACCGCCTGATTTATGACGGATCAAGGGTGATCCGTTACTTGATGTGACGCCCTGTCATGAGACCGTTACAAACTTGCAAGTTTCTTGATGAATTAAATGGCCTAATTAATGTCAAAATGGTTCCATTTTCTTCCATGTTGTTCCTTATTGATGCCTCTCGCATGTACAAATGGTTATGCCTTGATTCATGATCATATTTATTGTTGGCTAACCTATCTTTCATAAAGGAATTATGAACAGGAATCATGCTTTACCATCCGTCAGGCAGGTAAGTCAGGTATTGTATATCATTCCCTCATTCCCTTAATGCATTACTATATGTTATCTATGATATATTATCTCGAGAACCGGCTGGTCATTCATGTGTCCTGGGATCTGATGTTCCCCTAAAACAAAAATGATGATGATCTAAGTTCACATGTTTAATCGTTGGATAGGCCGTTAGATTGGAAAATTTGGGGACGATGGTTCTATCTTGCACGCCGTGGTTGCAGATAGTGTCCTAACTCTGATTACTCCAATCTAGCAATATTATTTCTCGAGTATCTTTCTATTTTTATCTTTCTTTGCATTTGTTTTAAAGATTTCTTTTTCCTTTAGCCCAGCATGCATCATTCGCATTCTTTTGAGCATTCGTGAGTTTTCATCTGCTCAAGATATCTCAGTGGTGGTGAACAGCTGTGTTCCTAATCTCGAATAAGGAGAATCATTCCATTCTGAGTTAGAAAGATTCCTTCGATCTGCTCACTTGATCTGGTTCGCTGAAGATTCCTGTCTGGAGTTTAGTCTCTTTCCTTTCCGTTGCCTACGGCAGCTAGCCGTGTTTCCTTTCCTTAGTTAATTAATTCTCCACACTTGCGTCCTTTGGTTGGCTATTTCCTTGTGATCAATTCGAAGTTTTCCAGAAAATTCCTATCGCTTGTTGGTACAGAACGGGTGTCATTTACCTTAACGCCCTCTTTTTGATACACTCCGCTTCATCTCCGCTTCATCTCCATGTTCCATTTCACTATTCGCTTCATCTCCGCTCGTTCCCCTGCAAAGAGGACGTTAAGGAGGGGCATCTGTTGACACCCGTTTTATACCCAATAAGTCGGGTCATCTCCTTATTTCATTCTATATGATGCTCCGAGTTGTTCACCCTTCATTGAGTCTCTTGATCAGTTGAAGCCTGTTTCTTGGGTCTTAATTCCTGGATTAAGATGTGGCCCCGGTGGCATTTCGTTGGATAAATTTTAGCAAACCCTTCACTCTATTCTTGAAACTCAATGTAAATAACGGTCCCAGTTAGGCGCGTTTTTTCCTTCTGACGGATGGGTCCTGGACCGTTACTCTTTGAAGAGTCCTAAGGCTTAAGGCCACGTTGTCAAAGCTTATCCTGTTAATTCCACGTTGATAATGACGGCCTGTCGTACAGCCGTTGTTTCCATACGACGCCCCAAGCCTTGGCCGTCGCTTCCTTGAAGAGTCCAGCTTGTTAGGTCTTCTTTCCGTTGATCTTATCTCTTTGGGATAAGGTTGAAAGTAACGGATGATCCTTGATGCGTTACTTCCAAGTGGCGGTCTGTCGTGCAGCCGTTACTTCCTTCCGAGAGTCCTGGCAGTTCAGGCTTTTTCTCTGCTACTCCGTAGTTGAGATAAGAACTTGGATTGACGTTATCTCTTTCAAATCCGATCCTCAGGACCCCCCGTTTGTTTCTATGGACTCTTGGTGATATTATCTTTGAGGATTTGCTAAGAGTTATCTCTTTATCCTGCTGAATTATCCTCTGCTCGACCTAAGGGTTTGAGGGTCTATAAATAGAACCCTTGACTTCATGGCAAGAAGGAGGAAGATTCGAATTCACGACGGAGTGCTGCCGAACTCAGGAGCCATCTTCATCCAGGAGGAGCTGCTTCCCACGTCCATCTATCTTCTAATTAAGGGAGTATTTCAGTTTTGGTCTTTCAAGTTCATCCTTGCATGCTTGAGTTCTTCCTTGGTTTTTCCTTGAACAAAGCATTGTCCCTCCTCTTCCTCCACGTTTTTCACTGTTCCTTAAGCATACAAATATCCTCCCAAACTTTTAAAACACCCAGAGGGGTTAAAAAACCAAAAACTCCCCGGTAATTCCCTCTCCTTTTGATGTTCTTAAGCTTTTTAAGAATGGATGCTATGCTTGTGAAAAGGGCTAATTGAGGTTGTTTTGTCTTGTCTTTCTACTTCTTTGGAAGGTTTACAGGTTCATTAGCACGAGGCCCAAGTCTTCTAGCCGGCTGGAAGAGTTGGAGTTAAAAGAATTCAAGCTTTGTTACTGCAGGTTACCTGACGGTCTGGTGCAGGCGCGTCACTATATTCTGGCAGTCTATCATGCAGCCGTCACTTCCAACGACGCACAGGTTTCTGGCCGTTACTTCCAAGTTGATCTGCAGGCTTTCTCTGGTTTTCTCTCCCGTGGGCGGGTGCTTCATCCACCTATTTCCAAGGTACATTCGAGTCTTTGACTTGTATTTACTTTGGTGGCGATCACATCTTTCCTTAGTATTGGGCATTGGCTGTCTTCTTCATCACATCTTCTTTATTTTCCTTGTCTGCTCCACCTTCACGGTGTGTTTTTATTTACTCCTTGCTCCACGCCCCGGCGTGTGTTTTTCTTTTCCTTAGCATAATTTGATTGAGGTAGCATGCCCATGCTAGAGCTAGCTATGATTGCCTAGGTTCATGTTCACATGTTCACGGGTTTGAGCAGATCTTTGATTCCTTGATTGCTTGTTTGTCATCTTGATGATCTCGGATTTCATTAGCTTTGAACCATATATGTTGCTCACGGCATGCTTCAGTTTTGCATATAATGGCTTGCTCTCCACTCCTTTCAGCTATGGTCTCACAGACATTTTACTATTATCACTCCTTTTTTTGCTGTTGGTAAAGGGGGAGACTTCTTTGTGTGAGTCCTTTGTAAGAGCTATATGCGTTATCGCAGTGTCAAAGGGGAGAGCTTATGTGCTTTGTGAGTTGTCATGGGGGATGTGTGAATGGTGTACGGGGAGAGTCCAAGGGGAGAATCCATTGTTCACTTTGCATCTCATATGTGTATGTGATGAGGTTTGCATAATTGCATAGCACCCATATCATACTTGCCTTCACATGCTATTACTATCATGGATCTTGAGCTGCATATGTTGCATTTGTTATAACTTGTGCCATTTTAGACATTTCTATCACATAATGACTCCCAGTGTTGCCATCATCAAAAATGGGGAGAATGTTGTGTCCATGAGGTCATTTGAGTCATTCTGTGGTCACTTGGGTCATTCGACATCATTCCATAGTCATATGAGTTTCTTGGTTTTGATAATGGCTAAACACTATTAGTCATTGATATCTTCCACTCACATGTGATTGACATACGTGATGTTTTTATTCATGACAGATATGCTAATGAATGGACAAGGAATCAAGTGGCAATGCCCAAAGTGAAAGCTCATTGATCGCGCCCAAGTAAGGATGCAAATCTCATCTCTCTTATAAGCAAAAGTCGATATTTCATATTCGGCTCGTCACTCATCCAAGGTCAATGCACAAAGAAGTATAGCCAAGAGAATCCAAGGTTAAAGACTCAGTTGATACCTTCTAGACTATCAAGGGCGATGCCACAAACATGCACGGGCTGCAAATGGAGTTGAACGACGGAGTTCAAGACTTAACGGACCGACCTGGGCAAGCCCGGGTTCTGCCTAGCTGGCGGTCGACCGCCAGCACAGGGGCGGTCGACCGCCCCAGCTAGGGATCGCCAGTCTACATGTGTTTCAGCTGGCGGTCGACCTCCAGCCAGTGGCGGTCGACCGGAAATCCCAGGGACCACCCGTTTGCAGGTTTCACAGTAGCGGTCGACCGCCAGGAGCTGCAGGTCAACCGCCAGCCCCGATGCAGCCTTGTTTGACTTCGAATTCCACCTCGTGGCCAGCCCCTTTCCATGGATTTGTTTAATCAAACCTTACCTAATCTTCCATGATTTATGGATCTGGTCTGGAGGGTGTCTATGGACCATTCAAGGTCTATAAAACCAACACTTGAGGGGTTAGAAACCCTAATGCTTCAAGGCTTCAAGAGAGATCAAGGGAGGCCATTTTCGAGGCACTGTAGCACCTCCATGAACAGTGTTTCGGGAAGGAGTTCTTCATCCATTCCAAGGCATTCAAGTCAAGATCTGAAGCCATCTCAACCTCCAAGGAAGAAGAAGCAATCAAGGCTATCAAGGGTGATCTAAACTGCATCCAATATTCTTCTTCATCAACTCAAGAAGATCAAAAGAAGATCAAAGCTACATCCAACACTCTCTCCATCAACTCAAGGTGATTCAAGTTCATATCTCAATCTAGCAACCTCCAAAGAAGAGTAGAAGCAAGAAAGGCTAATAAGGGAGATCAAAGGAGGCTGCAAGGGTGTGTTCAAGGAAGAGGAGTTTGAGTACTGTAGCTGTGAACAGTACTCCGGGAAGAAGTTTTTCATCATATCTCCAAGTGATTCAAACTACTTCAAGAGGAGATCAACTCCAAGCCAAGTGAAGCATCAGATTCAAGCTCCAACAATCTCAGACAAGATCTTTTCTCTTTGAACATATTTCATATCTTGTTTGAGTGTTTTCATATCTTGTTCTTTTTCATTTCATTCAAACATTTGGAACTGAAGATCGTCCCTACCGGTGGTTAGTAGGAAGCAATCGGAAGTTGTCCGATCTACGGTGTGGTCGTCCCTACCGACGGTTAGTAGGAAGGCAATCGGTGGTCTTTCCGATTTGCCGTTCAGTGCGTGGAACTAGTGGAGCCTCATCAGATTTGGTGAGGGGTGGACGTAGGACTGGAGATTCAGTCCGAACCACCTTAAAATCCTTTGTGTTGTGGTTTGATTGTGCAATTGATATGTGTTAGATGCATGCTTAGGTTCAATATTTATATTGCGTAATCATCTTGCCAAGCAAATCATTTATGTTCTACGTCAAGCTAGTTATATTCCGCTGCTTATTTCATCATCTAACTTTAAAGAGGGTTGCATTGCAAAAAGAGGGGCAGATCTATTCACCCCTCCCCTCTAGATCCGCTGTCCACTACACAACACCAAATACTATCCTGCCCACTCGGAGTCCTCGGCAAACCCACCCTAAAATCCGTGGTCACGTGGTCCCACTTCCACACGGGAACATCCAAGGACTGAAGAGTACCTCCTGGTCGCTGATGCTCCGCCTTCACCTGTTGACAGGTCAGGCACCTGGCCACAAATTCGGCAACATCTCTCTTCATGCCAGGCCACCGAACTACCTCCGCAAGTTCCGATACAACTTCGTCGCACCCGGGTGTACGGCGTACCTGCTCCCATGAGCCTCGTGCAACACCGCACGCCGAAACCGCTCCTCGGCTGGGACGTACAGCCTGCCACGAAACTGCGCAGCACCGTCCTCGCCGAGTTCTACATCAGCTAAGGCCAAAATTCGGGGCAACTCAGGGTCCGCATGTTGAGCCTCTGTCACCTGACGGCGGATAGCTGGCGTGACAGTCAGACTCGCAAGCACTGCTAACCCTGGCTCTTAGGGAATCTTGAGCCTGAATGAAACTTCGGGCACTTGTTCCCAGAGCCTCCACTTCCTCAACATCAAGGCACTGACCGCGACCTTCCGACTCAAAGCATCGGCTATGACATTCATCCTACCCGGCTGATAAGACAGGGTGAAGTCATAATCCTTCATATACTCCATCCAACGCCTCTGCCTGAGGTTAAGGTCCCTCTGCGTGAACACATACCTCAAACTCTGATGGTCAGTGAACACCTCAAACTTCTCACCGTACAGATAATGCCTCCAGATCTTCAGCACGAAGAACACAGCCGCCAACTCAAGGTCATGGGTAGGGTAGTTCTCCTCGTGGGGCTTCAGCTGCTAAGATGCATAAGCCACCACTCTACCATGTTGCATCAACATAGCACCCAGTCTGACCCCGGAAACATCTATACACACCACAAAACCTCCCGGCCCAGAGGGTAAAACCAACACTGGAGCCGAGGTGAGCAATCTCTTCAGCTCCCTGAAACTCTGCTCACACTCCTCAGACCAGACGAAAGGCACATCCTTCCATGTGAGTCTAGTCATCGGGGTCACAATGCGGGAAAAATCTTGGATGAACTGACGGTAATAACCCGCAAGCCCCAAGAAACTCCGGATCTCGGTCACAGACCTCGGCCATCGCATTACTGCCTCGACCTTGGCGGGGTCCATGGAAATGCCATCACCAGAAATCACGTGCCCCAAAAAGTGCACCTCACGAAGCCAGAACTCGCACTTACTGAGCTTCGCATACAACTGGTGATCTCGCAACGTCTGCAGCACCACACCCAAATGGTACGCATGCTCCTCGGCAGACCGCGAATAGACAAGGATGTCGTCCACAAATACGACCACGAACTGGTCCAGATACGGACGAAACACCCTCTGCATCAAGTCCATGAAGGCTGCGGGGGCATTCGGCATCACCAGAAACTCATAATGCCCGTACCTCGTACCAAACGCAGTCTTCTCCACATCGGACTCGTGAATTCTCAGCTGATAGTAACCGGACCGCAAAAAAATCCTCGAGAATACTCGAGCGGACTGAAGCTGGTCGAACAAATCATCGATCTGTGGCAACGGATACTTGTTCTTAATGGTCACTTCATTCAGCTGTCGGTAGTCAATGCACAACCGCAAGCTACCGTCCTTCTTCTTCACAAACAACACAGGCGCACTCCAAGGGGAAAAGCTAGGATGAATTTACCCCTTGGCCAGCAACTCTTGTAACTGCGCCCGTAACTCCCTCAACTCAGCGGGGGCCATACGGTAGGGGGCCTTCGCCAAAGGTCCCGTACCCGGCACAATCTCGATTATAAAATCGATCTCCCCCTGGGGAGGCAATCTAGGTAAGTCCTCCGAGAAAACATCGAGAAACTCGCACACCAGCGGAATGTCCTCGACATCCGGACACGGCTGGTCTACCAAGACCACAGAAGCGAGAAAACTCTGACAACCCGCATCAAGCAAACGACGAGCTCGAATCACCGAAATAAGGAATCAGGAAGAGGAAGACCTGATACCTTGGAAATAGAAGGTGGGTCCACGAAGTCGCCGAAAATAAACTCTCTTTGAGCCACAATCCACCAACGCGTGATGTGTCTCGAGCCAATCCATGCCCAAAATCACATCAAAGTCCTGAAGCGGCAACGCATAGAGCCTAGCCGGCAAACTCCGCCCTTCCATCCACACGGGAACCTCATCGAAGCAATACTGAGTGATCATAAAATCACCCGAAGGTAACTCCATTGCCAAATCGCAGGACAACTGGGTCACCGGCTCCTCGATGCTCAGCGCGAAATTCACCGAAATAAACGAATGAGACGCGCCAGAATCAAACAAAACCCGAGCCGTACGACCCAAAATCTGAATGGTATCTTCCACGAGTTGCGATGCCACTGCCTCAGCCCTGGTCATGTGTGTGATCTGGCCTCGAGCTCTCTGCATGCCTCCCACACTAGCTGACCTGAGTAGCGGCGGATACTGTCCCTAGTGCTACTGCTGCTGCGGCCTCTGCTGTTGGGGAACCTACTGCTGCTGAGGAAACTGCTGCTGCCTCTAAGGACAGTCACGCGCCATGTGCCCTGGCTTGTCACACCGAAAACAGATAATCGGCGCCGTGCACTGCCTGCCTGGATGGAACTCGCTACACCATGGACACGGCCCTCGCGATCCACCCACTGATCCCTGACGCTGAAATAGGACCGGCTGCTGTACACTGCCCGATGAAGCCTGCCCCTGACCCTTGGACTTCTTCTTAGAGAAACCCTTCTTAAGAAACTTCTTGACCTTCAAGCCGAAAGACACCGATCCTGTCACTAACGATGTCGGTGCCGGCGCTCCTGAACCACCCGACGCATGCTGGAAGGAACCCTACTGCTGGGTAGCCGACTGCTGGCTACGACCTGATAAAGACTATCCCTGGCTAATCGGTCCTCGAGTCCTCTGCATATCCATCTCCAAAGAAGCCGCAACGCGAGATGCTGTCTCCAAATCGGTGGCAGCGTTCGCGATCAAATGTTGCCTCAGCTCCTACCTCAAGCCCTGAACGAACTGTGCGGTCTTCACCATCTCATTCTCCATGATATGAGGTGCATACCGACCCAGCTCGACAAACCGGGCCCTGTACTACAACACGGACATGTCGCCCTGAACCAGCTCCAAAAACTGACGCATCCGCTGCGTAGCAATAAACTCTGGACAGTAGGTACACTCGAAAGCACTGATAAAGTCACCCCACACAATCCGCTCAAGTGGACGAAGCTGGAAAGACATCTTCCACTTGGAAGACCACCACTCCCGAGCCGTACCCTGCAACTGGTTGGAGGCCAACATCACTCTATCCTTCGCAGTACTCCACGCGGAACTGAACACCCGCTCCATCTCGTCAAGCCAACTCCAAGCCAAATCAAGGTCTGGCTGACCGCCGTAGTAAGGTGGATGAAACTGCATGAAATCCCTCACTACTCGGCCTGGTCGACCCCTGGTCGACGAGCCCTCACCAGCCTCTCCGCCGAACTACTGAGACATAAGCTGGTACATGCCACGGAAGAAATCCTCGGCCCCTGAAAATCTCGCAGTATCCACTGCCTCGGTGGCCGCAGGGGGCACTCTACTCTGTTCCTCCTGCTCCTACTGAACCTCCTGCTGGATCTCCTGACCTCCAGCCGACTGTCCCTGCTGAGAGCGAGTGCTCTGCCACGGCGCCATGCTCGCTCCTGAAGCAAAAGACAGAAAAAACGGAAACAACAAGGTCATGAAAAACGCACGATGCCCGATGCCAGCGTCAACCGTACATCATCACTGTGGACTAGTGGACCACTACAATCACTTATGATTCTCGTATAATCCCACAACCTCGCTCTGATACCAGCTGTAACGACCCGAGAATCCGATTACCGGGAAGACCCGATAACCCGAGACTCGCACCGCCACCCACGAGTCCGAAGACTCGGAAGGGTTAGAAGGATGGTGTGGAAACTACACAAGTATCATAAATAATTACAGAAATTAAACAGTTATATAAATAAGCAGGAATGAATTAACGTTTTACATGGGACACAATATAACAATAAAATAACAACAGTAGTCCACAACTAGTATAGAGACAAGAAAAGAAAGTACAGCTACACGGGGCATACCCCAGCTCTGACATCTGGCACTAATGTTGGGCACCTGAACCACGCTGAGCCTCAGACAAACTCCCCTGAAGCCTCGCCTCGCCTGAAACACGGTGAAAATATGCAGGGAATGAGTCTCGGAACAAGACTCAGTAGGGATCACTCGAACCCTATCTCACAAACGGAGAAACCGCTACGCTAGCAGTAAGCGAGTACCTCAAAAAGGGAAACCCTGTCATCTAAAAAGCACCGATCTCACGGCACGAAAATCGACACACGTGCCATGGTAAAACAATCGGAACACAATGGCCAACACGGCAGAAACCCGAAGGTCGAAGTCGTAACGACTGACAGCCTGACACTCCCGACTCGACAGGAGTACCTCCCACTAGAAGCACAGCCGGTAGCATCCCCTGAGGACTTACACCGCACCGCAGGTGAACTGCCTGACATGGTAGTGCCTACCTGAGGCACGGACACCGAACAAGTACCACAAACAAGTGACTAGCTGGGGTCACGCTCGTCAGCGCGGGTCCAACTGCCCCCAACCACGTGTGCACACACAGACCCCGCGTCCCTGGTCTGGCCCTCTGACTGGTTTTACCCCTAGCCGGACTCTGGCTACAGACGTGGGGCCCGACGAAAACCAGTCTAAAAACCATCTCTAAGGATCGGCCCGTACACCACTCCCTGGTGAGACCAGCACCGCGTACTGGTGGGCTACGACTAGTGGAGGGTCACTGAAGGAGTAGACTCTCAAGTCAACGGAAAATCACGTCCGCACCCTGTGGACGCACTTTTCGTTCGTTTATTAAGCTCGTCTATTCGGGAATGGTTGATTCGTCTATTAAGTGCATGGGCGTGCCAGTCACAAAGTGACAATTTATTCGGGCTCCGAGGAAGCCCATGGTGCGCTCGATCTGACTAATCAGATGATTGTGTAGTTCGGGTCGGGACCAAAACCCGCCGCGCCATAAAGGGCACAGCGTCATTTACATCCCCCATATGAGGGAACACCCTTGATTAATCGCCGGGATTCAGGGCCTCATGGCCAAGAAATCAATTGCATGAAAGGTCTATTACGAGGTATTGAAATCCTCACGCGAGGGCGAGAAGAAAACCATTCGCGGTCATGTCGGTCATGTGCTGACCATTTAATATTCGGACGAATGTCCGGCTCGGGAAAAGTGCTAGGCCCCCTGCCCTCGGATCCTCCACCTGCAGCACATCCGCCGGGGAGTGATGGCAGGCCTCCTGCGTTGAGTGCTTCTGCCTGGCCAAAGTCTCCTTGGCCTGCGGCTGGGCGCCTTGCCCACGTCTTGGGGGCTGCTGCACCTGGGCCTTCGTTCACTCAGGTGGTCTTGCAAGCCATCTCGCCTCCAACTCTTCCAGTCGCCATCCATCCGCCTGCATTCACTGACTCCGGCGAACCGGCAGCCTTCTTCACCCTCGACGAGATCCGGGCTTCTTGCAAGCCTCTGCAGCACGCTATCATCACCAAGACCCCCCATGGGCGCCCTCCTTTTCAAGACATCAGGGGCCATCTTGCCCAAAGGTTCAAGCTTCGGCAGGACTTTCTCATTTGCGCTTTGGACAACCGCCACCTCCTCATCAGATTTCAGAATCGTGAAGACTTCCTACAGGTCCTTCTCAAGGAATCCCTGTATGTCCATGGCAAGCTCTTCAAGTTCTTTCACTGGTCCTTGGATTTCTCCCCAGACTCGGACTCCCCACTGGTTCCGGTTTGGCTGGAGATCCCTGGCCTCCCTGCCAACTTCTTCCACGATGAGATGATTCGCTCCATTGCCGGGAGCGTTGGGCCGGTCCTCAAGGTGGACAGGAACACCACCTGTCTCCTCCAAGCTCAAGCGGCCCGCGTTTGTATCCAGTTGGATGTCTCGAAGCCCCTCCCCTCTCGGGTTTGGGTTGGCTGTGGGGGAGGTGGCTCCTGGCAACCCATCGTCTTCCCTGACCTCCCGCTGTTCTGTCACGGCTGTCGGCATCTTGGCCACCGGGTGGAGAAGTGCAAAAAGAAGCTGGCACCCCCCGCGGCCTTGGGCCCTGCTGGCTCTACTCCCACCTTGCCACCCGTTGGCGTTACTCCTGAAACCCACCTTCCTGTGGTGTCTCAGGCATGGCTGCCTGTCCATCGTGGGAGCTCTGCCGCCACGTCGCGCATGCCTCCGTGCCCCCCTCGGCCTGAGGCTGATGGTCTCCTGGGTGCGGCTGCATGGGACCCTCCTATGGGTGCCGTTGGTGGCCTAGGCTCGCCCCCTGCGTCCATGCCACCTCGCCTCGGCGATCCCTCTTCCACTGCCGTTGCTCCCACCTTCGTGGCCCCTACCTCTGTTCCTGGCAGCCCGCTGGCGTGTGCACCTCTAGCCGGTGTCCTTGCCCTGTCGGGCCCCCTGGCAGCTGCCCCTCTGGGTTCTTCTTCGGGCCCCCTCCAGCCGGCCTTGTGCCCCTTGATTGCTGCCCCCCTCCCGTCGGTTTCTCCTCTGCTGCTAGCTACGGTTCGGCTGGAGGGTCTGTTAGGCCCGGGGCCCTCAGCCCCCCCTTCCACCATGCTGCCCTCTCAGGTGGTGGAGGTCGCCCCGTCAGCCTGTGTGCAGCCTCCTCCCGCCGTGGATTCTTTTGTTACGTCGGGCCCGTGCCCTGTGCGTTTGGCTGACCCCTCCCCTGCTATGCCCTTGGCTGGTGGTGCTCCCGTGGACGTACCTGTTCTGGAGGTGGTCTCTCACAAGCCGCCCCCCCCCCCATGCTTTCCTGACCATGGGGGGCAAGCTGAAGCCCCACCTGCACCTCCCTCGGTGCCTCACCCAGCTGCTGCTATCCACTCAACTGCCCGTGGAGTTGAGGGGCCTCCCGCCCCTGCCTTGGGGCACCCGTTCTCTATGCGCCCCACTATTCAAGTGCTCTCTGTGCCAGGTTTGGAGCCTATTTCTCACTTCCCAGACTTGCCTGCAGCACATGCGAGATTTGTCGGCCTCGCCCCTCCTCCGGTCCCTCGTGACTGTGGCGTTTGCCCCCCGTCTTCTCCGACGATGGTCATCGCGCCCTTCCCCCCGGCTGCTGACCCTTCCGGGAAGGGCGATCCATCTCCTTGCGCCGTTGTGCCGGCGGGTATCCCTCCTGCGGCCCGGGTGTCCTCCTCTTTGGTCCTCGGCCTCCCGGCGCCGGATGCTCACCCCCTTGGCGGCCCCTCCTCTGGGCTTAATGCCGGGGCGATTGCTTGGTTCCCTGGGGCGCAGCCATCCTCCAAGGCGGCTTGCGTTGAAGGGTCCTTGGCTTCCTCCTCTTCTCCGACGGCCGCCCCCCGCCTCTCCTTCGCTCAAGCTTTGAAGAAGAAGATCAACCGGGCCCCGCCCGGGCCGATCGGAGACTCCGGCCCGCCTCCAGCTCCGGTGCATCCCGTGGGTGTTGTGCCTACCCCGAACCTTGGCATGCCTTTCAGGTTCCCCAAGCTAGTCCAGGCTCTCCATGTCCCCGGGCTTGAGCCTTCCTCGGGGTTCCTTGACCCCACGGCAGCTCATACGGCCTTTGTGGGCACCGCTGGCTTGGACCGCTCTCGCCCGCCCTCGAGGTTGGATGGCGGAGCACCTCGACGTTCTTTCCGGCGCTCCAACTCCACTTCCTCTAAGCGTGATCATCAGTGCATGTTTGACGACGTTGCTCTTCCTCCTCGTCGTTCTCTTCGGATCCAGTCTGCTTCGATGGCGCCCCCGACGCCGATTGAGCCTTCCGACACGGACGTGCCTGATCCCGACGGTTCTGAGGCTGATCCTCTTGATTGGCCTGGCTCTCCAGCTCATCTGCGCGGTGTCCGCTCTGTTTTCTCATCCGACTCTGAAGGGGTCTTCGACGATGACGCCTATTTGTAGGGGCTTTGTTTCTTCTGTGGGTTTTTGGGCCTTTGTTTCTGGCCGCTCTTGGGTCCTCTTGGGCGTTTTTTGGCTTTCTTGGGCCTTTGGCCATGTACCCCTCCTGCCCCTTCTTGGGCATTCCCCTCCCCCCCTCTGTACCCCTTTCACTTTATGCTCTCTTATATGAAAATCGCTTACTTGGTGGCCGGGATAGTGGATTCATCTTCTTCCGCAATGAAGTGATGAACCCCCTCTCCCGTCTCCCCCCTTGCAAGTATCAACTTTAGTTTAAAAAAAAGTGCTATCATCGGGGGAAAACTGGAGCATATGTATGCCAGGATATGGCAATTTATTATTCAGAAGAACGGAAAACGTTCAGCTAAACCTCGATCAGAGCGGTCAGAAACCAGTAAATCTGTTGGCCCGTTGCAAGAGCAAGCTGCGACCATACTGCGGTGGGCCCCCCGCAGTCGAAACAAGACTTGCATGAGCGTCATTAATATTTCCGGTGCCAAGGGGCAATGAGGGAATATCCCTTGAATCGGCTGAAAAGCCCTGTGTCTAGGGAAGCGGACGTTCGAAACGTGTCGGTCATTCGGGAGACCGTTTAATATTCGGACGGGAGTCCGGCTTGAGAATATTGTAATCGTCGCGGAAGGACCTGGAACATATGCATGCCGGGATACGGCAAGTTTATTATTCTGGGACACCAAAAACATTCGGTTAAATCTCGATTAATGTAGCAGGAAACCGGTAAATCTATTGGCCCGGTGCGAGATCGAGTCAAGACCATATCGGGGGCGCCTCCCGTGGTCCGAACGAGGCTTGCGCGTGCATCATTAATATTTCCGGTGCCGGAGGGCAACGGGGGAGAGTCCCAGGACTAGACTCCAAAACCGAAAACGTGTTCGAAGGGAGCGGGCTGTAGACCGAGGATATGAGCCGAACGGCGACCACGATTGGGACGGACCCGAGGTCTAAGCGTGGCCCACGGAGGTCTTATTGATATTCCCATGGAAGGGGTCCAGGGGTGGTGAGGACCGTCTCGTTCTATTCCGATTTTGTCGGTCACTCACGGACCTTTTCATGTTCGGGCAAGGGCCCATATTGAAAGTACGACGTGGATGGAAACGATCCCGTACAAATGTATGCCGAGTTTACGGCAGTTTCAATGAAAGAACGGGAACGAATCCCATTAGAATGAATCTGATTTAACGGGCTATCGGCCCGGAGCAATGCCGGCTCACGACCATGTTGGGGAGGGAGCCGTCGGCCATATTGGTTGCTCACGGGTCTTTTCATGTTCAGACACAGGTTCGTAATAGAAACGCGGCGAAAACCGAGGTGAACCCGTTCAAATGTTTGCCGAGCGTGCGGCAAGTTTAATAGTGGCTCGGAAAGGATCCGGCCTGAGAAACGAGTCCGGTTTAATCAGAATGTCAGCCCGAGGCGAGGTCGGGCCATGGCCATTTCGGGATAATTCCCAAGACTCAGGCCCAACCTGGAAGGGCGACATTGTTGTTCCTTCAGCACCGGATCACGAGAGAGACGGGGCTGCAGAGTGAATTTTACCATATTTTTTTATCTGGATTTTAAATTATGTGCATATATATATATTATTGCTTATTTCCCTTTTATGTATTTATTCTGGATGATCTCTCCATTTTGTTTATTATTATTACTATTATATCTTCCTATTATTATTATTATTTCACATTTTTTGTTTATTTATCATATATATATATTCAGGTTTATTTATTTATCATGATTTTTATTAATTTATTATCATTATTATCATTATCGTTATCATGACATATTTATATATATTTATTTATATTTATTTTGGAAGGAAAAGTGGGCCGTTGGGGGCAAAAAGGGGTGTACCGGTGAAGGCAGGGAGAGCGTGCCGCTGAAGAGCTAAAAGGGTGTACCGCTGAAGGGCTGAGGGAGTGTGCCGCTAAACGGCTAAAAGGGTGTACCGCTGAAGGGCTGAGGAGTGTGCCGCTGAAGGGCCAAAAGGGTGTACTGCTGAAGGGCTGAGGGAGTGTGCCGCTGAAGGGCTAGGAGCGTGCCGCTGAAGGGCTAAAAGGGTGTATCGCTGAAGGGCTAGGAGTGTGCCGCTGAAGGGCTAAAAGGGTGTACCGCTGAAGGGCTAGGTTGGAAAATACCGATGAGGGCCCACTCTCCCTCTAGTTCTTTTAAGGCTTTTCTTTTCTTCTTTTCTGATTTTTATTAAGTTTGCATGGGTTTCTCATTTTCTTCTCTTGATCAATTTCCATTCTTTCTCCCATGAGGACGAATGTTCAAGTTGTTTAGTTGTCGTTCGATTTGGCTCTCTTTATGTTGATTACGGTTCCCTTGCCTTGGTGAACGCGTTTCACCGTTGTTCTTTTCGTTTGTTTGTTGCTTTCTTTTAGTCCTTTTTAAGGTGTGGTTGTTCCATTTGTTTGTTGCTTCCTTTTGTCTTTTAATATGTTATCGTTTCTAATAAAAATTCGGCAGCATCTCCCCTTGACCCGAGCGTAAGGGAGATACAGGGAACGCGCCCACATGGAGTGGCGGAACCCGACAACTGGAGGTGGGCGCCTATGAGCGGCAACACCTTTATAAACCTCGGAAAACGCGGAGGGAACGGCGAGTGGAAGACTACTCTAGGACTGGCTGGGGGGGGATGCACCGGGAAAGAAGGAAGGGCAAGTGTGCCGGGCAAGGGAGGCACGAGAGGGCGTGCCGGCGAAGGGCCTGGCCGAGGTGTGCCGGGGAAGACCCACGGGGTGTGCTGGCAAAGGGCTTGGCCGGGGCGTACCGGGGAAGGCCCGTAGGGGCGTACCGACGAAGGGTTCAAAGAAGGGTGCACCGGCGAGGGGCTTAGCCAGGGCGTACTACTGGGAGCTGGGGAGGCTGCACCGCGGTAGGGGTGCACCGGTGGGTGGCTGAGCAAGGGGGTGCAGGCTGAGAGTTGGCCAGGTGGCCTAGAGTTGGAGAAGGGAGGAAGGCCAAGGATGGTGTTGGGCTCGGGTATGCTAAGAAGAAGAAAAGAGCAATGACGAGGGGGACAAAAGCCCACGCCAAGGATCAAACGATCGGGAGGCGGAGGGGGGAAGCGTTCAAACACGCGCACGGATTCAAACCAACGGAGACGGTAAGAAGAAAGAACTCAAAAGAGCGATTTTATTCATAGCCGATAAAGGCCGCAACAGGCCACATACACCTCAGAACGCTGGAACATGAGGCACAACGGAGGAGAAGGAAAGAAAAGCAAAGGGGGGAAAGGAAAGGGATGAGCTGGGGTCAAGCAAGGGCGATGGCTCGCTGCTCTTCCCCTTCCCCTCTAGTACATGCTCTCTCTCTCTCTTTCTCAGCTCTCTCCCTTTTGGTGATCGTCGGGGCTTCACGGCGGAGCTCCCTCCTTCTTCTTCTCTTCTCCTTCTTCTCTTCTCTTCGTGCGGACGATGGTGGATGGAGCAGGGCGGGGGGGGGGAGTCAAAGCTTCCCCTCCTCTTCTTCACACAGACGGCGGCGGTGGGTGGAGCGGCCGGAGGGCAGACGACTCCCTCTTCTTCTTCTCTTCTTCTTTCCCTTCTTCTCTTCTCTTCTTCTCTTCTGCGTGTATCTCTCTGTGTCTGTATGCCTCTCCCCTCCCCTCTGTTCGCTTTTTTTGGCCGAAGAAGGGGGGCGTTTTATACCCCAGCGGCGGGAGCGTTCGGGCGCGAACGACGGTGGCGGGAGGTGACGGGCATTGAATGGGGTTTGACCTCCCCCTCCTTGGTGGCAGAGGAGTAGCATGCGTGGCTCAGCCTCCGATCGACACCTCGGACAGCTCACTGCGCGCCAAGGCTCTATAGGGCATGGGCATCACGTCGTCCTGCCGGAGCGTGCCGCTGAAGAGCCTGGACAGCATGCCGCTGGCAGGCACAACAAGCGTGCCGCTGAGAGGGCCAAAAGGTGTGTCGCTGGAAGACATGGCAAGCATGCCGCTGAAGAGCCCAAAGGGCGTGTCGCTGAACGGCCAGGAGGGCGTGCCGCTGAAGGGCTGCATGGGGCGTGCCGCTGAAGGCCAGGAGGGCGTGCCGTTGAATGGCTACCAGGGCGTGCCGCTGAAGAGCTCAAGGGCTGTACCGCTGGAGGGGCAAATGGGCGTGCCGCTGAAGGCCAGGAGGGCATGTGCCGCTGGGGCTCCCTGGGGGTGTGCCGCTGGGGCTCCCTGGGGGGCGTGCCGCTGGGGCTCCCCAGGGGGCGTGCCGCTGGAGACACCCTGGGGGTGTGCCGCTGGGGCTCCGCAGGGGGCCTGCCGCTGGAGGCACCCTGGGGGTGTGCCGCTGGGGCTCCCTGGGGGGCGTGCCGCTGGAGGCACCCTGGGGGTGTGCCGCTGAAGGCCAAGGGCGTGCCGCTGAGAGGGGCCAGTGGCGTGCCGCTGAAGGGCCTTGGGCGTGCCGTTGAATGGCTAATTGGGCAGTTTTGAGCCCATTGTGAGCACGAGTTATGGCCCGTTTGATTTTCTTCAAGGCCCATGGATTGTAGGGCTCTTGGTGGTTGATTTCTCTTCACTGTCGTGACTCTGGAGACGGCTTCACGGTAGTGTGCATATTTTGGGAGTCTGGGTGACTAGTCTCTCCGGGGTTTCTTCACTCGGTGCCGTTGTTGATGCTGGGCCGAGCAGGATATCTGTGCGTGCAATTTTTGGTATCCACACACCCTACGACGTACGGAGACCACCCCACGTACCAGCAACGTCGCACGGCGACCACAGTCGGAACAGACACGGGGTTGCAAGCCACCTGGGGCAACCCGGTGCCTGACGGTCTACCCTAGACGCGTCACAGGACTCTGACGGTCTAGGCGGGACCGTCACAGACGCCTGACGGTCCAACGCAGGCTGTCACACTCCCAATGTAAAACAGAGTGTAACGCACCCGCCCTGGTGCGTTACAGACTGTGATGCGCCTATGCAGGTGCGTCACAGGGAAAAATAAGGGCAAGCTGTGACGCTTGCCACTCGGTGCGTCACAGTATGTGACGGTCCACACCTGGAGCGTTACACACATGTAACGGTACAGCCCTGGAGCGTCACATTGCCTGGGGGTCGAATAACCCTGACGCACCCACGCTGGGCCGTCACAAAGCTGTGACGCGCCAGCCCTGGTGCGTCACACGCCTTGACCCCCAACGGTTAAACCAACGGTCGGATGCCAACGGTCGGGACGCTCTGACGGCCCAACCCAGGCGCGTCACACGCCTGTGGCGGTCTATCGTGGGACCGTCACACTCCCAGACCCCAGTTGGCAAAACAAGGGCTGTGACGCACCCGCCCAGGCGCGTCACATGGTGTGACAGTCACTGGAAGGACCGCCACACCCGCCCGATGGCGAAACTGCGGGGAAAGCCCAAAAAAACCCACCACTTCCCCATGCCTCCACCGGAGAGGGAGAAATCAAAGGGGAAGACCCCTGGGGACCCCTAGCATGATACTAGGCCATCAAAACGTGAAATCGCAGGCTAAATCCATAGATCGGGCGAGCTCTCCCCAAATCATGGAAAACCCCAAACCCGCTTAATCAAGCCCCTCTCGGCCTCCCCTCGGCCTATAAACCACAGACATGAATGTCGGGGAGGTAGGGAACGTCACCCTACCTCAATGGAGCGAATGCTCCGCCGAATCGATGCCGAGATCACGAAGAACGCTTTGAAAACCCTCGTCCCTTCACGATTCCCCACAAGCTTTACACCGCCACGATCACCTCGCCGTCGCCCACGTCGTCACGCTGTCGCCCCGCACCGTTTGCAGCGGGAAGGGGACGTCGTCGCGGCCGAACGAGAGAGAAAGAGAGAGGGAGGGGCGGTGGTCATGGTGGGGAGAAGAGAAGGAAGAAGAAGAAGAAGAAGAGGGTGAGGGGAGAGAGAGAAAAGTGAGATATTTATAGAAAATCTGAAAATTCCAGAAAATACCGTAAAAAATAAAATTACATTTTCGGGATCCTCGGAACCCACCGATCGCAACGGTACCACTCGTGCCCAGGTGAACGACCTGGTTCACCCGCAGCGAGGTTCCGAAGGAATTATCGAAACACACACCGATAATCGGAAAACACGCTCGAAAAAGTCGCGGAATACTTCCGGATCTCCGAAACAACTCCGGATCGCGCCGATCTGAACACGAAAGATGCCCGAAACAAAATTTCGGACACAACGGAGTCGGACACTCTGAGAAACCAGATCCGGGACCCATGAAGAAGGATCTGAAAGGTCCGGGATATTACACTCCGCCTGCCAGACTTTTCCAAAGTCTTTGAGATATCCTGTGATGCATCTGGCGTAGGTATAGGACAAGTGCTTAGTCAGGAAAGCCACCATGTGGCTTATTTCAGTGAGAAGCTTTCTGATGCAAAGCTTCGGTACTCTACATATGATAAGGAGTTTTATGCTGTGGTCCAAGCCCTCAAACACTGGAGACACTATCTCTTACCACAAGAGTTTGTCTTATACATGGGCCACGAGGCTTTGAAATTCTTTAGCTCTTAGAAGGGCTTAAACCCTAGGCACGGTCGATGGGTCGAATTCCTCCAGTCCTTCACCTTTGTCCTAAAACATAAGGCTGGAAAAGAGAATAAAGTGGTGATGTGACACCACCTTGGGGGTGATGACCACAAGACAATATGACCCTTGGACCTAAGATTGCAAGCAAGTAAATTGGCGATGATACTACTCGAGCGGCTCACTCGCTTGGTGCACACTTGTGCCCGTGGGTAACTAAGCGATAATGGAGAGGGTCCGGGGTGGGACAATGATGCTCCGGTGCTTGGCAAACTTGGGGAGAACCTCAATTGGTCCAGGGATGCCCACTCACGGGCGGCCGTCACACCAAGGGTGTGGGTTGAAATGGCTCGCTCACAACTCGCCCGCGATGGACACTCACGTGAACGGTAATTTAGGGCCGGGCTCTCACTCTCCGTCCGACGCAGCAAAGCAAGAATACTAAGCTAAGCAAGTGATATTAACCAGCAAGGAAAGGGGAACCGAGGCTCACCTAGCCGGCGTGAAGACGCCGACTCCGGCCGAAGACGGGGGCGAGCGGGGAGGCAAGGGTTTGCGCCCGCAAGCCGCGTCGGTGTCGCTTCAAAATCTGTGAAAAGATTATCACATGAACTACACCTCTCGCAGGAGGGGTGATCTTGGGGTGGGGATTAAGCTTATTACATCCAAAACTACCTCCACGTAGGGAGGGGCCTTCAGCTGGCCAAGCGGGGTGGGGAATTACGCAAAGGAAATCTGACTTGCCGAATTCCGCCGGTTCTGCCAATCTACAGGTTGCTGGACAGTGGGGCAGTGATGATGCTTTCAAAAATTCCACAGAGCTCAGATCTTGATGAGACTTGCGCAAAACGCTTCCCAACTGACTGAGGGTGATGTCTGATTTTTTTGGGAAGGCTCTGAAGCTCGGGGCTGATCGGGCCGGCGACTGGAACCTGGCTGCAACTTTCTGTCTCTGGCGGGTGCAGGGTTGGTGCAGTCGGTTGCAGAAGGTACTACAGATGCTCCCGAACTCCGATTGGGACGAAACTGGCGGTGACGTGATCGTGGATGGAGTAGCTTCGAGCAGAAGTTGACGGGGCCACAATCCGAGGTCGGAGGAGAGCGAGGTAGCCAGATAAGTAGGGACAGGTCAAACCTGGACCCACAGGTGGCAGACTGCGCACTCCGGCGAGAAAATTCAGAACAAATAGCTCGGGCAAGCGATTGGCATCGTTCCCTCTGCTACTGATGGAGGACTGACCGAAGAAGAATTTTGTAGAAGGAAGTGTGCTTGAATTCCTCCAAGGTTGACCGCTGAAAAGCTTCCAAGATCGCTCTGGCCTTCAGTCTGGGACAGATTGCGCAGTCGTTGAAGATGACGTTCCTCGGGACAGCTCCGAACTCGGATGCCGACGAAACCACTTCCGTTGGAAAGCTAACTCGCAGACAATTCCAGCAATGTAGGCCTTGCCACCTGAATCTTTAAAGAGACGGTCGTAGTTGCTTCTGCAAGTCACTACTTTTCTGAAACCTACAACAGGGACAGAATAGGTGGAGGAGAGGGTATGGGGATGGGGATGAAAATGGGCTTATTGGGTGGATGGGGAAGGGGGGGTGCGACCTTGGGTGGTTAGGGAGGTGGGGAGATGAAAGGGCACAGCCCAAGGGAGAGGGAAATTCAAAATTTGACCTAGGGAAGGGCTCTTTCAGTCTTGGGGAGAGGGAGGGTTGCTTGGGAGAGTGGAAAGGTGCCTAGGAGAAGGGGTTTCCACCTAGGGGTTGGAGGGGGAATTGAATGAGTGCATGGGGAAGGGGAAGGGGCCTTAATGAGGGGTGAATGGGGAGGAGAGAGAATAGATTTCGAAATTGAGGTGGGGAGGAGAGAGAGAGGGGGCACAACCCACTTAGAGAGAGTGATAGTAAGAGAGAGAGAGAGAGATATTGAGAGGGAACTAGAAGGTGTGGAAATTTTCTAGATTCAATATTCAAGCATAATTGTTACAAATGAGAGAGGGATGGGGCTATTTATAGACCCCACACTTTTCCTAAGACCAAACTGACCCTGACAAACTAACTAATGACCAAACAGTCCAAGGGAGGGGCGCCCCTGGGCCTAGCCCAATGAATTGGGCCCATTAACCTATCAAACCAACATAATGACTTCAAGACTTAGGAAAATGACTTTCTAACCTAGGTACATGACTCAATAAAGGGAAAATTACATGTTTAAGAATCAAATAAAAATAAGAAAATTACATGACTCGACTCACAAACACATGAGGAACATAATGGTGTACACCGACGATCAATCCGAGCTTCAGAAAATGTGGAGGGGCAAGGGATGTCCCCATCATACCCCCGGGGTGGGGAAAACTCGACCCTGTCGAGTATGGGTCCACCGGGGAAGTAGCATCCCAAACGTAGTTCCGGGCGAACCTTGTTCTCCAAACTCGACCCATGTCCATAGCCGAGGAACGGTGCTTCCACTCGACAAAGTGGCTCGGACACACCCTTAGGCTGGCGAAGAGATCTTGCTTTGCTTAGTATTGCCGCCATGTGCTGACGTCGGGCTCTCGGGCTAGTTTGTGGTGGCACTCCGAGGGTGTCTCTCACAAGGATAGGTGTAGCCTCAAGACACTCACTAGGATCCACCGCCGTACCCTTAGAGGGTGCCGGATCTGCCACGTGGGAAGTGGGATGAATCCCAAAACCCATTGGTAAATTCAACCCGCAAGCTGGGTGCCAAGGCCACTCGGAACTTGGCAAGGTCCAAGTCCTCGTGCCCTCAAATTGGCGGTGACCCTAGAGTAGAGCCACTCCAAAATCATCATCATCATCAAGTCGCCAACGTGGAATTTCAAGTGGCGCTCACGAGTTTTTGCCCACCTTTTGTAATTCTCACCGCTTTTTGCTTGATGCATGTTTTGATGCATATGCCATGTACTAAGATGCGGTGTGAGTGAGTAGAGCGTGGTATGCAAAGGTGGTCCAGGGCAACCACATGTAGACCTATCATGCATTGATGTTATGAAGACTTTCAATGTCTTGGGAGGATCGGGGCATCCATAGGTGTCCCTTTCATGTGTGAGTGTGATGAGTGCCGGGGGACCCGGACATCCATGAATGCTTCTAACATGCTTGAGATTTATGATGAATGATGGTGGACCATTACAACCAAATATTGACCACTCATGATTTCTTCTTGACATGTGGGTGATATGAATGAATGGACCCGACTTTCTAATCATGTCAAGTGGGGTGGTATGCCTAAGCACATGCATTTCAATCCTAGTGATGACTTCTATGTGCATAGGTGTGGGGTGGCCCTTGAGCTTCCATTCGTATGAGTCAAAGGGATCTAAGAATGGAGACATCATGGAGTGGGGCCATCTATCAATCCCATTGTGTATGTTGCCTATGGTCAATGCTTCTTTGGTGTAACCCAATTCTAGGAAGGGAAGGTTTTGGGTTATCATGGGTGGTAATGGTAGGGTAAGGTAGGTGGTGAATAAGGTGAGTGAGTTACATGGAGATCTAGGCTCCCATAGAAAAGGGTCAAAGGGATCATGGTAAGGGTCACCTTGGTAGGGGTACTCTATGCTCTCATGGTCCTCGAATGGTGAGTCATCCTCCTTAATAATTGGGCCAAGGTTGCTAATGGGTTGGCCGATAAAAGCACTTGGGATCTCAATGGTTGGGGAGTGGACTAGGATAGGTTCTTCCTCCATGGGAAGAAGGAGGATGATCTCACTAGTAACTTGGCCATTAGTGTAGATGGAAGTGATGGAGCCAATGGTGGGATATGCTAGGTTAATGGTGTTAGTCTCGGACGGCCTCATGGCTAGCATATTGGTCAAGTGAATTTGCCAATGTAGGTAGTTCACTAAGTCTCCCAAATCTTCCACACAATAGGAAGTTTGATAAGTGACATGTGGCTGAATGGGAATGATTTGGGATTGATATCCCATGGGTAGGTGACATGGTTGTGAACTAGGAATGGTGAGACCTTTCTTGAGCCATTGGAGTATGGACTTATCTATGGTGAGGTTGGGTGTCTCTAGAGGAGCTAGGCTAGAGGTGTGTGAGTTGTTTGGCCTTTGGATTTCCTCTATGTTTGGAGGTGGATTCGGATGGGCATCCTTCTCCACTTGGGTGGGTGTGTGGGTTGCAACTTCTATTGCTAATGGAGTAGGGGGATTTATGGTGGGTGGTTTGGTGATAGCTAGCGTATGACACACCCGGGGTGGTGAACAAGCATGGACTTGGGTTGGGATAGGAAGGGGAAGTAGAGGGGGCCTAGGTTGGGGAAAGATTGGTGTAGGAAGTGGGAGGTGGGTTGGGTGAGGGGTTTTGGGTTTGGGGGTGGTGGCCATTATGGGCCTCGGTGGAGGGGTGGACACGGGGTCCAATTGGGATTGTGGACATATGGTTGTGGTGGGAGTTTGTAGGTAGGGTGCTGGTGTGGTGGTTGGGGTGAGATTGGTGGGAAGTGATGTGGAATGGGGAATTAGGGTCATGGGTTGGCTAGGTGGGGATGAAGGAGTTGGAGTGCTCCTTAGGTCTTGGTGATTTGAGTATGAGGGGGAAACATATCTAGCCCTAAGTTGCTCCTTCATGTCCTTCCATGTGGTGATGGGTGCTTCCCTTCTAAGTATTCTTAGCCCGACAATTTGCATCCAATAAGTTTGAGCTTGTTTGGTTAGTTGCATTTTGGTGACCCAAGCCATTTTATCCTCGGACATGGGATACCAAGTGAAGTATTGGTCCAATGCCGCTTCCCAATCTAAATATTCTCTAAGAGAGGTTCCATCAAAGGCGGGAAGTGGGTGGGGGACTAATCTATCAGCTACCCTTGGGGTGGGCTCATTGTCACCTAATCGGGTAAGTTGGCCTTTTATGCTATCTAGGCGCCCAAAGGTATTGTTCATAGCTCCCATGAGGTATTCAACATGGCTGTGGAGGTCATGTGTGTTGGTGATGGGTCTCTCTTGGGGTTTTGGACTCATGGAGAGGGACGATGGGCAAGGTTGGTATGAGGCGGCCATACTAGTGGATAAGAATGATGCAACCGAGGATTCTAAATGCATAGACACACCCTAGGACCAACTTGTGGAGAGACAAGTTGTGAACTTGCTCTGATACCACTTGATGTGACACCACCTTGGGGGTGATGATCACAAGACAATATGACCCTTGGACCTAAGATTGCAAGCAAGCAAATTGGCGATGATACTACTCGAGCGGCTCACTCGCTTGGTGCACACTTGTGCCCGTGGGTAACTAAGCGATAATGGAGAGGGTCCGGGGTGGGACAATGATGCTCCGGTGCTTGGCAAACTTGGGGAGAACCTCAATTGGTCCAGGGATGCCCACTCACGGGCGGCCGTCACACCAAGGGTGTGGGTTGAAATGGCTCGCTCACAACTCGCCCGCGATGGACACTCACGTGAACGGTAATTTGGGTCGGGCTCTCGCTCTCCGTCCGACGCAGCAAAGCAAGAATACTAAGCTAAGCAAGTGATATTAACCAGCAAGGAAAGGGGAACCGAGGCTCACCTAGCCGGCGTGAAGACGCCGACTCCGGCCGAAGACGGGGGCGAGCAGGGAGGCAAGGGTTTGCGCCCGCAAGCCGCGTCGGTGTCGCTTCAAAATCTGCAAAAAGATTATCACATGAACTACACCTCTCGCAGGAGGGGTGATCTTGGGGTGGGGATTAAGCTTATTACATCCAAAACTACCTCCACGCAGGGAGGGGCCTTCAGCTGGCCAAGCGGGGTGGGGAATTACGCAAAGGAAATCCAACTTGCCGAATTCCGCCGATTCTGCCAATCTGCAGGTTGCTGGACAGTGGGGCGGTGATGATGCTTTCAAAAATTCCACAGAGCTCAGATCTTGATGAGACTTGCGCAAAAAGCTTCCCAACTGACTGAGGGTGATGTCTGATTTTTTTGGGAAGGCTCTGAAGCTCGGGGCTGATCGGGCCGGCGACTGGAACCTGGCTGCAACTTTCTGTCTCTGGCGGGTGCAGGGTTGGTGCAGTCGGTTGCAGAAGGTACTACGGATGCTCCCGAACTCTGATTGGGACGAAACTGGGGGTGACGCGATCGTGGACGGAGTAGCTTTGAGCAGAAGTTGACGAGGCCACAATCCAAGGTCGGAGGAGAGCGAGGTAGCCAGATAAGTAGGGACAGGTCAAACCTGGACCCACAGGTGGCAGACTGCGCACTCCGGCGAGAAAATTCAGAAAAAATAGCTCGGGAAGGCGATTGGCATCGTTCCTTCTGCTACAGATGGAGGACTGACCGAAGAAGAATTTTGTAGAAGGAAGTGTGCTCGAATTCCTCCAAGGTTGACCGCTGAACAGCTTCTAAGATCGCTCTGGCCTTCAGTCTGGGACAGATTTCGTAGTCGTTGAAGATGACGTTCCTCGGGACAGCTCCGAACTCGGATGCTGACGAAACCACTTCCGTTGGAAAGCTAACTCGCAGACGATTCAAGAAATGTAGGCCTTGCCACCTGAATCTTTGAGAGACGGTCGTAGTTGCTTCTGCAAGTCACTGCTTTTCTGAAACCTGCAACAGGGACAGAGTAGGTGGAGGAGAGGGTATGGGGATGGGGATGAAAATGGGCTTATTGGGTGGATAGGGAAGGGGGGGTGCGACCTTGGGTGGTTAGGGAGGTGGGGAGATGAAAGGGCACAGCCCAAGGGATAGGGAAATTCAAAATTTGGCCTAGGGAAGGGCTCTTTCAGTCTTGGGGAGAGGGAGGGTTGCTTGGGAGAGTGGAAAGGTGCCTAGGAGAAGGGGTTTCCACCTAGGGGTTGGAGGGGGAATTGAATGAGTGCATGGGGAAGGGGAAGGGGCCTTAATGAGGGGTGAATGGGGAGGAGAGAGAATGGATTTCGAAATTGGGGTGGGGAGGAGAGAGAGAGGGGGCACAACCCACTTAGAGAGAGTGATAGTAAGAGAGAGAGAGAGCGAGATATTGAGAGGGAACTAGAAGGTGTGGAAATTTTTTGGATTCAATATTCAAGCATAATTGTTACAAATGAGAGAGGGATGGGGCTATTTATAGACCCCACACTTTTCTAAGACCAAACTGACCCTGACAAACTAACTAATGACCAAACAGTCCAAGGGAGGGGCGCCCCTGGGCCTAGCCCAATGAATTGGGCCCATTAACCTATCAAACCAACATAATGACTTCAAGACTTAGGAAAATGACTTTCTAACCTAGGTACATGACTCAATAAAGAGAAAATTACATGTTTAAGACTCAAATAAAAATAAGAAAATTACATGACTCGACTCACAAACACATGAGGAACATAATGGCGTACACTGACGATCAATCCGAGCTTCAGAAAATGTGGAGGGGCAAGGGATGTCCCCATCAAGTGGCCGACGCTTGAGTCGAAGGGTCTCCCTTCTTTCCATTGTTCGGGTAGAGGTCACTGGATTTGATCATATGAAAGAACTCTATGGAGAGTGTCCCAACTTTGGCCCTGCCTACTCTGTCTTGTCTGCTGAATCCTCGACAGGATTTGCTGACTATCTACTCCAAGATGGTTTTCTCTTTCGAGGAAAGTAACTATGTGTCCCAAGGACTTCTGTACGGGACTTCCTGATTTGAGAAATGCACGCTGGAGGTCTTGGTGGTGAATTTGGACGAAATAAGACCATCCATTCTGTGGAGGAGCATTTTTATTGACCTGGCCTGAAGAAAGATGTGGCCAAAATTGTAGCCCAGTGTAGGATATGTACAATGGCCAAACAGGTCAAACAGAACACTGGTCTCTACACTCCTCTCTCCATTCCTGATAGACCATGGGCTGATGTGAGCATGGATTTCATCCTTGGATTACCTCATATTGCTCGTAAGCATGACTCCATCTTTGATGTAGTTGATCAGTTCTCTAAGATGGCCCACTTCATTGCATGTTCCAAAACATCTGATGCATCTAGAGTAGCCCACATGTTCTTTGATGAAGTCGTGTGTCTGCATGGTCTCCCCTAAAGTATAGTGTCTGACCGAGATATCCGGTTCACTAGTTACTTTTGGAAGATACTATGGCACCTAGTTGGCACTAAGCTCAAATTCTCCACTGCCTATCACCTACAAACCGATGGGCAAATAGAGGTCGTCAATAGGAGTTTATGGAATCTTTTGAGGTGTCTTGTAGGGGATCATTCTGGCACTTGGGATCTTCTCTTGTCCAAAGCCGAATTTGCATATAACAGCTCTGTCAATAGGTCCATAGGTATGAGTCCATTTGAGGTAGTGCATAGATACAAACCTAGGAAACCTGTGGATCTCATTCCCCTTCCCTTCGAGTCTAGAACGTCCAAGTCAGCCGAAGAGTTTGCACAACATGTTAAAAATCTCCATGAGTCAATTAGCAAGCAAATCAGTCTCAGTAATGAGACTTACAAATGATTAGCTGATTCGTACCAGCGTGCATTTCCCAAATCAAGAAGTCCTGTACAGAAGTCCTTGGGACACATAGTTGCTGTCCTCGAAAGAGAAAACCATCTTAGAGTAGATAGTCAGCAAATGCTGTCGAGGATCTAGCAGACAAGGCAGACTAGGCAGGGCCAAAGTCGGGACACTCTCCATAGAGTTCCTTCATGCGGTCAAATCTAGTGACCTCTACCCGAATAGTGGAAAGAAGGGAGACCCTTCGACTCAAGGCGTCGGCCACTTTATTCTCTTTTCCAACCTTATATTTTAGGACAAATGTGAAGGACTGGAGGAATTCGACCCATCGACCGTGCCTAGGGTTTAAGCCCTTGTGAGAGCTAAGGAATTTTAAAGGTGATCCCGAGAAAGAGCTCCAACGCCTCGATCCCGACCTGCTGGAGCACTACCAGAGCAGTGTCCCACCTTACTTGACGGAGTCGAGTTCCAGCCACCCCGGGAGGGTTGGTGGGGACACCATCGGACCAGTCACACGCAGCTGACGCTGCACCGCCCCGACACCACCGAGCTTGTGGTTCGGAGACTCGGCTTCTTGGAGACTCGGCGTCATGAATATTTATTTGGTTATGGTATGGGTTCGACCCGAACGACTCCCCTCGGGAGCTGTTAAAAAGTTACAAGCCCGTAGTGATGATCCCTTCCAAATACTGCGGAAGAATGGCTCCAATGCTTATGTTGTGGACTTACCTCCCGAATATGGGATTAGCTCTACCTTTAATGTGGCAGACCTAGTGGCCTACAAGGAACCCACAACGATTCCTAGTGACCCTTTCGAGCCTTCTCCTCCCATTGAGAGTGAGCCCACGCCTGTGCGTTCAACAGTCTCGAGAGCACTGCGTGAGCAAATTAAGAGGATACTGGATGAGCAGGTGACAGCTACACGGAGCAAGGTGTACCAGCGCTACCTTGTCCGCTGGCGGTTGTAGATGCCTAATTTTGGTCATCCCCGCGGACCCTTGTCTAGCCATCATAGAAGTGACACCTTTTCCTTGGTTGATTGAGATTGTGGAGTCTCATCCTTATTTAGGTAGGCTCCACCCTGTCCCTTCGCGGTAAGTTGGCGGGGGGTTGTAGGGGGGCAGCCCCCCTGCCCGTAAGGTTGGGGGTTCAGGGGCGTGAGCCCCCGAGGCGAAGTTTTTGAGGCTCTATGCACATTCCATGCTTTGATGCCTGGGCGACCAAGGTACTGGCCGCCCAGCACCCAGGGCGGCCAGACTGTTGGCCGCGTAGCCCATTCTAGGGTGGCCACAGAGTTGGCCGCCCTCTACCTAAGGTGGCCAGACTCCTGGCCGCCCAGCTCCTCAAGGTGGCCAGACTATTGGCCGCCCTCACCCTCAAGGTGGCCATCGACCTGGCCGCCCAGCTCCTTTGGATGGCCAGAACCTTGGTCGCCTCCTAATAACTACAGTCAAACCCACGTTTCCGCCCACTCCGGGCACGTCCTTCACAACCATCCCCACTCGGGGGGGGGGGGGGGGGTTCGAGACCCACGTAGCCTCACACGTAATCCATTTTCGAATGATTTTTGGAGGGAATTCCTCCACATACAAAACTCTATTCCGATCCATCTCACGGGGAAGGGAGTGGGGACTTCGACTGAGAGAGGTGGACACTTCCGGGGGTTAGACATTTTTGCTCACGAGGAGGTTAGAATATTTTTCGGGAGGAGGAGAGGTTCTGGCAGCTCAGAAAGCACCTTCCCTCACCCCCGTCGATCCATCCGAAGTTGAGGAGCTCCGGCCTGCAAAGAAACTTCGCCCATTGCAGGGGGTGGCCATCGACATGGCCGCCCACCTTCTCTAGGCAACCACAATGCTGGCCGCCCTCTGTTGGTCTACGGGCAAACCCTATCGTTCTTCCTTGTTCCCATATCTTGCTATGTCTTATTTCATTCTATTGCATTCATGCATGCATATTAGCCTTGCCTAGATCCCTTTCTTTAAAGATATTTTTTCAACCAAAAACATAGAGAAGGCGGATGGTCGAAAATCTCGGCCATCCCCCTTTCCGCCCCCCTTCCCGGTACGATTGACCCCATTTGCATGTTTTCTTTACTTCTATGAGCATTTACTACACTTTTTCAGTCTAATGGTTTCTTTGTTTGCTGGTTAATTTGCAGGAACTTTGTCATCAACTCGCAGGGCTCCTTACTCTTGGCCGACCGAGAGCGAGGACAGAACCCACATTCTCCCATTCCTAAGGCGTTCACGATCATTCTACCCTTGTGAGGTTCAGGTAAACACCTCTGGCGATCACATCATTCCTATCTTTCTAACCTGTGCACTGTAGGTAGTAGCAGCACAAGTTTGGGAGGCCACAGCATCGCACACCTACGCGGACGCCACACTTCCGGCACCTACAGCGGGACCGTCCACCTTTTGATGATTCCTGGATCAGTCGGGAAGATCTTCAGCGCCTCGATCCCAACCTGCTGGAGCACTACCAGGGAAGTGTCCCACCTTACTCGACGGCGTCGAGTTCCAGCCGCCCCGGGAGGGTTGGTGGGGACACCACTGGACCAGTCACACGCAGCCGACGCCGCACCGCCCTGACACCACCGAGCTTGTAGCTCGGAGACTCGGCTTCTTAAAGACTCGGCGTCCTGAGTATTTATTTGTGTGTATGTATTTGTGTATTGTGTGTATAATACATGTATTACTACATGTGTTATTTACTTTCATTTTATTAGGCCAAATATTCTATTATTTTATATTTTATTTGGCCAAGTCTAAAGTTGGTTGTTGGCTTTTATTTTATTAGGCTAGGACATGGATATCATTAGTTGAAAAGACTAAGGGTATGATTGTCCAAGTGTAATATGGCATTTTCTATATAAAGGGGGCTAGTGTGTTGTTGTTTTCGTATGATAGAATGAATGAAAGAATTGGTTTGTACGTGAGAGACTTTTTTCCTCTTGCTTCCCCTTCCCTCTTAGCTCCTTTGTGAGAAGAGAGTGATTGCCCGATGTGAGACCATCCGGTGTGAGATCGAGCTGCACGAGGTAATAGTTATCCCGTCCCGTTCGTCCCTTCGGAGTGCCGTCGATCCTTTCTACGATGCCGCCGCATCACCTACGATTTTAACCATGGGTAAAGGACCCACTATCTATGTCCATAGGTGCACTGGCCATACCTACGATTCTAAAAGACTGTAGGTATAGTGCTACTTATAGCTATGGTTCATCTTTGTTTAGTTAAAGCGTTTAGTCCCCCCCCCCCCCCCAAGTATAGCCTATGAATCCAAATCATAGGTAAAGATCTTTACCTATGGTTGTGGGGTCTACGGGTACAATTTGTTCCCGTAGGTAAAGACCCAATTTGTTGCAATTAATGTTTTACTTGCCTTTGATATCAGACACTAGAAGCTCTCTTCCTTCGTGTCTACCTGACTACATAAAATCCTGACCATCCTAGAGCAGACTTTTTTAGACATGGGGGAGATACCTAATAACCCACTTTTCGTAAGCAGTTTCGTTATCTTTACTTTGTTCTCTTAGAGTTGGTCTACCAGCTTCACGGTCCTCCCATCCATGATTTCTTCGAAACAGAACCTCTTGGTAGATCTTGAAATTTTCTTTGCTCCATGAAACTCCCTTCCTCAAATATATATTGTGGCACTGACAAGGGTTCCTTCTGCACTTTTATTTTTCCCCTTATCCTCAGGAGCAAGCAGTACGTACTGCAGGGGCTTGTGCTCCAAAGAACGACATGTTGACAAGCGAAAGAGAGGAAGAGAGATCACCCAGGACTTCAAATTAATGGTGGAGAGAAGAATGCAAGTCGAGAACTTTCAGTGAGATGAGAGCAAAGAAAGGTGCAGATGCACTGTGCAATCGACTCACAGAGCAACGGTGGGAGGTAGAAGATGACTTTTGGGAGTCAAGGGGTTTTTAAGCTCCACGTTGTTATACAAATTAGGTGAAAGTATATATTCTAATTTGAGCCATTGAAACATAATTATAGAATTATTTTCTTACTTAATATTATTTTAAAAAACTTTGTGATATTAATATATATGGTACCAAAAGTATCCATGCTCCATTCAAGACGTAAAGAATATTCGGTTTCTATCAATAGAATTAATCTTTGGTTGAAAATATCCCCATAAAAATTGTTATTGTGACAATCATACTGTGACAAAGACAAAGGGATAGAGATAATGAGATAGATAGGCGTGGAGAGAGAAAAACCTTAGGAGAGATTAGAGATGTTTTAATTATTTTATATTTTATTAAACACTAACTAGGGTTGGCTGACTCGACAGATTAGACTCACCCAAGATAGGTCAGGTACAGCACAAGTCAGCTCCACTCGGACCGACTCAGGCCGGGGTGCCCAACTTCTCCTTTAAAGACGTGTGATGACTAGGCCGCTCTAGACCAATCTGTAGGGATCTCCATGGCACAATACGAGTCGACTGACTTGTATTGGTATATAGTACAAGTCGGCCAACCCTAAGATTAACTATAATTAATTAAGTAATTTTAATGAAATACTAACCGTAGGTGACAACTAGAGCAAAAATCAATACAGCGAACTTACTATAATGATGTTAAAATAAAAAGGCTAATTATATAATTATACAAATAAAGATTTTTTTTGTAATTATCTGTCCATATTATTATGTTCGCCCTCGCCACAAGTAATACCGTTTCGGTTATATCCTACTAGTATTAAGTATCGGCCTATATCAATATTATATACTATAATAGAATAGAGCGGTTTTTTTCCGCCGATTCGATGGTAATGTTTAAGTTTAGTTCCGGTTTGATTCTTGATTCTCTCGGCTGGACTCTGCTGCAAATTGTATCAGCCAAGAAAAGAGATATCCATTTGAACACGAAGGGGGATTACGGAACTTCGCCATGGTGATAAATATGAGAACCCCACTCGCCATTCATCCAGCTATTGTTGCCGCTGTGCCCACACCCGCCCCCTCCCTTCCCACTTCCCAGTCTCGGCATGGACGTTTTGCAGGGCCCCCCGCCGGCGTCGCTCGCCACCATGTACCGCTGCTCTCTGCCTCATCGTCGCCGTGCTGCTGCTGTTTGGGAGGAGGCTTCTGTTTGGGATAAAGGGAAGCTCCAATCTTCCACTTGGTAATGAAGGAGCCACCTTTGTCATGTCCCCAACAGCGTCGGTTGTCTGACGAATCGGGCTTCCATCTTATCCTCCTCTTACCTGCATTCATTTACCATAGACTTGGGACTTCCATGGGGTTTCCTCTGTTCGTCTCTATACCCAAGTCTCCAGCTTTCCTTAGGGATGCGTTCTTGTAGCTGTTGTCATGAAAATGTTATTCCCGATAATTTTTTTTGGGTTTCTTCCCTTCTAACTTGTGCGGACTTTTTTTCTTTTTTTTCCTTTCGATTTATCGATCTGATAGATGTTCCTGGGCTACCTCTGATCGAGAATCTGCACCAGTTGAAGGAGAAGAAGCCCCATCTGACATTTTCCAGGTGGGCCGATGCCTATGGACCTATTTACTCCATTAGAAAAGCAGCTTCGACGGTGGTGGTCCTCAACTCAGCGGAGCTTGCGAAAGAGGTACTCTTCCTAACATTATCGCCATGAGCAACTTGGATCTTGTTTGTTTGGTTATTGACATCTTAAAAGCCTATGAAATTGGGTGGGTAGAGATGTTACACAATTATGGTTGGAATGAAGACTGAAGGACATGAGAATAATTATGTGTTTCAGGCTATAGTGACTAGGTTCTCACCTATCTCAACAAGGAAACTCTCTGGGTCTCTGACCCCGCTCATTTCCAATAAAGCAAGGGTTGCCACCCCTACTTATGGTGAATTTCATAAAATGGTGAATCGCTATATTTTTACAAGTTCTTTGGGTGGAAACGCCCAGGTATCACAGTAAAATGGTAACATATTAAAATGGTGAATTTCTTTTTTTATCATGCTTGTTTTGCTCTAGGCAAATCTGATTTTGGTATTTATATATGACTAACCCGGAGAGAGAGAGAGAGAGAGAGAGAGAGAGAGAGAGAGAGAGAGAGAGAGAGAGAGTTTTATTTTGACTCCAAAAGTGTAAGGTTTCGTACGCTAACGAGTTAATGAATAATGATTAATGACTATGATTTTGGTAAGAATACGCTTAGAATCTTCTGTATTTGTAGTTATATTTTGAAATAATTACATCTGTCTTATATCTTCTTCAGATTTTTTTCTTTTTTTAAGAAAAGAGAATCGGTGATGATGCCCCCACATGACTGCCTTCGGGACAATGTTCACATAATATAAACCCCGCGCCGTAGCACGGTGGTTCACCCTTCCCCCCTTTCGTCACGGGACGTCGTTTCTCCGCTTATCCCCCATCAGAAAAACCCATTTCTCCCAGCACCGTCGAACGCTGTCGCCAACCCCCCGCGACGTCATCGTCTTCTTCTTCCCCGACGGGCATAGGAGATGGCCTGGGTTCTTCCTTGTACCACTTCTTCTCTAATTACGGGAGCACATGTGTTTCTCTTTTCCGTGAGACGTGAGGCATGGGCTCTTACTTGCTCCCCTGTCTTCTCTTTTGGGTGGTGCACATGGATATCTACCTCACATGTCTTACTAAATAACAAAAATAATAATAAAAAAGCACCGTCACTGCACAATTCACGTTCTACGGTGAAAGTCCATATGAACCCTGCTAAAAATAGATATTAACAGTCGGTTAAAATAATTGAAAATATTATTATAATTTTAAAAAAGAAGTAAAATAAATTCACGCGCGAAACACGTTCATTTAACTAATAGTTGAAGAAATATTTTGTGAAAAATGTAAAATGTTGTATCCGTTTGGTCTAACCGAGCTGACAGAGGTGGAACCGGGGACCAGTGGAGATGGGTCCGGGCAGTGGCGGAGCCAGGGGGGTCAAGGGGGGGGGCAATTGCCCACCCTTGACTTGGTAAATTCTTCTCTCTCTTTGCATTTGCCCCTCACATCTGTTGGATTTTTTGGACCTATTAGATATCTATCGATGGTGGATATCTAAGTTTTACGATTAAGTTAAAATATCTACCGATGGTGGATATTTATCACCCACATTCATTGGTTGGTTATTTAACCGTAAATCGACGATGGGAATTTTCTTTTGTAAGATAGAAACCTAAAAGAGGTAAAGAGGATAAAAGTAGCACAATAGAACCGTAAAAGGGTATTGCGGCTGTCGGTTGAGAAACTTTGTTTGTAACTATGTAGGTTATTTTTTAATAGTTGAGCATAAATAAAAAAAGACTATCAGGATGTGCATAGGGTTGATTTGCAGGCTTGTAGAAGGTCTCTCCGATCCGCACGTCTGCCCCCCCCCCCCCACCCCCACCCCACTCCACTCTAACGAGTTTCTATGTCAATACGGTGAGTTTTCTCCCTTGCTCAGTTCTCTTGTTATCTATTTGGTGACTTTTGTTGAAATCGTAGGGCTTTATCATGGGGTTTTACCTGGGGAAGATATTTCATTCAGGACTATGATTTTATCTTTCTTTTTAATTCTTGTTTCGTATATTTTCAATCACGGGATTTTGCATGTCTCAGTAGCTTAACCTGGTTCTCCCTCTCAGTTATTCCTATTTGTGATTCATTATCTCGAGTATATAATACAAAGTCAGCTCCCACTCGTCGGAAACACTGCACCTGATTTTGAAGTTGAAGTAATTTTTGTGGTGATCAATGAATGAATGATAATTTTGTGACATATATTAAGAAGGAGGCATTTGAGAGTATTGACAATGAGACAATAATATAACGCTTTTAGAATATGAAGATCCGTCGTGGACAACTCACTTATAAAATATCTTCTATTTGAACGAAAATAAATAATTTTTATTATATTAATTATATTTTGCCCCCCCTTTCAAATATTTCTGGCTCCGCCACTAGGTCCGGGCTCTCAATACTCGTCTTTGTCTGACCTCCGTCCTCTCCCAAAGCTCGGTTCCCTCTCACTCATTCATCAGTTAATCCTCGCTCTGATACCACTCAGAGGGTGTGTGGGAATAATTTTTTTTTAAAAAATTTCTATCTAAAAATTATGTTGTGTTAATTTATAACTGAAAATTTAAAATTAAAAAAGTGATATTATCTGTTTGATAAAAACATTATAATTTTTTAAATTTCTGTAAATTTATTTGGCAGATAATTTTTATTATAAGAAAGAGAGTCGGGTCAGCCAGATGTAGCTGAAGATGGGGGCGAGCATGGCCGTGGTTCCTCATGCACTCTCAGTACTTGGGGGCCAACCTCGCCGCCGCCGTAGCAGTAGCAGATCCACCGCGGGGCTTCCCTTCCTTCTCTGCTGCTCCCAAATACGACTGTTCCTCTCCGTTCCACTCCATCTTTCCCTTGCAGGGCGCCTTGCTCAACTCCACGAACTCAAGACCACCTGGGCCGCCCACCCCTCGCTGTGTGTGTGTGATTGTCTCACGTCCCACTAGGTTCCCCCTCCCCCCTCTCTCTCGCCCGCACAGCAGGGTGTTGGGGATACACACATGCATGATTTGAAATTGTGTTAGAGGGCATTAAACGCTTCCATGAGGGGGGTAGTAAATGCTGGAGATTTGGAATCTCCACACACACACACACACACACACACACACACAGCCATTGTTGCTCTGGGTTAGAGAGGATTAACAGCGTCCGTGCAAGAAAGAGCGAGGGAGTGTGAATGCAAGATTTGGAAACTCCAAGGAGAGAGAGAGAGGGAGAGGAAATCGTGAAGAAACTGGCACCGGGATGATCAGGTCCGCCGGTTCTTCAACTTCTTCTTCTCCGTGATGAACGCCAGGGAGGAAGCAGAGGATGGGAGAGAGAGAGAGAGAGAGAGGAAACGTCGGGAGAAGGGATCGGGACTCGGGAGAGTCGTGATTCTCTTAAAAAAATAGAAATTATTTTGGAAGAAATTATAACAGGATAAAATTATATCTTAAAAAAATTAAAAAAGTTATTAAACGTGATTAAT
Source organism: Amorphophallus konjac (assembly GCA_022559845.1). Lineage (NCBI taxonomy): Eukaryota > Viridiplantae > Streptophyta > Magnoliopsida > Alismatales > Araceae > Amorphophallus > Amorphophallus konjac. Next base: position 359,245,652 of record CM040123.1, on the reverse strand, counting down.
ATATTATTCATTTTTATTTTTTATTTTTTTAAAAAATGAAAAACTACGGCCAAACATCCTATTAACTGACGGACGCAATATATGGAACAGGATCCATTATAAATATTATCTGCCAAATATCTCCTCGAATTTTTCAGCACCCTTCGCATCCATTTCCTGCATGGCATTCGGATTGTGGGGGCTCAGAAATCGTAGAAGACCTTCTTGAAGCGTTCCATGGCCGCCGGGTGCAACCCGATCGCCACCGATAGGCCACCCCCGGCAGAGGGTGAGGGGAGGACGTACACATTGCCCTCGCAGAGCACCCTCGCCGGCCCCATGAACACGGGCCGCCCCCACCCGAAGTCCGCTCCGTAGAGGGGCAGCGGGACCCAGCTGTTCACGTTCAGGTTGGGGCTGGTGTAGAACCTCGGCCCGCGCGTCACCTTCGACTCCTCCGGCTGCAGCTCAAGGTAGTCCAGCGCCGACCGCACGTATGCATCGTCCATCTTAGCCAGCGCTGCTCTCACCTTTTCGGCCACCTCGTCAACGGGTTCCCCCGTCACCTCCCCTGCCGTCGCGTCGCAGACCGTGCTGCAGACGGCGTTCCCCAAGTAGGAGAGCGGCAGCGGGGGGTCGAGCCTGCGCAGCACGCTGACGGGCATGTACACTCGCGTCTTCTGGTCCGCCGGCAGCTCCCGCGCGATGCACGCGCATCGCCATGTGTGGGCCACGATGGCCTCGTAGGTGCTGCACTTGTTCCCCGCTGCTGCCGCCCGGGACTTGAGGCGGTCGATGTCGGCCGGGGTCACCCTGAAGGCGGCGGCGACGAACGGCCGCTTGAGGTCCGGCGGCGGCTGTGTTCCCATGGACGGAGGGAGCTGAAATTCGGGGTGGGCGAACGATATCACCGGGTTGTCTCGTGCGGCGAGGACGGTTCGGTCTATGAGCGGCGGCGGGATCGGGTGTACGCCGCGGGCTGCGTCTGCCCAGGAGTTTATCAGGTGTGAGGCGGCGAACCCGTCGCCGAGCACGTGGTCCCAGGCCACGCCTAGCGATGCACCTCCACAGAAGAACCGGGTAACCTGTGGAGATATCACCCTAAGTAGAAGATTACTGTAGGTGGATAACTAGATATGAAGATACAAGATTAAAGCAGCTCTTATCCGCTAATTCGTAACGCCTATATAATCTTTCTAACCCCCACCCCGTCCCAACCAGCAGGGTTCGACCCACCTGTCCGTCCGTACCGATCGAGCTCAACCTGGTGCTGTGCGAAGTGGGGTCCGACTCGGGCAAACTCACGCCGACCCTCCCCTCCTCCGGCCTCCCCATCCTTCGCCGCCTCCTCACTGTCTGCCACGGCTTCCCCCTCCTTTGCCGGACTCCTCTCTCTCCTCGAGCTACTTCCTCCTCTGCCGTACTCCTCCCTCAGTGATGAAAACACAGCAGTGATGAATACTCGTGGAGGTGGCCCGTTTTCATAAACAATTGATCTGTGTTATAGATTGGGTATCTGGTATCCACTCTATGAAATTTATTTATTTATTGCAAATATTAGATGTGGGTACCGATTTTAAAACCGGCAAAACTCGCCACTTTTGTTGTCGTCCACCTGAGGGATGTTTTAACCCACGATCCTACCCCGTAAATGTACGAGTCTGTGCGGATAGACACCTCAGATGTGCAAATACAAGAGTAGAGAGTAGAGGAGGTGTTCTTGCCTGGAGCAGGAGGAGGGGGCAAGCGGAGATGTCACCCTCACCGCCGAAGGCCGCAGGTTGGGGCACCAGCTGCATGTACTTGGACCCCTTCTCGGGGCGGAAGTCCCCGAACTCGTCCAACCCCACGTTGCACTCGGCCTCCACGAACACCACGCCCTCCCCGTTGCAGTCGATCTCCCGCCGCCCAGTACAATCCAACCTCACCCTGCCTGCGGCCGGATAGAATGGCACCAGCACCTCGGCCAAGGCCGCCTTCAGCACAGCAGCGTCGAGGAGGCACCCCGGCGGTGCCAAGCCACGGGGCTGCCGGTAGAAGTAGATGAGAGGGGTGTGGACTCGGGGGAGGAGCAGGTCCATGTTGGAGCACCACAGGATCCGCCGCGGCATAGGCCGGGCCGGAAGTACGGCCGCCGTGTCCTTGACGACGACCTCCATGCTCGGAGGGGGTGTCGCACTGCAGATCTAGGCAGAAGGAGGTGGACGAGCTGAGTGGGTGGTCGTCATAGGTCGCCTCAGCTGCCGTCTCTATAAGTAGAAGTGAATTGCAGCAGAAGGACTGTCGATTACCAGAAGAAATTCATTATCTTGCAAATGTATCCTTCGGTAAAATGTATCGAATAATTCTCATCAGACTCGTCTGCACATGAATAATTAATGTGAAGTGATCACTAGAGACGAATGCACATTACTAGTAGGCCCAGACGCATGCTCACCGGCAGACACCACATTGATGAGGACATTAATACACAGTTCGCCCGTATAAGTTCTCTTTTTGCCTATGATTTCAGGGCATTCAGTGGTGGCGAGTGAAGGTGGGTAGAGGTGGAGATCCCAGGGGAGAACGCGTAGCCATATAAGTATGTGACTTCAGAGCAAGGTTTGTCGGATCTACCGATACAGGCCGTGCCACATCATACTAAGGATGCTGGGCCACTGGCACGACATTGTCTGACAGTGAAGAAGAAAGGGGGTGGAGGGAAGAAGAAAGGGGGTGGGCTGGCGTCGTCTGACAGTGCGAGGGAGAGCGGTGGGGCGGCCGACATTGTCTGGAGAGGTGGCCGGTGTCGTCGGCATCCTATGGCGAGTTGGGGAAGGGGGTGGAGGGGAGACGAAAGAGGGAGGGGGCGGGTAGAGTAATCTGCGAAGAGAGGAGTTTGGGGTGGAAACAAGAGAGGGGTTAGATACTTATAAAATGATCCTTGGAAATTTTAATTTTTTCTTATTTGAAATTTTTTAAAAAATTATTCTCCATCTGTCGCGACCTGATAACACATTGTATCGTATCGAACCATACAACTGACACATCGGATACGAAAGCTACGACAAAATCTTAATGCAGAGCTATGTTATATAAGAACTAATGAAAATACTGTGCGCTCGGACTTTTCGGCAATGTACGTTTTGACTTGGCCTTCATCTGTATCAATATGAAGTTTTTTGGTCATTATCTTGTGTAATGTGAGTGATGGGATATGCCTTCTGGCCACTTGAACGTCCTTAATTACGAACTGAGGATGATCCATTCCCCAACATTTTGTCCCGAGGGATTGTTGTTTCCTACCATACCCCATCTGAAATTAATTACCATAACAACGGCTTCGTCACGGTTGAAGATTCATGTTTTAGAAAATCAAACAGCTAACAAGAGAGGGAAGAACAAATATACATCTTATGATATCTACCAAGAGAGGAAAGACAGAAAAAAAAAAAACCATCTATGATAAATAAATAGAACCACATTTCTTAGCAGCACCCGAAAGGTCACCAAGGGCCCATGCCATGACTCTGGATTTAGAAACCCTGGATATGAGAGTTTTCCTCTTTTTTTTAGTAATGATTTGGGACGTTTTGCTAAATAAATTGAGATTTTAAAGAGCTATTGAAAAACATCTAGATTAGAGGATCAATCAATAAATATAAAAACTTATAAGGGCCAAAAAGTAAAAATCCATTTTTGTGTTTGGAGAGATAATCACACGTACACATTTTGCCATTCATAATATATACACTTGCAATCATTCGTAGTTTATTCTATACCTCTTAAATCATCGTACAATTAGCAAAAATTATAAAATATACAAAACAATATATTATGAATATTTATTGATATATATATATATATATAATGATCACCTGGTGCCGGCACCAGGTGATCCTTCCCGTGCGGTCGTAATCTGAGCCGTTGATTTCCATCGAATGGCACCAAAATGTTACCACCTATGGTGCTGTAGCGACGTTCACATGACAACGCTCCCACGGGATGTTATCAGCATCGTTCAAATCCTATTAAAATCATAAATATTAAATCGTGTTCTCGTATCTCGGGCACGTCCGTCCCTCATCATCGTAAAATCTACAGTGCCCCTATTTAATCATATTCTTTAAAATTTTATTTTTATTAAAATATATAATGTTAATAATAATACATGACACAAAAAATATTTTAAGAAAAAAATCATTAACATCTTTAGTTTTTTTTCAAAATCTCATGTTATCTAGTACGCCCATTTAATCATGTGAACACATCTCATCATTATTAATTTTGAAAGATTTTAATTTAATTTTTAATTGTTTTAATAAATTTTATAAAATAAATTTATCGTCAAAATAATAAATTATTTGATCTATAAAATTCTTAATAATAATCATTAAAAATGAGAAATGAAACGCGAAGATACATAATTTACTGTTCACTTTGATTTAATGTTCTTAATACCCGTTCCAAGTCGCAGAATCTCATGAGGGCAGGGGAGTTGGTTAATTGGAATACCAATTTTAACTTAATGGACGATTAGACGTGGTTTTAATGAAATTTGAACGGTGATAATAACAGCCCCATGGGAGCGTTCACATGGTGCCAACACTATGTGAACGCCGCCCTATATATATATATATATATATTGTAGAGGCAGAGATCTGGTTTTTACGCCACGTATCACTTTCTCTATTTATTTGTTAGGGATGTCGTCCGACATCTCGCGGAAGCCTGCAAACACCAGAAGCAAAGGGCGTCAGAAGGAGTCCTTGGCGCTACCCCAGGGGACAACCCTCTCCGATGCTTAAGTCAGCAACGGTTGTAAATGAGGAACAGAGAAGAACGAGAGAGAAAGTGTAGGAGGAGATCGCTGTAGGAGATCTGAGAGACATGTAGATCCTCTAGACGAGTGCTCGTCGCTCCCAGTTGTGAATCATGAGTTTAGAAGACCCCCCCAAAATTGATGAATTTGTATTTAGTAAGATAATTTAGCAAGATAAAAGCGATAAAGTCGATGATAAAAGAGGGGTGAAACATGCATTAATAAGATCCGTGATCGCCACTGAGGCCAGAAACATGCCAAATAATAAAAGACTAAAATAGGGGCATGCTACATACCTCAGAAATTCATGAGGGGCCAGCCGTAGGCCTGGAGATGAACGCGCTATATCGTCCTAGCGCGTTCTTCAGGTCGCGCTAGGAACATATAGCGCAATATCAGACAGGAAGCGGGCTATTTTGATTCGTTCCTTCCTTGCTCCAAGGCCGGCCAAGGTGCAAGGGCTCCACGTATTAGTCTTCTAGTGCCTGCAAACAATCATAAACAACAAACAAAAGGCCCATTAGATCGAGATTTTAGTAGAATCTACCCCTATTCTTAATCAAAAGCATACAAACGGGGGGGCTCGATTACCTGGGGGTTTGGTGTTTTTTTAAACCCCTATGGAAGAGCAAAAGATAGGTGTGGTGTGTGTGTATGCATGTATTTCGTAAAAGGAGTGTTTTGAAATCAATATACAATGCTATGCAAAGATTAAAATTCGTAAATTGGGGAAAGAAAAAGTAGAAAAAGGAATAACACGAAAAGAGCCCCTAAATACTCCCTTGGATGTGCGAGGAGCGAGGATTTATTGACTTGGCACGAAGAACTTCCTCCTACTCATCAACATCTCGAGTGGCATCCCCTTGAAAATGACGGCCAAAGGGTGCAATTTATAGAAAAAAGATCAAGAAGCAACCCTAGGTCGGAGTTCAAATCAATCCGATGATTTGGCGGCTCAAATTGAGGTAATCCTGCCAATTAATGAGGGGGAAATGCTCCTACTAGGTTTAGAAACCTTCCTGGATAAGAAACACGATCAGAAACTTACCAAATAAGGACTCTGAGTCGAAAGAAGGGAGTCCGGTTTGGAAAGGGCTCTGCTTGACAACGCGCTATATGACCATAGCGCGTTCATGAAGAACGCGCTATGACGATATAGCGCGATAATTAAAGGCCCATTAAATTATTTAGAAAAAGGAGAAATATCCTTTGGGCAGTCATTTAATCAAATGTTGAGTGAGAATAACATCCAAAGTGGATGCTATAATGATCAAATGTCAAGAAATAACAACTGCTCAAATGATAACTTCAATTAGATCCTCAATGCGCTATGAACAAGAAAGCGATAAGAGCGGATAGCGCGGGAATGCCAAACTCGAGACGAGATCCAAGGTATGGAATTTAAATGTTGGGTCAAGAATAGAGAGACATCCCAGAAAATCAACCAACTAAGGATCAATTGGGGCATTAACTAGGAGAACAAAGAAAATGCTCAATTTATCGGCCAAAATTGGGTGTCTACAGATGCCCCTCCTTGATATCCGCTTTGCAGGGGAGCGAGACGGAGGTGAAACGGAGGCAAAACGGAGATGACACAGAGTGGTGGTGACGGTGAGATGAAGTGGAAATGCAGTGGAGTGGACTGATAAGTGGATATCAAGGAAAAAAAAGACACCCATCACAACCGACAAATGATAGGAATAATTCAGAAAACTCTGTGCTAACCACAAGATCAAGCTAGCATCAATGACCTTCGTCTAGAATGTTAAGCACGGAACAAATAAAAAGGGAGCTGATCAACCTCTTGCACAAAAGAGGCATCCGCGGCGCATAGCAACTACGGATTTCACTCAATTAGTGGAATAGACGCGAGCCCGGCGGATCCATCGACGCCATCGTGCGGTTCACAGCTAATGAGTGGATCAAAAGAAGGAGGATAAGTTGAACTGGATTGAAAGGGGATAAGCAAAATCTAGGCAAGGGTCACATCGACCAGCGAGATCCAGTGCTCAACTAGGAGCAATCTTCAAATCCGTAATGGAATTGAATTTCTTTGTTCAAGGACATAAGCATTATTGATCCTTAATTAGGAAGAAGAGTTGGGCATTTATGAATGCAAAAAGGCATGATGCGTGCAGGGCTAAAATAAAAGAAATCATTAAAACAAATGCAAAGAAAAAATCAAATATAAGATACTCGAGGATAATATTGTTAAATCCAACAAATTTTGAGTCAAGAGTTATCTGCAACCACGACGTGCAAGATGAAGTCCATCGTCCCCAAATTTGTCTGACCTAACGGCCTATCCGACGATTAACTGCATGTTTCTAGATCATCACTGTTTTTGATAGAGGGGAACTCAAATCCCGAAACATACGGAGAACCATCCGGTCCTTGAGATAATATAATAATGTAAGTATCATATAGTAAGAATGCATACAGGAAGATGGTGATAGCAATGAGCATGAGGGAACTGGGAGATGAGGTGTAAGCACCGTGGGGCTTGGATGATGATGTCCAGTCGGTGGGACCAAGAGCTTCTTCTTGCGCTCAAAGATTCATCAGCCAAAATATAAGGAAGATAACAAGCAATGGATAAGGCATTTAAGCATAGCAAGCATAGCATGAAAGCAATCACAATATAGACATCAAAGCACTCAAAGCTTTGTGTGGATAGCATTCAAGCATGTATTAGCAAGGCGAAGCATGTTTAGCATGAATAGCATGAGTTAAAGCATAGCATTGCAAAGCATCATTGTTTGTTATTTTGTCATGAGGATGACAATCTTGGCATGTGAGATTGAGATTGGATGATCAGAATCAAGTAATGCCCAGTGGCAAAGTGATCAGCAGGAGTTTACTAAAAGATTTTGAAAATGAACGATCAATTAATGCCTAGCAAATCATGAAGATGTGATCATTGTGAATATGGGGAGAATCAAAAGGTAGATGACAATGAATGGAGAGAACTCATCCCGTGTTATTGGTCCTTACAAAATTCTTGTTCCTGTAAAAGTACCATCAGAAAATACAATGCAAAATTTTTAGATTTTGGAATATGCAAGTTTTTGTGGGTTTTGAAAAAGATATTCAATTTTTATGTGGATTTTGGAAAATATTTGAATTTTTTATAGATTTTGAAAATATTCAGTTTTTTTGGATTTTGAGAAATATTTAATTTTTTTTTTGGATTTTGAGAAATATTCAATTTTTTTTATTTTTTTTATTTTTTTGATTTAGGCTTTGTTAATGCAACATCAAAGAGTGTTTTTAAACCACTGGCTATGGGTCCTTGTTCCCCCCTTTTGCTAAAAACTGCCCAAAGTCGGGCGTGCATTGAAGGTGGCGCCCTACGACCGGCTACCCTTGTTTAACGATGCCCCTACCAAGGCCATATATACCCGAGAAACATTCGGTCTTGGAGGGAGGAGAGAAGAATAATTGGTGATAAGCTTTATGCAAGATGGGAGATGTCGGGACTTGAATTCCTTCAGAGGTATTAACCCTCAAAGAGGTGGTCTGTTGCGCTGGGGCTTTGTGCCTTTGATTTTTAGACCCTTGACATACATACGACCAGGGTTTTCCCTGCGGGGACTTTGCCACTCTTGTCATGCCACAATTCATACTTTTGAATTTATCGAAATCTTGACTTGATTTTCATAATAGCCCTTTTGGCTAGATGTATCATGAAATTTGACTTTAGTTTGAGTCAAGACTGCCCCTATTTGAGACTTCTCTCGTATTGGGGATTACCGAAGTTGGTCATCTTATCCGTCAACCTCTTGCCCTTGTATTCGGCCGAGTAAAGAGGAGAAAAGATTTTCAGATATACTCATGGCATGGCCAAAGTAGCAACGGTGTTTTTACCAAAGAGCCGGCTAAGGACGCCGTGAAGTGTGTGCGGTGCCCAGCTAAGGGTTGCTCTTAACAAGCGGGGAGAGAACGTTGAATTCCCAGCACGGGGTTTTTATTAACCAAAGGTGCTGCATAGCAAGCCTAAAGACTTTTTTGACATTGATTTAGTAAAGATAAAGATATGACCTAGGATAAAGGTCTTAACTACCACTCTTAATCTTGTTAAGAAGCACTTTATTTTGAAAATCATGCGTGAAGCAATGAGATAATGATATCATAAAAGTATTTACTTACATTAACATATTACCTTGCAACCTTTGTAGAAGCAGCTATCAGAGGTGAGGTTGATCATCGTGGGATAGTCCTCTTTTGGCGAAGAAAAGGAATGGAAGCAAAGGATTTGAAAGTGGCTTAACAAGAAGGAGTGGTGTTCAGACCAGACTCAGACGAATAAGGAGAAAAGGAAGAGAGGCAAGGGCTACAACTCCCTTGCTAAGGCGCAGAGACCCTGATCACATGGAACAGTCTACAGAAGGAGCGAGAATTAGAAGGAGGAGTGAGGACTAAAGCCTCGGAAACAGTGGGAGAAAGGGCAGATTCCCAAGGTAGTGGACATGGAAGAAGTTGGGTCGGACCCATGATAGGGAGGAATTAGAAGAAGAAATTGGTAGATGGAAAGAGGCGGATCCGGAGGGTCCGGAGGCAGTGGAGTAGAATCATGATAGGAAGAAGAATCCGGAGACTCCGGAGGGATAAAATATTGAGGGACGCGGTGCCCTTGGAAAAAATAGGGAAAAAGATGATGGAAGAGGAGGAAGAAAATGGAGGATATGATGTCCCGGAGGAGCAGAAAGATGAATCGGAAGAAAGATGGAGGGTCTGGAGGTTTCGGAGGAATGGAATTAGAAGGGTCGGGATGCCCCGAAAGAAGATAGAAAGAACAAGATGGAGAATCCGGAGGTTCCGGAGGGGGAAGATACCATGGGACGTGATGCCCAAGGGAAAGAGAAAGATCCGGAGGTTCCGGAGGAGGAAACTGCCGAGGGACGCGATGCCCGGGGAGAAGAGAAAGATCCGGAGGTTCCGGAATAGTGGAATCAGAAGGGGCGTCATGCCCTAAGAGGAGGGATAAAATACCTGGAGGTTCCAGGGAAATAGCAGGAAAGGGGACGCGATGCCCCAGGGAGAGTGGATTGGAAGAGGATGAAGATGAATAAGATGGGAAATGCGGAATATCCGGAGGTTCCGGATGGCGGGGAAGATACGGGTCCGGAAACCCGGGAAAGAAGAAGTGCAAATGTATGCAAATGCAATGCAACAGATGCGATGAATGCATGGATGTAACAGAATGCATGAGATGCAAAGAATATGAAGAACATGAAGGGCGAGAGGATGAGATCCTCCTCCTTACCCCTGGGGTGGCCCATGAAGAAAATGTGATAGACAAGAATGTGGATGGCGTTGAATGGAAGGTGGATAGAATAGTGGAAGTCCCCTTAGCACCAAGATAACCGCCCCTCCATGGCAGTGAAAGTGTATAACCAATTGGCCCAATGGATAAAGCAAGAGCCCATGATGAAGCTTCAATAGTGAATGACAACTCCCTTGGAGAGTGAAAAGCAATAGTGTGAGAGAGTTGGAGAATTGGGATAGGAAGCATCGTGTTGCCCAAGGATTGTAGCATATGAAGAATATTGATCAAGATGGGCGTTCGTCCCTTGTATGGAAGAAAAGGTTCAAGATTTGAAAGTTGGAACAAGGGGTGCCCTGCCCGCTCCTTGGGCACAAACTTACACGGCATCAAAGTGAGCAGTGATGGGAACTTGGCCTCTTCGACCATGCTTGGCACAACAACCCGGATCGGCATCCGGCATACAAACTCTTGCATCTTGAATAGCGTGGTCATGGCCAAATCCTTCTTGCCCGGCTCTTGATCATCTTCGGCACAAGTACTTGATGAAAGCCCCCCATTCTGAGTGGTAGAGAGGTGTGAAGTGGAGGCGGAAGGTTCCATGGATGGTGGAGATATAATGGAAGGTGTTGGAGGAAGGGTGAGTGGAAACGAAGGTTCAAACACGTCGAGCTTCTCCCTTTGCTCGGAAGCAGTCGGGATTGGCTCGAGTGCAAAAAAGGGTGGATCTTGCTCAGGACTAGCCACGGGTAAGGGTGAAGGGTTAAGTAGTGGAATAGGGGTTATAGGCATAGTGGACGGCTGAGGTGGCGGACAAAGGGGAGGAGTAATAGAAGGCTCGGCGGAGACCGGTGGAATGGAGGCTACTAGTGTGGTTATGGGAGGTGAAGGTTTAGTGCGTTGAAAATGCCGAATGGGGCGAGCGGTGTTAGGGATAGAATGTGACTCATGGTGTGGCGGTGTGGGTGATTGGAATGTCGACCCATCATCGTAACACCAAGGGGTCTCATAAATGGGAGTTGGATCGGGGACTGTGGCTTCGTCCTGAGCAAGGGGTTCATCAAGTGGTAGTGGAGGGAGAGGGAAGCGAAGGAAACTCGGAAGGGGTGCTTCTTGAGGAGCTTCGTCGTATGTCGCCTCAAATTCTTCAATCGCCGGTTCTTCATCAGCTGGTTCAAGTGGACACCATAGTGGAGGCATGTATGTGGGTGGTGGAATGTAATGGTATTGTGTACGTGGAGGTGGAGGGCCATATGTGTGAATTGGGTGAATGGGTGGGGGATGGATGGCGTCCACTTGAACGTTGAAACCCGCCGGCTCTTGCTTGTTTGCATTGTCGATGCCGTAGTCGTCCCTCCTATCCTTCCAATCTTCCTCCATCTTTGTAATGTCATTCAGAGCGGCGTGGAGGGGATTGACTGGAGTTGAAGGAGCAGTCCGTGGGCTCGTAGCCCTTTTTAATTGTTCCTCCAACAAAGTGACTTTGTCGAGAAGAGTTCGTTGGAGGGGTGTGATTTGAGCAACAGAGGGTTGGCATGGCCTTGAAGGAGGGGCCGCATAAAAAGGCCGTGGAAGGGGATTAATGGGCCGACCCAAAGAAGGACCCGGATGGGCCGGGTTGCAAGGAATAAATGGGCTTTGGGGCCGTGGTGGAGGAGGAATAGAAGGAGGCGGGCATTGGACCACCCGAGGAGAAGTGTGAATAGGAGGAGATGGGTGATGGGCTACCCGAGTAGGAATGTGAGTAGAAGAGGGAAGTGGGTGATGGGCCACCTGCGTAAGATTGGAAGGAGGATGAGATGAATGAGATGCACCCTCAACAACGGCCTTAAGGGATTGGATTTGTTGAGGGGTGAGATGATCTAATGCACGCAAGATCTGGGAGACCTTCTCATCGTCGGGAGGAGACGGCCCCGTAGGAGTAGTGGCTCGCGATTGAATCGAGGGGCCATGAGATTGGACATTACCCATGGGCCGGGCAACACCATGAGAATGAGGATATGGTCCCTTGAGAATATGATGAGAATTGTGACGAGCATGTTGAGATTGAGGAATATAGGATGTGCTAGGTTGTGCATCCTCATTAAGATTAAACATGTTATTTTGTTTATCAAGGTAAACCATTATGCAATCAAAGTTCAAGCAAAATAATTTGCAAAGAAGCACACAAGTTGGAATGGTTACCGCTGATTTTTTGTTTGTTTGAACCTTGGTGAATTAATGATTTTATGCAAATTGGTGTGATCACTCAAGGGATGAACCTAGTTTCAAATGTGGTTCTCTCCGGTGCCAACTAGGAACACTCTCTCACCATGTATAGGCCAACTAAACCCGGGTCTTCAAAGGTACAACATGCCCGGCGTCCGTGAGGGAATCCACGGGTGCGGGGACTTACGGAGGTCTTGGAAAAGGAATTTCCGGTCCAAAGATACGGAATGCTCAATGGAGGGTTGTTCCAACTCCAAGAAAGGTGTGCGGGATCCTAGTGTAGAGAGAGGAGGTCTCTCAAACCAAATGCAAAGATGAATGCCATGCTATGCAAGAACATCTACACTAGAACTGACAAATAAAACAAAAATATGTAAGTACACAGCAAGAAATATACAAGATGCCACCAGAGATGAACCCCAACAGAAGGTGTACCTGAGAATACCCTCAGGTGATGAACGCGCTACATCTCCCCAGCGCGATCTACAGAAAGCGCTATGGACACATAGCGTGATCAACGACAGCGGGGAAAGGCCCAAAAATCAAATAAACACACACACTGATGTATTGACAAGCAGGCAACTAGAAGAACGAACGTGGTAGCACAAAGCGTCCCACCGTGATCGCCAATTTGTGAATCATGAGTTTAGAACACCCCCCCAAAATTGATGAATTTGTATTTAGCAAGATAATTTAGCAAGATAAAAGCGCTAAAGTCGATGATAAAAGAGGGGTGAAACATGCATTATTAAGATCCGTGATCGCCACTGAGGCCAGAAACATGCCAAATAATAAAAGACTAAAATAGGGGCATGCTACATACCTCAGAAATTCATGAGGGGCCAGCTGTAGGCCTGGAGATGAACGTGCTATAACGTCCTAGCGCATTCTTCAGGTCACGCTAGGAACATATAGCGCAATATCAGACAGGAAGCGGGCTATTTTGATTCGTTCCTTCCTTGCTCCAAGGCCGGCCAAGGTGCAAGGGCTCCACGTATTAGTCTTCTAGTGCCTGCAAACAATCATAAACAACAAACAAAAGGCCCATTAGATCGAGATTTTAGTAGAATCTACCCCTATTCTTAATCAAAAGCATGCAAACGGGGGGGGGCTCGATTACCTGGGGGTTTGGTGTTTTTTTAAACCCCTATGGAAGGGCAAAAGATAGGTGTGGTGTGTGTCTACGCATGTATTTTGTAAAAGGAGTGTTTTAAAATCAATATGCAATGCTATGCAAAGATTAAAATTCGTAAATTGGGGAAAGAAAAAGTAGAAAAAGGAATAACACGAAAAGAGCCCCTAAATACTCCCTTGGATGTGCGAGGAGCGAGGATTTATTGACTTGGCACGAAGAACTTCCTCCTACTCATCAACATCTCGAGTGGCATCCCCTTGAAAACGACGGCCAAAGGGTGCAATTTATAGAAAAAAGATCAAGAAGCAACCCTAGGTCGGAGTTCAAATCAATCCGATGATTTGGCGGCTCAAATTGAGGTAATCCTGCCAATTAATGAGGGGGAAAGCCTCCTACTAGGTTTAGAAACCTTCCTGGATAAGAAACACGATCAGAAACTTTCCAAATAAGGACTCTGAGTTGAAAGAAGGGAGTCCGGTTTGGAAAGGGCTCTGCTTGACAACGCGCTATATGACCATAGCGCGTTCATGAAGAACGCGCTATGACGATATAGCGCGATAATTAAAGGCCCATTAAATTATTTAGAAAAAGGAGAAATATCCTTTGGGCAGTCATTTAATCAAATGTTGAGTGAGAATAACATCCAAAGTGAATGCTATAATGATCAAATGTCAAGAAATAACAACTGCTCAAATGATAACTTCAATTAGATCCTCAATGCGCTATGAACAAGAAAGCGATAAGAGCGGATAGCGCGGGAATGCCAAACTCGAGACGAGATCCAAGGTATGGAATTTAAATGTTGGGTCAAGAATAGAGAGACATCCCAGAAAATCAACCAACTAAGGATCAATTGGGGCATTAACTAGGAGAACAAAGAAAATGCTCAATTTATCGGCCAAAATTGGGTGTCTACACCAGTGGACACTCGGAAAGTGCTCACTGAGTGGTAAGGTTGTGCGGGAGGTTTTCTCTCTCAGAGTGTAAGCGGGCGCAACCTCTCTCTTATTGTAGCAAGGCCAGTAGCTCTGTTCTCTATATGTAGCTTTTGGTAGAAGATTCCACCGCATCCTCTCTTCTCTGTCGATGCGCCTTTTATTGGGGGTTGTCCTGGCGTCGAAGATTCCACCATAGGAATAACTTTATTTCGTAGTTGACGCACTTCTCGTTCCCAAATCTTTATTGGCGTTTGCTCGAACGTCATATCCTTCTGAATCTCGAGATTGCCATAAGTGATAATATGATCAGGATCATATACATACTTCTTCAGCATAGAGACGTGAAATACGTCATGAACTCCTGCTAATTGTGGAGGTAAAGTCAGTTTGTAAGCCACTTCACCAATCCGTTCAAGAATTTCAAATGGGTCAATGAATCTTGGAGTTAGCTTTCCTTTAATGTCAAATCTTCGAATACCACGACCTGGAGAAACATTTAAATATACATGATCTCCTACCTGAAACTCCAAGTCACATCTTCGATTGTCAGCATAAGACTTTTGCCTATCTTGTGCCATTTTCATTCTTTCTTGAATGAGCTTGATCTTCTCTGTAGAATCCATGATGAGATCGGGGCCTAGAAATTACTTTTCCCCTATTTCATTCCAACATATTGGTGATCGATAACTTTTTCCATACAAGGCTTCAAAAGGTGTCATTCGTATGCTAGCCTGATAGCTATTGTTATATACAAACTCTACTAGAGGCAAGTGATCATGCCAACTACCTCCAAAATCGATAGCACAATCCCTGAGCATATCTTCTACTATCTGATTCGTTCTTTCCGTTTGACCATCTGTTTGTGGATGAAAAGCTGTGCTGAAATTCAATCTAGTCCCTAGTGAATGTTGTAGACCCTTCCAGAATTATGATGTGAATCGAGGATCTCTATCAGATATAATAGTGACTGGGACACCATGTAGTTTGACAATCTCCTTCATGTATAATGCTGCTAGAATATCCACAGACCATCGACTATTTATTGGTATGAAGTGTGCAGATTTAGTCAATCAGTCTATGATTACCCATATTCCATCGTGTCCACCTCTGGTCTTAGGTAACCTCATAATGAAATCCATCCCTATACTCTCCCACTTCCATTCGGGAATATTCAAGGGATGCAGTTTACCTATGGGTCTAAAATGCTCTGCCTTTACTTGTTGACAAGTGAGACAGCGAGACACGAAATCAACTATTCCTCTCTTCATATCGGGCCACCAGAAATTTCTTTTGAGATCTTGATACATCTTTGTTCCTCCTGGATGAATTGTGTATTTGGAATTATGCGCTTCATCTAGGATTAGTTTCTTCGTAGCCTCATGATCTGGTACACATATTCGGCCCTTAAATAACAATCTTCCGTCATTGGAAATAGAAAAATCTGACCTTTGTTCAATATTAGCTTTAATTTCCAGTAATATAGGATCATTATTTTACAGCTTGACCAGATCTTCTATCAATGTAGGTTGAGCTCAGATATTAGCTATGAAACAATCTTCTTCCTTTATGTCAATATCTAAGTTCAACTGAGCAAATTGAGGAACAAGGTTAGTTACACTTATCATAAGACTTGATAGCATACCCATTGGTTTTCTGCTGAGTGCATCTGCTACAACATTAGCCTTGCCAGGATGATATTGAATAGCAAAATCAAAGTCTTTGAGATACTATAACCACCTCCTCTGCCTCATGTTAAGCTCCTTTTGAGAGAATAAATATTTCAAGCTTTTGTGGTCCGAGTAGACCGTGAACTTTTCTCCATAAAGATAATGATGCCAAATTTTCAAGGTGAAAATAACCGCTGTCAATTCCAAATCATGTACGGGATAGTTTTCCTCGTGACGTTTCAATTGTCTTGAAGAATAACAGATTACTTTTCCATTCTGCATGAGAACGCATCCTAAGCCAATGCCAGACGCATCCGTATACACTTCGAATCCACCACCCTCCATTGGTAGTGATAAAATAAGAGCTGTCGTCAGATGATTCTTAAGATTTTGAAAGCTCTTTTCATAGTCCTTTGACCAGACAAAAGGGTTTTCTTTTCTTGTGAGTCTAGTTAAAGGAACCGCAATTTTTGAGAAGTCCTTAATGAATCTCCTATAATAACCTACTAAACCCAGAAAGCTTCTTACCTCAGATACAGTCGTTGGCCGACTCCAATTCTTGACAGCTTCTACCTTAGAAGGATCTACAGCAATACTTTCTTTTGAAATAATGTGGCCTAGGAATGAGACTTCCTCGAGCCAAAATTCACACTTATTGAGTTTGGCATCAAGCTTATGTTCTTTAAGTGTTTGTAAAGCTATTTTCAAATGTTGTTCATGTTCCTCTTTTGTCTTGGAATATATCAAGATATCATCAATGAAGACGACGATGAACTGGTCCAGATATGGCTGGAAGACATTGTTCATAAGTTGCATGAATGCTGCTGGGGTATTAGTTAACCCAAACGGCATCACTACGAATTCATAGTGGCCATAACGACTTCGAAAAGCTGATTTATAAATGTCCTCTTCTTTAATTCTAAGCTGATGATAACCTGATCTGAGGTCAATCTTAGAGCTAATTAATTATCTTATCCCAGGCTCTACCCAATTCTCACATGGGTATGGAAATTTCCTCCTTAGTTCATAGGTAGGGGTCCTTAAACCTTGGACTTTTCCTATGACATGACTCTTCTTCCTAAGTCCTGAGAACCTGGCTCTGATACCAACTTAACTGTCACGCCCCAAGCCTTTATTAGAGCGGAAGACTAACTCGGGGAGCGCGAACAGTCGGCATGGTAAGTCTCTTGCGAGCAAGAACGACCAGAGCGCAATACAATCACACAGACAAATGAAATTGCACAATATATATATTCAAACTTTAACTTTATTTCATAATAATCAAGTACAACCACTAATTCAATTTCCATTATGTACTAGACTCAAGAAATAGGAAAATTACATAGACTCAATCTAAATAATTTAGACTTCCTAAGTCTTCACTCTCATCTTGACAAAACTTTCATTCGCTCTCGACCCGCTACTTGTATAACCCGAATCCAAATTCGAATCACTTTCATTTCTTGAAATGATTGGAAATATGTAATGAGCACACTTACCCAGTAGGTATCTTCGCATCAACATGAAGGCACTATTAAAGTAATTAACAATTTAGCTCTAAAGAATAAGGTAAAAATCATGCGAATGCGATCAATCACGCGATTAAACCAAATTAACAAGACGATCAAATAAGTTAGAATGAGAGCAAGTACGAACTAGCAAGAATGTAACAAGGACATGATATTGGCCTTTCATGAACAAGAATGTATCGAGAATGTACTAGCAAGTCACATAATCATCACTCTAGTATCTTTTGCTGATGAGCAAGTACTTCGTGAATTTCTGTGGAATATCAAGCAAGAAAGTCATGTACAAGAATGGCATGTCATGCTGTATTGTGGATTTTCACTTATTGATAGAGAAAGTACTCCCAGCGTAATGCGACGCCAGTAGCATCATACCCCATGGTTTATAATAGTATGTTTCTGACAATCAGCCGAGGGGACTAGTATAGAGCCCTTGAACACAATCAGTGCTCGATCGCATCTTCAAGTATAAATCAAGCTATTTCCACGCATCTAACAATAAAGTATGGCCAAGAATGTACAATTCCAACAAGCTCTTGATAACAATAATTCAATGAATGAATGCTTTAATAAGAATCATGAGAAATCAAGAATAACTTAAGCAATATTATGCTTATGGAAATAAATCGGCAGCATAACGGTACATTCTTTATTTTCAATTCATTATTTTAGGTTTCTTGATCAATATGATAAGTTCTAGATCATTAATAGTCCATCTAGAAACCTTGGAATATCAACCCTTGGTCCACCTTGGGTTAAAATACTCAAGCAGTGTGACGGTCGTGTACTGGGCCGTTACATGATGTGACGCTCCAGTATTGGGACGTTACATTAGTCTGAATCCAGAACCAAGAAATCACACTCAGTTGAATGTGACGGTCGTATATTGGGCCGTTACTTATGCCTGACGGTCCAACATAGAGCCGTTACATTACTGATAACCAAAAACATCGATAGTGTAATCTAATCAATGGGCTTTAATGGTACAACCAACTCGGTGTCCTAGTGGGAATCCCAGGCTCGTGGAGAATTACGGAGGCATTGAAACAAGATTTCCTAGTCTATTGGAAGGAATATCCAATAGAGAGGTCCTCATGTCCAAGAAAAATGTTCCTATAGTGCAAAGTGAGCTAATGGACAACATACCGGAATATGCGCCATATACTTAAAGAAATGACTCTATAGATAGAGAAGAATGTGTAACAATGTGAAACCAAGATAAAACTCCGTCAATACAACATTGGAAAATCATGATTTAGAATACAAAACTATAGAATTTTAGCCAATGAAATTAGCATAACTTAAAATAACCTAAGACACATTAATCATGCAATTTGATTATGAATTAGTACTAAACTTGAAGTCATGATAACAGGTCCAACTTAGCTATCTAAGCTTATTTATAAGTAAACTTAACTGGTTATTATTTTGCCTTGGACTGGCAGAACACAAGGGTCTGACGGTCTAGGATATGCGCGTTACAGTACGTGACGGTTTATCGAGGGGCCGTTACAGTGGTGTAACGCTCCTGCTAGGGTGCGTCCGAGACAATAGAACAATAAAAGCACAACAGGGTGTGACGGTCTATCGTAAGGCCGTTACATTCATGTGACGGTCTTACGCTGGTGCGTGAGAGAATCTGATGTCAGTAAACTAAGTAAAAGTTTATGAAAACATAACATGCATGGAAATCAAAATACTACCACTGTCCTAGTCATGATAACGAAGTATAGGCCAACTATATGCATGGGTTTAGTGAATAGATAAGATAATATCTTTTAATTTCCATTTAGGGCTAAGAGATGCATGAATGTATAGAACTATTAGATCATGAAATTCTTAGTCTATAATGTATGAAATCAAGCACAACCAAAGGGCTTTTATTCCTAACAAGTTATTTTTGCCAATCATGAGATAACCTACCTCTTCTAAAACCTTTAAACTTCGAATTTGATGCTAGGTGCTACCCTTAGTCCCTTGTACTTCTTGTGATAAATCAGCCACTTCAATCTGCTCTATTTCCTTAGCCTCTTGACCTAAGGATGTGAAATTTTGATGGTAAGAAGATGAAACTATTGGGAACAAAAAGTTCTAAAGAATTGAACTCTAATTACCTCGTTTAGACGTCCTAATCTCTAGATCTTCAGGGGACTTGCGTTCAGATTCTTGGGTTGCTAAGGTTGAATTAGCAACTTTGGAAGTTTCTATCTCCTTGGTTGCTTGATCTCCTAGCACGAAATTTGAAGAGCTATTAGTCTAATGTATTATAAATAAAAGGTCGTAAGGAACTTACCCGAAATTATGACTCCTTACCTTGATTCTTCACGAGCCAAAAGTAAGGGTCGCTCATTTCAGAACTAGGTCTAATTTATAGGGTTTTGGCTAGGGTTTAAAGATTAGATCGATTCTAGAGTCCTTAATTTGCTAGAACCTAATCCCTAAGAGTCCTTAGTAATGTTATAAGCTTCCCTAAGTCGATCTCTTATAGATAAGATCCTAAAGTTCTAATCTTTTGCTCGTTCTTCCTTTCACGGAACTAACAGAGTGTAACGCATCCAGCCTGGTGCGTTACAGGGCTGTGGCAGTCGCCCGATAGACCGTTACATTCAACGTGTATAGAGTTTCAATTTAATAAAACTCTTTTATTCGTTTATCCACATAATTATCTTATATAAATAGTATTTATCCTTAAAATACGTGAATAAGTAAATTACCCTTCTAGAATATGGGTCAAACTTGATGGGCTTGGTCCATAAACCTTTTGGATAATAATTAGATAGGCTATGTTAACTAATTAGCCTAATTGAGCCTTATAATGACTTATTAATCTAATAGCCCCTTCATTAATTTATTTAAGCCTTTATAATTTCAAAAAATATTTTAAAATTTAAAAATATATATATATAAATTCTGGGGCACTACACCCTCCCCCACTTAGAAGAATTTGGTCCCCAAATTCAATATATGGATTTCGGAGAGTGTACTTACACTTAAATAAATCTGAAAATCTTTTCCACATGGCTGCTTCGATTTCCCATGTTGCTTCATATGGCCATGTTTCGTTCCATTGAATCTTGCCCATAGAAATAACTTTATTTCGTAGTTGACGCACTTCTCGTTCCAGAATCTTTATTGGCGTTTGCTCGAACGTCATATCCTTCTGAATCTCGAGATTGCCATAAGTGATAATATGGTTAGGATCATATACATACTTCTTCAGCATAGAGACGTGAAATACGTCATGAACTCCTGCTAATTGTGGAGGTAAAGTAAGTTTGTAAGTCACTTCACCAATCCGTTCAAGAATTTTAAATGGGCCAATGAATCTTGGAGTTAGCTTTCTTTTAATGCCAAATCTTTGAATACCACGACCTGGCGAAACCTTTAAATATACATGATCTCCTACCTGAAACTCCATGTCACGTCTTCGATTGTCAGCATAAGACTTTTGCCTATCTTGTGCCATTTTCATTCTTTCTTGAATGAGCTTGATCTTCTCTGTAGAATCCCTGATGAGATCGGGGCCTAGAAAGTGCTTTTCCCCTATTTCATTCCAACATATTGGTGATCGACAGCTTTTTCCATATAAGGCTTTAAAAGGTGTCATTCGTATGCTAGCCTGATAGCTATTGTTATATGCAAACTCTACTAGAGCCAAGTGATCATGCCAACTACCTCCAAAATCGATAGCACAAGCCCTGAGCATATCTTCTACTATCTGATTCGTTCTTTCCGTTTGACCATCTGTTTGTGGATGAAAAGCTGTGCTGAAATTCAATCTAGTCCCTAGTGAATGTTGTAGACCCTTCCAGAATTATGATGTGAATCGAGGATCTCTATCAGATATAATAGTGACTGGGACACCATGTAGTTTGACAATCTCCTTCATGTATAATGATGCTAGAATATCCACAGACCATCGACTATTTATTGGTATGAAGTGTGCAGATTTAGTCAATCGGTCTATGATTACCCATATTCCATCATGTCCACCTCTGGTCTTAGGTAACCCCATAATGAAATCCATCCCTATACTCTCCCACTTCCATTCAGGAATATTCAAGGGATGCAGTTTACCTGCAGGTCTAAAATACTCTGCCTTTACTTGTTGACAAGTGAGACGGCGAGACACGAAATCAGCTATTCCTCTCTTCATATCGGGCCACCAGAAATTTCTTTTGAGATCTTGATACATCTTTGTTCCTCCTGGATGAATTATGTATTTGGAATTATGCGCTTCATCTAGGATTGGTTTCTTCGTAGCCTCATGATCTGGTACACATATTCGGCCCTTAAATAACAATCTTCCGTCATTAGAAATAGAAAAATCCGGCCTTTGTTCAATATTGGCTTTAATTTCCAGTAATATAGGATCATTATTTTGCAGCTTGACCAGATCTTCTATCAATGTAGGTTGAGATCGGATATTAGCTATGAAACAATCTTCTTCCTTTATGTCAATATCTAAGTTTAACTGAGCAAATTGAGAACAATGTTAGTTACACTTATCATAAGACTTGATAACATACCCATTGGTTTTCTGCTGAGCGCATCTGCTACAACATTAGCCTTGCCAGGATGATATTGAATAGCAAAATCAAAGTCTTTGAGATATTCTAACCACCTCCTCTGCCTCATGTTAAGCTCCTTTTGAGAGAATAAATATTTCAAGCTTTTGTGGTCCGAGTAGACCATGAACTTTTCTCCATAAAGATAATGATGCCAAATTTTCAAGGCGAAAATAACTGCTGCCAATTTCAAATCATGTACGGGATAGTTTTCCTCGTGACGTTTCAATTATCTTGAAGAATAACAGATTACTTTTCCATTGTGCATGAGAACGCATCCTAAGCCAATGGCAGACGCATCCGTATACACTTTGAATCCACCACCCTCCATTGGTAGTGATAAAATAGGAGCTGTCGTAAGATGATTCTTAAGATTTTGAAAGCCCTTTTCACAGTCCTTTGACCAGACAAAAGGGTTTTCTTTTTTTGTGAGTCTAGTTAAAGGAACCGCAATTTTTGAGAAGTTCTTAATGAATCTCTTATAATAACCTACTAAACCCAGAAAGCTTCTTACTTCAGATACAGTCGTTGGCCGACTCCAATTCTTGACAACTTCTACCTTAGAAGGATCCACAATAATACCTTCTTTTGAAATAATGTGGCCTAGGAATGAGACTTCCTCGAGCCAGAATTCACACTTATTGAGTTTGGCATAAAGCTTGTGTTCTCTAAGTGTTTGTAAAGCTATTTTCAAATGTTGTTCATGTTCCTCTTTTGTCTTGAAATATATCAAGATATCATCAATGAAGACGACGATGAACTGGTCCAGATATGGCTGGAAGACATTGTTCATAAGTTGCATGAATGCTGCTGGGGCATTAGTTAACCCAAACGGCATCACTACGAATTCATAGTGGCCATAACGACTTCGAAAAGCCGATTTATAAATGTCCTCTTCTTTAATTCTAAGCTGATGATAACCTGATCTGAGGACAATCTTAGAGCTAATTAATTATCTTATCCCAGGCTCTACCCAATTCTAACATGGGTATGGAAATTTCCTCCTTAGTCCATATGTAGGGGTCCTTAAACCTTGGACTTTTCCTATGACATGACTCTTCTTCCTATGTCCTGAGAACCTGGCTCTGATACCAACTTAACTGTCACGCCCCAAGCCTTTATTACAGCGGAAGACTAACTCGGGGAGCGCGAACAGTCGGCATGGTAAGTCTCTTACAAGCAAGAATGACCAGAGCGCAATACAATCACACAGACAAATGAAATTGCACAATATATATATTCAAACTTCAACTTTATTTCATAATAATCAAGTACAATCACTAATTCAATTTCTATTATGTACTAGACTCAAGAAATAGGAAAATTACATAGACTCAATCTAAACAATTTAGACTTCCTAAGTCTTCACTCTCATCTTGACAAAACTTTCATTCGCTCTCGGACCCGCTACTTGTATAACCCGAATCCGAATTCGAATCACTTTCATTTCCTGAAAAGATTAGAAATGTGTAATGAGCACACTTGCCCAGTAGGTATCTTCACATCAACATGAAGGCACTATTAAAGTAATTACCAATTTAGCTCTAAAGAATAAGATAAAAATCATGCGAATGCAATCAATCACGCGATTAAACCAAAGTAACAAGACGATCAAATAAGTTAGAATGAGAGCAAGTACGAACTAGCAAGAATGTAACAAACACATGATATTGGCCTTTCATGAACAAGAATGTATCGAGAATGTACTAGCAAGCCACATAATCATCACTCTAGTATCTTTTGCTGATGAGCAAGTACTTCGTGAATTTCTGTGGAATATCAAGCAAGAAAGTCATGTACAAGAATGTCATGCCATGCTATATTGTGGATTTTCACTTATTTATAGAGAAAGTACTCCCAGCGTAATACGAGGCCAATAGCATCTTATCCCATGGTTTATAATAGTATGTTTCCGACAATCAGCCGAGGGGACTAGCATAGAGCCCTTGAACACAATCAGTGCTCGATCGCATCTTCAAGTATAAATCAAGCTATTTCCACTCATGTAACAATAAAGTATGGCCAAGAATGTACAATTCCAACAAACTCTTGATAACAATAATTCAATGAATGAATGCTTTAATAAGAATAATGAGAAATCAAGAATGACTTAAGCAATGTTATGCTTATGGAAATAAATTGGCAGCATAACGGTACATTCTTTATTTTCCATTCATTATTTTAGGTTTCTTGATCAGTATGATAAGTTCTAGATCATTAATAGTCCATCTAGAAACCTTGGAATATCAACCCTTGGTCCACCTTGGGTTAAAATACTCAAGCAGTGTGACGGTCGTGTACTGGGCCGTTACATGATGTGACGCTCCAGTATTTGGACGTTACATTAGTCTGAATCCAGAACCTAGAAATCGGACTCAGTTGAATGTGACGGTCGTATATTGGGCCGTTACTTGTGCCTGACGGTCCAACATAGAGCCGTTACATTACTGATAACCAAAAATATCGATAGTGTAATCTAATCAATGAGCTTTAATGGTACAACCAACTCGGCGTCCTAGTGGGAATCCCAGACTCGCGGAGAATTACGGAGGCCTTGAAAGAAAATTTCCAAGTCTATTGGAAGGAATATCCAATAGAGAGGTCCTCATGTCCAAGAAAAATGTTCCTATAGTGCAAAGTGAGCTAATGGATAACATACCGAATATGTGTCATATACTTAAAGAAATGACTCTATAGATAGAGAAGAATGTGTAACAATGTGAAACCAAGATAAAACTCCGTCAATACAACATTGGAAAATCATGCTTTAGAATACAAAACTATAGAGTTTTAGCCAATGAAATTAGCATAACTTAAAATAACCTAAGACACATTAATCATGCAATTTGATTATGAATCAGTACTAAACTTGAAGTCATGATAACAGGTCCAACTTAGCTATCTAAGCTTATTTATAAGTAAACTTAACTTGTTATTATTCTACCTTGGACTGGCATAACACAGGGGTCTGACGGTCTAGGATAGGCGCGTTACAGTACGTGACGGTTTATCGAGGGGCCGTTACAGTGGTGTAACACTCCTGCTAGGGTGCGTCAGAGACAATAGAACAATAAAAGCATAACACGGTGTGACGGTATATCGTAAGGCCGTTACATTCATGTGACGGTCTTACGTTGGTGCGTTAGAGAATCTGCTGGCAGTTAACTAAGTAAAAGTTTATGAAAACATAACATGCCTGGAAATCAAAATACTACCACTATCCTAGTCATGATAACGAAGTATAGGCCAACTATATGTATGGGTTTAGTGAATAGACAAGATAATATCTTTTAATTTCCATTTAGGGCTAAAAGATGCATGAATGTATAGAACTATTAGATCATGAAATTCTCAGTCTATAATGTATGAAATCAAGCACAACCAGAGGGCTTTTATTCCTAACAAGTTGTTTTTGCCAATCATGTGATAACCTACCTCTTCTAAAATTTTTAAACTTCAATTTTGATGCTAGGTGCTACCCTTAGTCCCTTGTACTTCTTGTGATAAACCAACAACCTCAATCTGCTCTATTTCCTCAGCCTCTTGACCTAAGGATGTGAAATTTTGAGGGTAAGAAGATGAAACTATTGGGAACAAAAAGTTTTAAAGGATTGAACTCTAATTACCTCGTTTAGACGTCCTAATCTCTGGATCTTTAGGGGACTTGCGTTCAGATTCCTGGGTTGCTAAGGTTGAATCAGTAACTTTGGAAGCTTCTATCTCCTTGGTTGCTTGATCTCCTAGCACGAAATTTGGAGAGCTATTAGTCTAATGTATTATAAACAAAATGTCATAAGGAACTTACCCTAAATTATGACTCCTTACCTTGATTCTTTACGAGCCAAAAGGAAGGGTCGCTCAGTTCAGAACTAGGTCCAATTTATAGGGTTTTGGCTAGGGTTTAAAGATTAGATCGATTCTAGAGTCCTTAATTTGCCAGAACCTAATCCCTAAGAGTCCTTAGTAATGTTATAAGCTTCCCTAAGTCGATCTCTTATAGATAAGATCCCAAAGTTCTAATCTTTTTGCTCGTTCTTCCTTTCACGGAACTAACCGAGTGTAACGCATACAGCCTGGTGCGTTACAGGGCTGTGGCGGTCGCCCGATAGACCATTACATTCAACGTGTATAGAGTTTCAATTTAATAAAACTCTTTTATTCGTTTATCTACATAATTATCTTATATAAATAGTATTTATCTTTAAAATACGTGAATAAGCTAATTACCCTTCTAGAATATGGGCCAAACTTGATAGGCTTGATCCATAAACCTTTTGGATAATCATTAGATAGGCTAGGTTAACTAATTAGCCTAATTGAGCCTTATAATGACTTATTAATCCAATAACCCCTTCATTAATTTATTTAAGTCTTTATAATTTCTAGAAAATTATTGTAAAATTCAAAAAATATATATGTAAATTCTGGGGCACCACATTCGAAGCGTCGTTCTGTCGCGAAAGGTTATAAGAACCACCTTGGGGTTCTTCTCAAGACTCTATTCGCGTCCTATTGGTTGCTGCGCTTGTCGTAGGCGTCTTCCTCCTCCGCTTGGTGAGGGTCTTCTTCCTTCTTCTGAGTTTCCCATCTTCTGTAGTCATACCACCCCGTAAGAGATTCCTTCGAGTCAGCCCCTCACCTTCCGTCGAAGAGGTGGAGTCTGGTCAGGGCGGAGTGCCGAGCACTTCAGGCGTCGGCCTTAGTCGTCCCCGCTCTCCGTCGTTAGTGGCCTATAGGGTGGTGCACGGGTTGCGAGAAGCCTTTTAGATTTCTCCTGAATTTGACATCACCTTCCTGTCCGTCGACGATGACCTATCGAGCTTGCCTCCGGGCGGCAATAGGATCTTCATAGCGTCTTTCCAGGCGGACTTCCGCATCCCTGCTCACCCTTTCATAGAGTCTGTCCTTCGTCACTATGGTCGGTAACCAGGGGAACTTTCCCCCAACTCCTACCACATCCTTTGTTGTTTCATCTTCGTGTGCAGGAAGGCTTTGGTGGAGCTGATCGCTCACCTTTTCCGGCAGTTCTACTATCTCCAGAGCTGTCCTTCCGATACTGCCTTCGCCTATTTCAAGGCTAGGCCTAACTGACACCTTGTCAGTGTCTATGAGGCTGCATCCAACCGCAAGCGTTGGGCGGAGCGCTTTGTATATATCACCAGGGCTGGTGCTCGTGGCCCTTGGAGGTTCGCGGGTTCCCACCCTATTTGGGCTGATAGGCGGCCCTCGGCCACGGTCAAGGAGTCCACGAAGATAAAGGCTCTTCTCCGCTTTCACCTCCCCAACGTTGACTTCGAGCTGACTCCAGCGGTGCTTTGGGAGTTGGGGATGAGCCCCCCATTACCTCAGGGTACTAACTTTGATCTTCTTCATATTCGCTAATAGTGAGTCAGACTAATTCTTTCTTCGCAGGGGCATAGGAGTCGTTGGAGCTGCGGTACGAGATCGTCGAGTTGCCGCAGAGTGCCCCTCGCCCCGTGGATCATGTCGAGCCAGGAACCGATCAGGTGATAGTCACTGCACCTCAGGTCACAGTTGCATTTACTCCGGGGTGACTTCATTGTCCAGTCCCCGCGGCTATCCCCATAGCAAGTTCGGTCGCGGGTCTCGGAACCAGTGGTGGGTCGAGTGCTCGGAGGGACATCTCCGAGGAAGTCGCCAGTACTACTGAGGCAGAGTCCACCATGCCGGGTGGTGGGCGCGTCCATCTGAGCGTGGATGATTTGGCGGCACTAGCGTTGCCCGAAGAAGAGGAGCAAAGTCTCTACTCTGGACCGAGGTCGTGTCCCGCCGTCGTCGTCGTCTGGGGCCACTCCCTCGACTGAGGTCCCTCCTCCGCCTGAGGTTCCCCCTCCGCCTGAGGTTCCTCCTCCGCCGCCGATTGGGGAGCCTGTGAGCGCCCCTCCCGTGCTTGCCCCCATGGGAGAGGTGCGAGACAAGGGTAAGGCACACTCGCTATCTGCCGCTTGAGGAGGCCTCGATTGGATAAGCGGGTGTCGCGACGACCATCGACCTTATCAACAAGAGTGTCGGATGGCGCGAGCGCACCGAGATGTTTGGTCCTGGGGCCAAAGGGGAGTTGACGGCCCTGGCGGCGAAGAGTGTATGCATGGTTTCTAGGGCCTTGGGCTTATGGAACCACCACTTCGACAGTCTTGCGTGGGAGTTGGAGGCCAGTCAGGCCGTGCAAGCTGAATTGGTGGCCAACTGCGAGGTACTCGAGGGGCGCCAGAAAGTGTCCGAGGCTGAAGTCGTCGGGCTTCGAGAACAACTGAGCCAGGTAGAGCGGGTCCTTGCCGAGATGGAATGGGACTGGGACTTCTTTCGTGTTCGGGCCGAGATAGCTGAAGCTCATGCAGCCAAGCTGGGGGCGCAGGTCCAGGCCATCTAGGCTCCGGCCCAGAAGGTGGAGGCGCAGATTGCTGACCTGCACTCATCGATGTCCACCGTTGGTGAGGTAGCAATGGAGAACTTTCGTTCTTCTTCGGCCTGTCGGGCCGAGTTGACTACGGCAACCCTCGAGTTCTTTGGGCCAGCGCGCGATCGTGGCTTCTAGGAAGGGTGGAGAGCTACCGTCGTGGCTATGTCCGGGAACCTGTTGTGCCCCTATGTGGTTTTGATGATGGCTGACACACCATGAGTCACACTGAGGTGTGCTAATTAATTTAGATGACTGTTAGACTGCTTAAATATCTGATTGTTTGCTTGAATAGCTAATTCATGAATATGGCTAGATTGGGTTAACGTAGTGGCTAATTGTTCATGCAGTGCGTTGACGCAGTTGGAGATTGGGTTAACGTAGTGGCTAATTGTTCACTAGCTACGTTGACGCTACAAGGACACTGCGTTGACGCAGTAGTTGCTGGTTTACTTACTGCGTTGACGCAGTGGAACAGCTGGGTTGACGCCATGCTGCTTTGTCCCCTTTTTGTTGCTCATTAAGTCTTAAAGTCTGTACATGGTAGTTCATGCATCACTCCATTTGCCAAGTGTATACATCAGTCAGCATTGCAACTTGTTCATGAAGTCTATACATCCACCGTCTATGTTAAGCTTCAAAGTCTGTTCATCCGATCTTCTCATTTGTGTTGAAGTCCATACATTGGTGGCTAAGTATATACATTGTCTCTTTTACCTACGTTGCTTGAAACGAAGTCTATACACTGTTGGATGTTCATGTCTGCACATTGGTGCTTTTCCCTACGTTCTGGTCAAGTCTATACAGCCTCATCCTTACCTTCGTTCCAAGCCAAAGTCTGTACATCCGACTGTTCAGCTTACAACCAAGTCTGTACATCGGACTGCTTCTTTTGAAGTCTATACATTGGCTCGTTCACGTTTGCATAGTCTATACATTCGGTTCTTTGGGCAAAGTCTATACATCGTGGCCTTGAACTTTCAAGTCTGTACACTGCCTTTGGGTTCTGTGCTTTTAGTGCGTTGATGCACTTGGCTGACTGCGTAGACGCAATTGTGCATCTTTCGCCTTCTGTCTTGTTCACTGTGTCGACGCTGACACTGGATGCGTTGACGCATTGGCCAGTTGCCAAGGGGGTGAGCATCTCGCTTGAGGAGCTGAGGCGACGCTGCACGATGGAAGCGTTGACGCCTTGGGCTGATGTCCATTACTTCACACGAAGTCTGTACACTCAGTTAAACTTTCAAGTCTATACATCATCTGATACTATTATTCAACTGATTATCTAACAGGTTTAATGGATGAGGCCATGAAGACTAGCACGTGATCCTAGAGGCTGAAATGCTGACACGTGGACCACTGAAGCTTGGGCGGGAATCAAAAAGAGCATAAGCCCTAGCTGCCTGCTGCTAGTATATATATGGAGTCTCCTCCATCGGCTGAAGCAGATCAAAATGAAGAGAGCCATCGAGAAAAGCTGAAGAGCAGAGAGTGCCTCCACGATAAAGAGAAGCAGTGAAAAGAAAGAAGAAGAGAAGCAGTGAGAAGAAGAAGAAGAAAGAAAGAAGAAGAAGAAGAAAAGAGAGAGAGAGCCTACGAAAGAGAAGAAAAAAGAAGAGTGAGAAGAAGAGAGAGCTAGAGCAAGAAAGAAAGAAGAAGAAGAAGAAAAGAGAGAGAGAGCCTGCGAAAGAGAAGAAAAAAGAAGAGTGAGAAGAAGAGAGAGCTAGAGCAAAGGAAGCCTCAACTGAAGATCAGTTCCTGCTGGACCGTGGATCAAATCCAGGCCAGCCAGCTCCTACGAGAGCCACATTTGATTTTATCTTTTCAGCTTTCTGTTGCTGCATTTTTGTTTTTCCTTTGAACTATTCACTTGCTGCTCTTCCGATCCTCTAGTGTGAGGTCGGGTTCCCTCCGGTGTGGAGGAAGAGAGACTTGCGTCTCTGGTTGCCTTTGACTGGGTGTCATTGGCTGTTTCCCTCCGGTTGGGAGGAAGAGAGGTCCGAGACCTCTAGGTTGCAGGTGACTTGGTGTCACTTGTGTTTCCCTCTGGGTTTCAGAGGAAGAGAGACTTGGGTCTCTAGGTTCCCCTCCGGTTTGGAGGAAGGGAGGTTTGGTCCTCCGGTTCTGGGCTTGTGGGTAGCAAGTCCAGGGGTTCCCTCTGGGTCTGGAGGAAGAGAGACCGTGTGTCTCTGGTTTCCAAGTGACTGGGAGTCACTTGGGGTGTCCCTCCGGTTGGGAGGAAGAGGGGAGGTTGTTCCCCTGGTCAAGCTGTTTGGCAGCATTTGTTGCAGACTGAGTCTGCTGTGCTAGTGTTGCTGTTTGGCAGCATTTGTTGCAGACTGAGTCTGCTGTGCTAGTGTTACTAGTGGAAGCCTCACTCCGGTTGGGAGTGAGGGGTGGACGTAGGTCCTTGGACCGAACCACCTAAAAATCCTTGTGCAGTGGTTTGTTTGATTGCCTGCTTCCGCTAGATGCATGCTAGGACCGTGATTTAATTGATTATCTATATCCTAGAGTTTAATTGAGTTTGTATATCTTATGTTTGATCAATTGTCCACTGATCTTGTTGTTATCATCTCATGCGAATTTTAATTTGGGTAGAATTCTTTGAAAGATCCATCCCCCCCCCTCTGGATCTGTGTTTATCAATCGCACCTAGCTAACAGAACCTTGGTGTCTCGGTACCCTCTCTCCCACCTCCATCGACGCCCTATGGCCCTGAGGCCAGCGATGGCGAGGAGGAGCCTGGTGACAAGGAGGCTGGAACCGAGGAGCAGGCGTCGGTGTTGAGTCTCTCTGGGTGATTTTGATGATAACAAAACCCCGTATGGCAAACAGTTTGATAGCATTCATTAGTGAAGAAGTAAGAGCTCTTTTAGGTTCTCAAAGCCATTTTCATTCCAAGCTAAATGCTCAAATTTATCTTACTTCAAGATGCCAAGATTAAGTCAAACCAAACTCAAATTGAATGGATCATATTGTGGACACAAAGTCTTTTGTATAAGGATATGATTTGTGGGCTAACACTGTGGTTTTTGCAGATTTTTCAAAGTTCGGTCGACTAGCTTGATTGGTCCGGTCGACCTAATCTCCCAGCACCTAAAGCTTTATAAACTTACAGAGTTCGGTCGACCGTCGGGCCAAGACCGGTTGACCAATTCTCCCAGAGCTGAAAGATGCAAATTCTATCACAGTTAGGTCGACTGCCCTACCTACCCCGGTTGACCAAAACCTTCGAAGTCACTAATTTTGACTTTATTTTTTTCATGAGGGAAAAGCATCTATCAAGGATTTTTGAATCCCAAAAGTCTCCAGACATCCCTAAAATTGTGGATCTTTGTCTTGGCTGGTCCTTGACCATTCAAGTGTTATAAAAACATCTCTTAGGGTCAAGAAACCCTAATCACTCAAGGGGATCAAAGGAAGGCTATCAAAGGAGCACTACAAGAAAATAGACCTTCAGGGGCATTTCAAAACTGCCCCAAAAAATAGACATAAATACCCTAAAAACCTTTAGGGGTAGTTTGATTAGTTTTAGGGGCAATTTAAAATGTGCCCCTATTTCCTCGGTCCCTAAAAGTTTTTGGGACACTTTTTGAAAAATGCCTCTAATGTTGTCATTAGAGGCACTAAAAATTGCCCCTAAATATTCTAATAAGGGCATTTTTTTTGACCAAATGCCTCTAATGAATATGTTTTAAGGGCAATTCCTCCTTCAAATTGCCCCAAATAACCTATTTTAATAATTGTCACTTAAAATCCACCCTGAAATAATCACACAAAAGAATGTGTTTTAGGGGCATTTTCTTCCACAAATTGCCCCAAACAACCAATCTATAACGACTCCAGTTTTTAATTATTACAGAAAAATAACCATCCTAAAATATAAAAATTAGAGTCAACATTCCTAAGATGCACTCAGTACACAAATCTTATTCTTCGTAATTCATTGACATACACATACACTCACCATTATACAACACGAGTATATAAATTTTGCACCTTTTAACATAAACATAAGTAGGACAGGATACTCATTGACAAAGACAATATCTTTACAGAGTTATATTATAAAGTAGGACATGATACTCATTGACAAAGGCTATATCTTTATAGAGTTATATTATAAAATCAAATCATGAAAATATCACAATTACACTTATAGCATCCATGACTTATAAATACAACTCGGACCATGGAACTTCAAATTTTCACTCTACAGCTAAAATATACAAACTCAGTAACTCTTTAAAATATATAAAATAGTTTCCCCTCGGTGATCTTTAAGTACAAACATTTTCTTGATAGTGGAGAAGTAATAAGGGAACACTACAAGAAAAGGCGTTGTTAGCGACGGGAATTTCAGACGGAATTATTTGAGTCTCAATATCCATCTGAATTTCAGACGGATAGATTCCGTCTGAAATTCCATCTCTATTTCAGACAGATAATTATCTGTCGCACTATCCGTCTCAATTTGAGACTTATATTCAGACGGAAACTATTCCGTCAGAAATTTATTAAAATTTCAGATGAAAATATTGTTCGTCTAAAATGCCTTCTGAAAATCATGAAATCCCCCGCCTAAATCGGCCCCTCCCTGCCACTCCCTGTCACTCACTTCCCCCCACTCTCCCCCGCATTCTGTGTTCCCTCCGTCTCCCTACCGTCGTTGCCGCCGTCGCCGTCCTCCTTGTCGCCACCGGCCGTGGTCGTCCTCGCCGTTGCCGTCCTCGATCGTCGGCCGAAACTCACCGCTCCTCACTTCGGTAGGTTAAACCCTCTCGATCCCTCTCCCTCTCCCCCTCTTAGTCTCCCTCACTCCCTCTCCCTCTCCCGCTCCATCACTCCCTCTCACGCACACACTCAGGAGAGGAGGCGCTCACCCGACAGAGGAGGCGCCGGCCGGGGGTGGTCGACCCCCTCCCTCTCCCTCTCCCGTTCTCCCTCCCCCTCTCATGGTTCTGTCCCTCTCCCTCTCTATGTTGGCCGCCCCCTCCCTCTCCCTCCCCCTCTCTCCCTCCCTAGTTGGCCCCCCTCCCCCTCACGCACACACGCACACACAGGCACAGACACACGCACCGTTGGCCCCCCTCCCCCTCCCTGCTCCCGCCCTCTCTCCCTCTCCCGTTGGCCTCCCTCCCCCTCCCTGCTCCCGCCCTCTCTCACCCTCACTGTGTGAATTAGATAAATTAAATTTATTTTATTTTATTTAATATATTTTTTATTCATGGTAGGATAATCGGTCGAGAGGATGAGAACGAAAGAATCATAGTTTTTTTTTCGAATAAACAGTAAGTAAATATTTGGTTTTATTTTTATATGTTGTTTCAATTTATTTTAATTTCTGTAATCTTAAATATATTTATTGTTAGGGTGATGGGAGGGGCAAATAAAGCATGTAAATTAATTTATTAATTAGATTTTCTGGTAGTGTTACATCAATGTTAATCAAATGTAGGTGTTCTTTGGATTCGGGAAAAGGAAGTTTTTTTTTATGACGAGAAATCTAGCGGAGTAGTTGGGCGATGAATAACGGTGGCTCTAGGGAGGATAGCTAGTGGGCGGACCGATTCAATTAACTTTCATATTCGAGTACTAATACTTTCTGCAATGCTCAGCAAGTTTAAATCTCAATATAGGTGTGATCTTTTAACTCCGCTTAATACATAACACACACATCCAATTGTACGAACCCAGATTAATTATAGTACATACTACAATCATCGAATTCGCACAACCATAGATTAATAAAAGAGGAGTGTGAAAGAGGACACGGTACAAGTACACACAATGATATATGCAACGAGTATTTCTCAAATGTAATTAAGATCCAATATTTGTGGAGTATATATCCGTCTTCAAATCTAGTTATTTTTTTTATCTTTCTCCCTTTCCCCCCTTCACTGACGTCCCATCCTCTATCTCACTTACTCAGTCTCTTTTTTATAAATACCTTAATTACACACACTCAAGTCTCT
The DNA here is from genome assembly GCA_022559845.1 of Amorphophallus konjac. Classification (NCBI taxonomy): domain Eukaryota; kingdom Viridiplantae; phylum Streptophyta; class Magnoliopsida; order Alismatales; family Araceae; genus Amorphophallus; species Amorphophallus konjac. The sequence continues at coordinate 359,211,165 of CM040123.1, read as the reverse complement.
CTCTCTCTCTATATATATACTTGCCTGAATTATACTCTCTCTCTCTAGTTCATTGCTATGATGAGAGAAGGTTCCTCACCCTTCTATAGGTAGGGAAAGAAGAGTGTTACATTTTTTTCTTTGAATGTTATTTAATATATAAGTTAGATTTAAGATGAGGTATGTATTTATGGGAGATTTTCATATGTAGAAAAATCACACAATGCCATTCAACCAAATCAAAAGCCTTATGACCCTCTTTGAAAACATGATTTTTCCAAAAAAACTGGCATGCAATAGAGAAAAAAACATCAAGAATAAAAATATTCAACTAAATCAAATGACATGCAATAAGGGCTATTTTAATGTCAATAGGGAAAAAAACATCAAGAGTAAAAATATTCTCCTGGGTAGGAGTGATGAGATGGACATCTAAGATTACCACTCCTGATGCTCCTATAAGAGAGATGCCCTCTCCACATGCCTTAAATGAACCAAATAGAACCTTAGTATTTGTGTCACCAGAAATCATGAAAATTTCCTTTCCGAGACGCCAGCCCTTAATCCTGATTATTAGCCTCTCCAAAAATCTAAGTGGAAGAATGTACTGGCTGAATACAATCACTTTCTCTCCAGCAGAGTCTGCCATTGACAAAATGTTCAGAAAGAATTTTATCTTCACTCCATCTTTCAAGTGTATGGAGTCCAAAAGATTATCAATCTCTTGATCTTTCACTTTCATAACACTCCGGTCTCCAGAAGCATAATCAGCACAATCTTTCAAACATGGACGTAGGTACACTGCACTACCAACAATAATTCTCTTAAACTTCTCATATTTCCTGAACTCTCCTAGAAGTTTTTTCTGTCTAGGACTCAGACACAATAGCACAGTGAAATTAATGTGTCCTGGCAACTCATCCAAGAAATCGCCTTTGTAGTAATGCAAGACATCTCCGGTCATCTCCCGAAGGTCCTTTATGATAGGAATTCTCCCTTTACTGTAACGACCCGAGAATCCGATTACCGGGAAGGCCCGATAACCCGAGACTCGTACCGCCACCCACGAGTCCGAAGACTCGGAAGGGTTAAAAGGATGGTGTGGAAACTACACAAGTATCACAAATAATTGCAGAAATTAAACAGTTATAATATTAAGCAGGAAATGAATTTAACATTTTACATGGTCCACAATAAAATAACAACAACAGCAACAGTAGTCCACGACTAGTACAGTGACAAGAAAGAAAAGTACAGCTACACGGGGCATCCCCCGGCTCTGACCTCTGGCACTACCTCTGGACACCCGCACCACGCTTCCGCTGCGCTCCTGACACGCTCCCCGAAGGTGGCGCCTCACCTGAAACACGGTGAAAACACGCAGGGAATGAGTCTCGGAACAAGACTCAGTAGGGATCACTCGAACCCTACCTCAAAAAAAAACGAGAAACCACTACTCTAGCGGTAGGAAAGTACCTCGGAAAGGAAAGCCCTGTACTCTACAGAACTAGACCCTACGGCACGCAAACCGACACACGTGCCACGGTACGAGAAGACCGAAACTCAACGGTCGAACCGTCAAAACCCGAAGGTCGGAAACACACGACTGACAGTCTGACACTCCGTACTCGACAGGAGTACCACCCACTAGAAGCACAGCCGGTAGCGTCCCCTGACGTCTTACACCGCACCGCAGGTGAACCGCCTGACGTGGTAGGTCCTACCCGAGGCGCGAACACCGTACAAGTAACCACAAACAAGTGACTAGCTGGGGTCACGCCCGTCGACGTGGGTCCAACCGCCCCCAACCACGTGTGCACACACAGACCGCGCGTCCCTGGTCTGGCCCTCTGACCAGTTTTCCCCTCAGCCGGACTCTGGCTGCAAGACGTGGGGCCCAACGGTAACCGGTCCACAAACCGTCTCTAAAGGTCAGCCCGTACACCACTCCCTGGTGCGACTAGCACACGCGTACTAGTAGGCTACGACTAGTGGGGGGTCACTGAAGGAGTAGACTCTCAAGTTACGGAAAACAACGCCCAAGCCCAACAACGTGTGGGAATCACCCCACGCACTAGTCCCGTCGCACGGAGACCACGGTCGGAGAAAAGCGAGGTTGCCACCCTCATGGGGCAACACAGGAAGTGGCGGTCCGACCCTCAGACCGTCACTGCCAAATGGCGGTCCACTCTAGGGCCGTCACTTGGAAATAGCGGTCTAAGGCGGACCGTCACACGGCCAGGGGGTAGGGGGAAGCGACGCGCCTACCCTAGTGCGTCGCTTGGAAGCGGCGCACCTAGGCCAGGGCGTCACATGGCACCCCACACCCACGAAAACCACAGGGAAAGTAACGCGCTTACCCTGGCGCGTCGCTTGCAAGCAACGCGTCGGGCTCAGTGCGTTACTCGCATGTGACGCGCCTAGACCAGCGCGTCGCGTGGCCCTCACGCTCGGGATGGAAAGGGAAGTGACGCGCCTGCCCCAGCGCGTCGCTTGTAAGTAACGCGCTGGGCCCAGTGCGTCGCTTGGCCCATCCACATGGGGGACAACAGGAAGTAACGCTCCTGCCCCAGTGCGTTACACGCATGTAACGCGCCTATCTCGGTGCGTTACATGGCCTGACCCCCAACGGTCAAAACCCAACGGTCGAAAGCATGTGACGGCCCAGCCCAGGGGCGTCACTAGCAAACGGCGGCCAGTCGCAGGACCGCTACAGCCCTCGACCCTAAAGGCCAACACCCAGGGAAGTAACGCACCCCTCTAGGGGCGTTACAAGCATGTGACGGTCACTGGAGTGACCGTCGCTTGCCCCAGAGCACGCTACGGCGGGAAAACCCCAAAAACACCAACCACGCCCCCGTACCTCCACCGGAGAGGGGGAAAACAAGGGGGAAGACCCCTGGGGACCCCTAGCATGCATCTAAGCCACCAAAACATAGAATCATGGGCTAAAACCATAGATCGGGCGGCTCACCCCAAAACATGGAAAAACCCCAAAAACGCCCAAACATGCCTCTCTCGGCCTCCCCGCGGCCTACAAACCACGGAAAAGAACGGCGAAGAGCTAGGGAACGTCACCCTACCTCAATGGAGCGAATGCTCCGCCGGATCGTCCACGAATCGCGAAGAACGCTTGAAAACCCTCGTTCTTCCTTAAGCTTCCCACGCTTGCCGCACGCCCCCACGACCGCCTCGCCGCCGCCCACGTCGCCGCGCCGTCGCCCCGCCGCCGTCTGCAGCCGGAGGGGAGCTCGCCGTGGCCAACCGGGAGGAAGAGAGGGAGAGGGAGGGAGACACGGTGGAGGAGGAAAGAGGAAGAAGAAGAGAGGAAGAAGAAGATGGTGGGGGAGAGAGAAAAGAAAAAGGGTTTTATAGAAAAACCCGGAAAATCCGTAAAATTCCAAAAAATAGGAAATCACACCCCCGCGATCCTCGGAACGCACCGATCGCAACGGTACCACTCGTGTCCGTGTGAACAGCCCGGTTCACCCGCAACGAGCGTCCGAAGAGAAAAGCCGAAACACACACCGGGAATCGGAAAACACACGCGGAAAAAGCCGCGGAACGCCTCCGGGCCTCCGAAACGACTCCGGATCGCGCCGATCCGAACACGAAAGATGTCCGAAACGAAATTTCGGACACAACGGAGCCGGACACTCCGAAAACTAGATCCGGGACCCATGAAGAAGGATCCGAAAGGTCCGGGATATTACATTTACAATGATCTTCATTTTAGAATGTTTCTTCCACTATATCAAAGAAAGCTGCCTCTGCATCAACTTTCAGGTGCCTCCTACTGCCACCTGATATACATGCTCTACTCAGGATACTTTCGTCTCATGACATCTCGTGATGAGTCTCATGACATCTCGTGATGGTATCTCTTGGGAGCTACACATTGGCAAGTAGAATAACTTCCTCTGTATGACTTCTACTCTGTTAAGGTTGACAATAGATCTCAGCAGCTTGATGTTCTTCAAAAATGGGAGGAGAACAGGAATATTCTTTTCTTGGGCTATAAGTAATTTTCTAGAATTGTGTGCGATATAAGAGACGAGATAGAGGCTGCATGTCAGGAGAGATTACTAAAGGTCCCTAGCCTTCTCATTTTAGATGAAGGCCATACTCCCAGAAAAGAAGACACAAATATTCTTTCTACGCTAGAAAAGGTGCAAACTCCCCGTAAGGTGGTCCTTTCAGGGACACTATTTCAGAATCATGTCAAAGAAGTTTTTAATATATTGAATCTAGTGCGTCGTAAGTTTTCCTGAATATGGACTCATCATGACATGCACGTGCCAAGTCCATGTTGTCAAACTTACGACGCACTAGATTCAATATATTAAAAACTTCTTTGACATGATTCTGAAATAGTGTCTCTGAAAGGACCACCTTACGGAGAGTTTGCACCTTTTCTAGCGTAGAAAGAATATGTGTGTCTTCATTTCTGGGAGCATGGCCTTCATCTAAAATGAGAAGGCTAGGTTCCTTTAGTAACCTCTCCTGACATGCAGCCCCTATCTCGTCTCTTACATCGCACACAATTCTAGAAAACTGCTTATAGCCCAAGAAAAGAATACTCATGTTCTCCTCCTATTTTTGAAGAACATCAAGCTGCTGAGATCTATTGTCAGCCTTAACAGAGTAGAAGTCATACAGAGGAAGTTGCCAATGATGAAACTCTCTTTCACGTTGGCAGAATTCCTTTAGGAAGAATGATTATTGGCCTTGCAGAAGCATATTTAGCCAAAAAACTCTGAATAAAGCTAATGAGCATGAAAGTATTTCCTTACCCTGGTGCATGTGCCAGAATGTAGCCTCCATGATTATCACCCACTAGGTATCTCACCAAGAAATTGAAGCCCTCTATCTAATGTGGCTTCATTTGTTTATTTTATCTTATTTATCTTATTTATCTTTGATGTTGATCTGACTAAAAATTGTGGTTTATTTAGCTTTGATGTTCTTCATTTGAAAATTTTTGTAAATTAAATGTTATTTAATTTGTTATATGCATAATGATAATTATATTGTTATTTAATTTTATATTATATAAATACATGGGGTATTCCCTGTGAGCTGAGGTGCGTGGGTGCGACCTAACATTACACGCACCTCAGGAGAGCATGTTAAAACTGTGTCATTGAGCCTTCCCGTTCAAGACTTTGGGATGGATGTGTATGTTCTCATTTGTTTACGAGAATGTATATATCTACCTCAAAGTCTTGAATTGTCCTGTTTGGACAGTCTATGAATATTTGATCGCACTTAGGCAATCATTTACTATATATGTTTGTATGGTTTGTTGAGAATTTTTGTTGTGTCTCCTCACTCTTCTCTGATATACCATTAATGATTTTGAGTGTTTTCTTAACCACTTACTTGTAAGTGTTTAAGAAAATTTTAAAATCAATAAATATTTTTGGTATATCGGAGAAGTGTAGGGAGATGTTGCCGAAATTTTCAGCAAATCGTGCAACACATATAGTAAGTGATTGTGCGATCAAACCTTCATGGATGGGTTAAAAAGTGATAATCTAATTAATAGTCATCTTCCAACTACAAATGGTCTATGGCGAACGATGTGAGGAAATGGTTGTGAATATTTTCAGGAGTAATGATTTCAAAGTTAAGATGTGTATTAACATTTATTGGGTGTAGGCAAAATGTTGACAGATCGTTCATGGATGTATCGTAGAATAGTTGATCGGGTGGTGTCGGATGACTTTAAGCATGGAGTTGAGAGTTTTATTGAATTTGCATTGGGGAATCCCAATGCAGCAACAGACCGTGACGGTCACATTCGTTGCCCTTGTTCAAATTGTAGAAACTTGAGGTGGCATTCACCATGAGATGTGCAACATCATTTGTACACGAAAGGATTCGTGGATGGTTATACGAATTTGACGTGTCATGGTGAGGAATACTTCAGGTATGAGCCCGACAATATTGTAGGCACAAGTGGGTACGTGGATATGGTTGTAGATGCTGCTGGTCCTAGTTTTAATATTGATGAGGAACATGCATACATGGAAGAAGCACCGAATAAGATAGCCGAAAGATTTTATCAACTACTTAGTGATGTTGATGAGCCGCTGTGGGAGGGTTATGAAAAGCACACTCGGTTGTCTGCAGTGTCATAATTGTTGAATTTGAAATCTGAATTTCATATCAGTGAGACTTGTTTTGACCGTCTCCTCCTCTTGATCAAGAGTATGTTATCTCGAGATGAGAAGTTGTCAGAAACTTATTACCGTGCTAAAAAGATGGTCAATGAGCTAGGGCTTGGATATGTGAAAATAGATGCATGCCCGAATCACTGTATGTTATATTACAAAGATGATGCAGATAAGATATCATGTTCTATTTGTCACCATGAAATATTCAAACCTAAGAGAGGGGACAATTCAAAGCAAAAAGATGTACCTTACAAAGCATTCCGATACTTCCCTCTTGTGCCTAGGCTGCAGCGGCTGTATATGTCCTCAAAGACGGCTCGACATATGACATGGCATACCGAAAGAGTACGCTGTGTCGATGATATAATCAGTCATCCTGCCGATGGTGAAGCTTGGACGCACTTCAGTCGTACTCATCTTACTTTCTCAAAGGAGCCACGTAATGTTCGATTGGGTTTATGCACAGATGATTTTAATCCATTCGGTGGTTCAGTGGCATCTTATTCTTGTTGGCTAGTGTTCATGACACCGTACAACCTTCCGCTGGACATGTGCATGAAGCGAGAAAATCTATTTTTGTCCTTAGTAATTCCTAGTCCAAAAAGTTCTGAAAAAATTTGGACACATATCTCAGGCCATTGATTGATGAGCTCAATTTATTATGGACTGATGGAGTTGTTACTTATGATGCATGTAGGAAGTAAAATTTTATTATGAAGGCTGCACTGATGTGGACAATAAGTGACTTCCCTGCATATGGAATGTTATCTGGTTGGAGCACACATGGGAGGTTAGCATGTCCTTACTGTATGGAAGATACCAAATCATTTGTATTGAAACATGGTGGGAAAGCGTGCTGATTTGATTGCCATCGGCGGTTGCTACCAAGTGACCATTGATAAGTCTCCATTTCTTATGATAATACATCGCATAAACACCATTTTATGTGCATATAATTAGGTAATTATGCATATTTCATAATTAACCTCAACTCCGCATTTAAATTGGAGCTTTCACGTAAATTGATTAATTTGATAATTTTATCTAATAATTTGAAGTTGAGGGCCATGAGCATTAATTCTCCATTGCATAACTATGAGCATTTGAGATTGATGTGCACATTGTGATAATTTTTATGGACTAAAGTGTAATTGTGTGTGTGTAGGACACCGAAGGTAATTACAAAAGAAGCCGGGGACAAAAGGGTCATCACCATTTTGACCAAGTCAAATAAAGAATCAAAATATTTTAGTTGGAGGGAAAGGAATGTTCAAAATTTCGAATTCAAAGTTTGAAAAGGAAGAATCCAAAGTTTAAGTTTGAAAAGGAGGAAAAGGACATTCAAAGTTTGAAATAAAGGAGAGACATGATGAGCCTTGGGAAATGGGGTGCCTAAACTCCAAGAAAGGGGGTGCCCACCTACTTTTTCTCTTCCCCATGTATCATATTCCACTTGAATCTCAGCCATCCATCTCCTTTTGATACAATCTCCACCCTCCATCTACCTAACTTTTCCTATAAATAGCCCATGACAAGGAGGAGAAAGAGAGTTCTTTTCTTTTGGCAATCTTTCACTCTCCCTCTTTCTCTCCCAACCTTAGGCCTCCGGTTTCTCCCATTTATTCACCCTCCAAAGACTGCTTCAACGACGAAGGCGACTTCCTCCCGGCGTAGACGACATCTTCCACAAGGTTATTCGTGATCCAAGGCCAAGAGAGAACGGCGCTATCATCACCATTGCTGCTACCATCTCCAAACTCCAGGCTTTTCTTGTGTTATTGCTTTTGTGATATTTCACTTCATTGTAATCTCATTGTGTCATTAGTATAAACTTGTTTCACATTTCATGTACTCTTTCTTTTAAGTTAATGAAAGGAGTTGTTCTCTTGATGTAGTTCTTGCTCTTCTTCCCTCTCTATCTCTTTCTTCTATATCTTCTTTCCACTTCATGCAATTATTTTCTATAGCATAAGCGCATAGTCATGGTGTTTTCAATTAAGTGTTTGGTTTGTTCATCATTTCACTATTTTCTTTAAGCAAATCCAAATCACAAGTATTTTTCAAAGGACTCTAAGGTTTTTAACTCTAAAAATCTCTTCTTCCCTGTGGATTCGACCCGTGCTTGCCATAGTACTACGTTCTCTTTTGATCATTTTGTGCGAATTCGATTTTAAGATTGTTATACGCGTGTTTTAAACGATGAACTTTCGCGTTATCAATTTTTGGCGCCGTTGCTGGGGAGGAATGGTGATTTTTCACTTAAGAACTTTGTTTTCCTTATGTATATAGTGTACTAATAAAGTTCTCTTTCTTATTTTTATAGGAAAAAAGAAAAAAAAGGAAGCAACTTGAAAATTCAAAAAAAATTCAGAGGTAAGTCTCCACCTTTTCCTTAGTCTTTTTGTCATTCATTTTGAAAAAAAAAAGAACGGGGGAACGCTTTTCTAGTAAGTATCCAAACTTTTCCTCCTTCATTTTAATTTCATTTCTCTACATTTTATATCTTGTGGTTAGATAGATTCACTAAATAAAAACATAAAAAAAATATCACTTGAACTTCAATAAAAATCTTCATTGCAAGAGTAGAAATCACACTTTCATGTTCTAAGTCATGCATCATTTAGGATAGAAGCTCTTTTTCTTTATTGTCTAATTGTTGTTAATTACATTGTTGAAGATTACGGGAGGCAAGGTGAGTACTCTAACTTTTCCAAAAGCATGCTCATGCATTTTCATGCTTGCATAGAACCCCTTGTTTGAACTTGCTTTGTTGCATATCATTTCAAAATATCTTAAGGACAACACCCATAAGCAAGATAAGGTGGGGATTTCATCACCCTTCCTTAGCCCACAAATCATAATTCTCTTGCATCTTTGCATCACCTAGACCTCAAATAAAATTCAGTAGATATTGGCCCTAAGTTCACACTGTGGTTCTTGTGTTATTTGAGCTTACCCTCTGATGAAAACCGGTGCCTAAGGCAAGACGGTCGGACGGCAAACGCCTTAAGCGGGCTAGTGGTTTGGCATAATTAGGTCTCTACGAAAGTAGGGGGAACCTCCCACTACCCCACCCCTTACCTGGCCGGTGGAAATATTGAGGGTGAACTTAAGTTACACGTTAGCCATTTTGTGAGACCCAATTTGTAAGTCTAGGTCACATCTAGGGCATTAAGTAATTTGTGTGACAACTTGTTTGTGTTTGCATAAAATAAAAATAAAAATAAAAATAAAAATAAAAAATATTATCTTCTCTCTCTTCGTCTTAGTTTGAGTAAAAAAAACAAAATAAATAAAATAAAATAAAAATCATCATAAAAAATTTCTCCCATCTCTCATCTTTAACCTTAGTTTATGCAAGGGAGAAGATCTCAACACCGCGACTTAGTTGAGCCCATTAGTGAGATTGAGCGATTCATTTTTAATCCGACTCAAAATCAAACCTAACCTATGGCTGAACAACACCAATTAGGGGTGCCCAAACAGATGAAGGAATATTTCATTCCTTCGAATTATCAGCCATCCACTTGTATCCAACTGCCTAATGTCCCTGCTTTGCACTATGAGATCAAATCTAGCACCATTCAGATGCTCCCATCCTTTTATGGGAAGACCAATGAAGATCCCTATAAACATCTGGATGAATTTCTAGAAATTTGTTCCACTGTGAAAATTCAAAATTTCACAGATGATGCTCTCCGCTTGACCTTATTCTCTTTCTCACTTAAGGACAAAGCCAAATACTAGCTAGGGACCTTAGGGAAACCTATTGGCACATGGGCAGATATGCAGCATGAGTTCCTTAAGAAGTTTTACCCCATCGGTAGAACCAACACCATGAGACGTGCAATCACAGGATTCGCGCAACTCCCAAATGAACAAATACATGAATCATGGGAGAGATTAAAGGAACTCCTCAGAAAATGCCCACATCATGGGCTCTCCAAATGGCAAATAGTGCAAGCTTTCTATGAGGGCCTAGATGATCAAGTTAGGCAGATTGTGGATGCATCATGTGGTGGGGCCTTTATGAGCAAGAGTGAGGATGAGGCCTATGCCTTATTTGAAATGCTGAGCGAGAATTCAATCAACCATGCTTCCTTATCCTCATATGAGAGAACCATTGGGCCCTCTAAACGGGCCGGGATGTATCGGGTGGAACCTGAAGCTAGGGTGGATGTAAATTTCATCCATCAAAAATTGGACAAGGTGGACATCATGGCCCAAAAGCTAGAACATGTTGATATGCTAGCCCACAAGGTAGACCAGCTACTGGCTCAAAACAAACAAGAAACCACCATCTTACCTACGTCCAACTCATACTCGGACCCAACACACCATGAGGTGTGTGCTTTATGTGCTAGCCCGGACCATCATGTGTCTGATTGCCCAACAGCAGCCCAGTTACCACCTTTTATACAGGAGCAAGTCCAAGCAGCCCAGGGATTCTCTAAGCCCAACTATGACCCATTTTCTAACACCTATAATCCGGGTTGGAGGAATCACCCCAATTTCAATTGGAGAAATCAACAATCTCCCAATCAGCCCACCATCCCCTCTGCGTCTCAAACTCACAAACCACCCATCCAACACCAATTTCAAGCACAGCCACCATTCCAAGAAAATGCTTATGGTCGGGGACCGCAAGCCCAACAACCACTTCCTCGATTTAACCAGGGTCAGGTCCCATACCAACCTCCTCAGCCCAATTACGGGCAATCTTCCAATTCCCACCAAATCTATCAACCTCCTCCGCAACACCACCAGGACTCCCAAACTGATGATAGATTCCATCAGTTACAACAACTAATTCTGGCCCAAAATCAATCCTTCCAACAAACTATTCAAGCCCAAAGTCAATCTTTCCAACAGACCCTCCAAGCCCACCAGCAAACCATCTCTAAGTTGGAGACTCAATTGGGCCAATTGGCTGAAGCCACCATGAGAAGGGAAGTGGGCCAATTGCCAAGTTAGCCCATTGCCAACCCACAAAATAATCCTCCGGGCTTCCCACAATCGAACTTCCCCATTAACCAGCCAATTCCTCCTCTCCTCCAGCACCCATCAGGCCAAATACCACAAAAAGGCCCACAACTCGAAAATAGAAAAGCAATTTCGACCTTAAGAAGTGGTAAAGTCCTCAAAGATCCTCAGGGGTCCACTCCTAGTTCATCAGTCCAGGCCCCTGACATATATTCTGATAGTGAGGAGGAGCTCAGCCAGGAAGAGGATGTCAAGGGAAAGAGGAAAATAGAGGAAGGGCCTAGCACTTACCAACCTACAGTGCCATTTCCCAATGCCTTAAAGCCCAAAAAGAAACAACCAGCCCATAATGAGGAGATGATGGAGCTCTTCAAACAAGTACACATCAACATCCCTCTCCTCGATGCCATCAAACATGTCCCGGCCTATGCTAGATTCTTAAAAGAAATGTGCACTCCTAGGCGGGACCCACGAGTGACCCCGAAAAGGTTCGACTCTTGGAGAACGTTAGTGCTGTGGTCCTCAACCAACTTCCAAGAAAGTTAAAAGATCCTGGAGCACCCCTTATCTCTTGCAACATTGGGAGTGTGACATTTGATAAGGCTCTCCTTGATTTAGGAGCTAGTGTGAATTTACTCCCTACCTCCATCTATGAGCAGTTTGACATCGGTGAGCTCAAGCCTACTCCCATTATTCTCCAGCTCGCCGATAGATCAATCAAGACTCCAAAGGGCCTTATTGAGGATGTCATTGTTAAAGTGAATGAGTGCTACTTCCCTGCTGACTTTCTTATTTTGGACATGGTTTCTCCCCAAGAAATCAAGCATACTCCTATCATTTTGGGTAGACCATTTTTAGCCACGGCTAGGACTAATATAGACTGTGCTTCAGGAATTATGGACATATCTTTTGGGGACCAGAAAGTCAGCATCAACATTTTTAAGGCATCCAAATTTCATGATCAAAAAGGAGATTGCTATGCTGTTGACACCATTGAGGAATTATTGGAGATTGAAAGGGACAGTAAGACTGGAATGAGAGAGGAAGTTGACATCTTGTCAACTCAACTTAGGACATGGCCCCCAGTTGAACCTTTGCCTCAGCTTAAATCTGAACCAGCTCTACCCTCTTTGCAATCCCCTCCTCAGGTTGAACTAAAACCATTGCCAGCCGCCCTTAAGTATGCATTCCTAGGCCCAGACCAAACCTTGCCAGTCATCATAGCAAGTGACCTTGAACCTAACCATGAGGAGAAACTAGTTGATGTCCTTAAATCTCATAAGGGGGCTATAGGTTGGTATGTCGCTGATCTTAAAGGGATTAGTCCATCCATTTGTCAGCACCATATTTATATGGAGGAGAATGCAAAACCGAGTAGAGACATGCAGAGGAGATTAAATCCACACATGAAGGAGGTGGTCAAAAATGAGGTGGTCAAGTGGTTAGATGCCGGAATCATCTACCCAATTTCTGATAGTCAGTGGGTCAGTCCAACACAAATAGTCCCAAAGAAATCAGGACTGACTGTGATCACCAATGATCAAGAGGAGTTGATACCTACTAGGTTGACCACGGGATGGAGGGTCTGCATTGATTATAGGAAGCTCAACTCCATGACAAAGAAGGACCATTTTCCCCTCCCATTCATTGACCAAATTTTGGAAAAATTAGCAGGGCAAAAATACTTCTATTTTCTGGATGGGTATTCTGGATACAATCAGGTGGCTATCTACCCAGAGGATCAGTAAAAAACCACATTTACCTGTCCCTACGGAACCTTTGCTTTTCGAAGAATGCCCTTTGGACTATGTAATGCTCCCGCCACATTTCAAAGATGCATGTTAGCTATTTTTTCTGACATGGTGGGTAACTTTTTAGAGGTTTTCATGGACGATTTCTCCATTTTTGGGGACACATTTGATTCTTGTCTAGACCACTTAGCCAAAGTCATGAAGAGATGCATAGACACTAATCTTGTCCTCAGTTGGGAAAAGAGTCATTTCATGGTTAAAGAGGACATCGTTCTGGGACATATAGTGTCAGCAAGAGGGATTGAGATGGATAAAGCCAAGGTTGAGCTTATTGCCAAACTACCACCACCCATCTCAGTGAAACAAATCCGTTCCTTTTTAGGTCATGCCGGCTTCTATCGCCGGTTTATTCAAGATTTCTCCAAAGTTGCTAGACCTCTCACTAATCTGCTGGCTAAGGAAGTCCCATTCCATCTTGACCAATCATGTCTTGAGGCTTTTGAATCATTGAAAATGGCATTGACCAATGCCCCAATCTTGCAAACTCCTAATTGGTCATTGCCTTTTGAAATTATGTGTGATGCCTCGGATTATGCTTTAGGTGCTGTTTTGGGGCAAAGGGTAGACAAAAAGCCTGTGGTGATTTACTATGCGAGTCGCACACTCGCTGATGCCCAACTTAGGTACACCACAACAGAAAAGGAGTTACTTGCTATTGTCTTTGCCCTTGAAAAGTTTCGGTCCTATCTGCTAGGGGCCAAAGTCATTGTGTTCTCTAACCACTCAGCTCTCAGACACCTGCTGTCTAAAAAAGATGCCAAACCAAGGTTGATTAGATGGATCCTTTTATTACAAGAATTTGATTTAGAAATTCGGGATAAAAAAGGAAGTGAAAATGTTGTTGCAGATCACTTGTCCCGAATTATCACATCAGACACCACACCCTTACAGGACTCATTTCCAGATGAACACCTCCTTAGTGTATCTCACATTCCAACCCCATGGTATGCACACATTGTCAATTACTTAGCCGTGAAAAAAATTCCTGAAGGTTGGTCCAAACAAGAAAAAGACCGCTTCTTTGCTAAGCTCAAATACTTCTTTTGGGAAGACCCTGAGCTATTCCATTTAGGACCAGACCAAATCATTCGGAGGTGTGTCCCTAAAGGTGAGCAACAAAGCATTCTGATATTTTGCCACACCTTAGCTTGTGGGGGGCATTTTCAAGTAAGAAAATGGCAGCCAAAGTTTTGCAGAGTGGGTTCTACTGGCCCACAGTATTCAAAGATGCATTCGAATTTTGCAAATCTTGTGAGCGCTGTCAGGCTATGGGAAACATGTCACGTAGGGACATGATGCCTTTAAACCCTATCTTGGTTGTGAAAATTTTTGATGTATGGGGAATTGACTTCATGGGACCGTTTCCATCATCTTTTGGATATGAGTACATTTTGGTGGCGGTGGATTACGTGTCTAAGTGGATAGAAGCTATAGCCACAAGGACTAATGATCACAAAATTGTCATGAAATTTATTCGCAAGAATATTTTCTCTCGATTTGGGTGTCCCAGGGCTATCATTAGTGATGGGGGTTCACATTTCATCCATTCTCAATTCCGGGATTTACTTCGGAAGTATGTGATAACACATAAGATTGCTACCCCCTATCATCCCCAGACTAGTGGCCAGGTGGAGGTTTCTAATAGGGAGATCAAGAATATTTTGCAAAAGTTTGTCCGGCCCGATAGGAAAGATTGGTCAGAAAGATTAGATGATACTTTATGGGCCTATCGGACCGCCTACAAAACTCCCATTGGCATGTCCCCTTATAGGCTTATTTTTGGAAAGCCATGTCATTTACCAGTCGAATTGGAACATAGGGCCTATTGGGCAATCAAACAATTCAATCTTGATTTAGCACAGGCTAGTTCCCATAGAGCCCTTCAACTGAATGAGTTAGAGGAACTTCGCAATGAAGCCTATGAGAACTCTAGGATTTATAAAGCCCAGACAAAAGCATTCCATGATAAACACATTTCACGTAAAACTTTTCAAATCAACTAAAAGGTCTGGCTTTTTAACTCTAGGCTGTGATTATTCCCCGGCAAATTGAAATCTCGATGGGATGGACCATATGTGGTAATTAAAATATTTGACCATGGTGCAGTAACAATTCTTGATCCTAAAACTGGTCAAACTTTCACTGTCAATGGTCAACGTTTGAAACCTTACATTGAAAATCTTCCAATGCTGCAGGAGGACTCTCTCAGGCTGAGTGACCCATTGTGAGCTATATTGTGTCTGGCTGAAGACGTTAAACTTAGCGCTTCTTGGGAGGCAACCCAATTATCCTGTCTCTTTTCAAAAAAAAAATTGATTGATTTTCTTCTTTTATCTAAGGAGCATGGAGCATGGAGCAATATTTCTTTGATGACGACATCTCTCTCTCAGGTCGTATCTATCCTTCCCTCTACTTTTTATGGCTTTATTTCATTTCTATATCTTACTCATGCCATTAGGGACAATGTCACCTAAGTTGGGGGGTAGCTTGAGCTCGAATTTTCTCAAAATAATTGCAACCTTTCATCACACCTCTAACACGTGTTTCATGTTCATATTTCATGATGAGAAACTTTTCTTAGAATGATAGGACTTAGAGTCTTACATGTGAAAGTTACAAATTAAAGGGATGAATTAATTGGTTATGTCTTTAGCCTTTTCCTCATAATACACCTGAAAATTCTATTGAACTTGCACACAATTACACAATAACAAGATCGGTGGATGACAAACATTAGGATGATGGGAATTTTACTTGACACTTAGGTGGTGATGAATATTATGCCCATTCGTTGAACATAATCGTGAGGAAAAAGCTACCTGCCAAAAAAAATACACATGGAAAATGCCCCTGGACTTAGTAACCGGGCCTGCTTCTCCTAAGGCAAGAGTTGAGGTTCGCGTCAAACGGCGAAGGGATGTGCAGCACCGTGTGTCAAAAAAAAAAGAAAAAAGAAAAAAAAAGTATAAACTGGCAGAGTGAAGCTACCTGTAATTCGAGAAGCTCAATTCAAGAGGTGGGCAGAATTGAAAATCATCTTTAAGTGAAAGGTAGAATACTCATTCATCTAGATTGTTTGGAAGTCACTAGTCAAGTTATATCACTCATACACAAAGAGATATTTAATTTTGAGTGTATCCTGAGGAAAGGTCTAAACACATGGACTGATGAAATTTATACCAAATGCATTCTACTTGAACTTGTAATACTCCAAAGTCTAAATCATTATGCATAATGTTCTTGCCATGATCTGTGACACATGAGTGTTTGCTAGTCCTAATTTTATAATTATTTACATTGCTAAGGGACTAGCAATGTTCAAGTTAGGGGGTGTGATAAGTCACCATTTCTTATGATAATACATCGCATAAACACCATTTTATGTGCATATAATTAGGTAATTATGCATATTTCATAATTAACCTCAACTCCGCATTTAAATTAGAGCTTTCACGTAAATTGATTAATTTGATAATTTTATCTAATAATTTGAAGTTGAGGGCCATGAGCATTAATTCTCCATTGCATAACTATGAGCATTTGAGATTGATGTGCACATTGTGGTAATTTTTATGGACTAAAGTGTAATTGTGTGTGTGTAGGACACCGAAGGTAATTACAAAAGAAGTCGGGGACAAAAGGGTCATCACCATTTTGACCAAGTCAAATAAAGAATTCAAAATATTTTAGTTGGAGGGAAAGGAATGTTCAAAATTTCGAATTCAAAGTTTGAAAAGGAAGAATCTAAAGTTTAAGTTTGAAAAGGAGGAAAAGGACATTCAAAGTTTGAAATAAAGGAGAGACATGATGAGCCTTGGGAAATTGGGTGCCTAAAATCTAAGAAAGGGGGTGCCCACCTACTTTTTCTCTTCCCCATGCATCATATTCCACTTGAATCTCAGCCATCCATCTCCTTTTGATACAATCTCAACCCTCCATCTACCTAACTTTTCCTATAAATAGCCCATGACAAGGAGGAGAAAGAGAGTTCTTTTCTTTTGGCAATCTTTCACTCTCCCTCTTTCTCTCCCAACCTTAGGCCTCCGGTTTCTCCCATTTATTCACCCTCCAAAGACTGCTTCAACGACGAAGGCGACTTCCTCCCGGCGTAGACGACATCTTCCACAAGGTTGTTCGTGATCCAAGGCCAAGAGAGGACGTCGCTATCATCACCATTGCTGCTACCATCTCGAAACTCCAAACTCCAAGCTTTTCTTGTGTTATTGCTTTTGTGATATTTCACTTCATTGTAATCTCATTGTGTCATTAGTATAAACTTGTTTCACATTTCATGTACTCTTTCTTTTAAGTTAATGAAAGGAGTTGTTCTCTTGATGTAGTTCTTGCTCTTCTTCCCTCTCTATCTCTTTCTTCTATATCTTCTTTCCACTTCATGTAATTATTTTCTATAGCATAAGCGCATAGTCATGGTGTTTTCAATTAAGTGTTTGGTTTGTTCATCATTTCACTATTTTCTTTAAGCAAATCCAAATCACAAGTGTTTTTCAAAGGACTCTAAGGTTTTTAACTCTAAAAATCTCTTCTTCCTTGTGGATTCGACCCGTGCTTGCCATAGTACTACGTTCTCTTTTGATCATTTTGTGCGAGTTCAATTTTAAGATTGTTATACGCGTGTTTTAAACGACGAACTTTCGCGTTATCAACTATCCTTTTCGAAGGCAAAAAGACTCGTTTAAAAAAAATACAGTTAAAATGGATGAAGCAGACTTGCAAAGGGTGTCGGGCCGACATATGGCGACACAGGTGCAAAATTTACCAGATGTAGTACAATTGTCTGGTAGCACACGCCAACTCCCTAGCTTTGGAAAGGATCACAACTGGAAGAAGAAAAGTATTTTCTAGGAATTGCCTTATTGGTCAACTCTTCTTGTATGACACAATCTGTATGTTATGCATATCGAGAAGAATTTTTTTGATAATGTGTTCAATACGATCATGAATGCTAAAGGCAAAACAAAGGACAACGCCAAACTGCGTATGGACTTAAAGATGCTTTGTAAACGTCCAGAACTGGAATTACAGAACGTAAATGGAAAAATTATGCAGCCTAAAGCAACTTACGTGCTTAATGATACACAGATCCAGGAAGTGTGCTAGTGGTTGAAATAGTTGAGATTCCCAGATAGATATGCATCCAACATAGCCTATTGTGTGAATGTTAATGAGGGGAAAATATATGGTCTGAAAAGTCACGACTGTCATGTGTTCATGGAGAGGCTAGTGCCCATTGCATTTCATGATTTGTTGCCAAAGCCTATATGGGGAGCACTGACCGAGTTGAGTCAGTTTTTCAAGATTTTATGTGCATCAGAACTCAGATTGAGGGATGTATAAACTATCGAAGAAAATGTGGTCACAACCGTTTGCATGCTCGAGAAGATATTTCCTCTGGCATTCTTTGATTCGATGGAGCACCTGGTCGTCCATTTGCCATACGAGGCTATTGTCGGAGGACCAGTACAATTTCGATGGATGTATCCATTTGAGAGGTATGTCAGAATTTTTGTTAAGTTACAAGTCGTCCATGGTCGGTACATGTCATTGCCATCTAACTTGTTGTTGTAGGTGCATGCATTAATTAAAAATGAAATTTCGCCACAAGGCGAAGGTGGAGAGTTCAATTACTAAGGCATATATTCTTGAAGAAATATTGAACTTCTGTTCCATGTACTTTGAGCCAGAGATTCTAACTCGTCGTACTCGACCTCCACGTAATGATGATGGGGGAGTTTATGATTTGTCTGATCGGCTCCTTATAGTTTAGCATCCTAGACGTGCGTTCGAACGTTGCTCGACACGCACGCTCGAAGATAGAGAGTTGTATGCCGCTGAGATATATATTCTTCCAAATTGTATCGAGATTGAACCTTATGTTGAGTAAGTTCTTAACTCACATTTCCAGCGATGTCCATAAGTTGTTCATCCTTGTTCTGCAGTTCATTTAAAGTAGTAGTGTATTTATATTACAGATAATTTGATTCAGAATTAGCACAAAAATGTCCAAATATCTAGGACGTAGAGATTGAAAAAGAACGCGAGAAGTTTTTTGTCAAATGGCTGAGACATTGGGTTAGTGTCTATCGTTGAATATATATGTTTGTATTTATGTATGTTGAGGAGATTGAACCTTATTATAACTACTCAAATTTACATATTGGTTGAACAAGGTCTCATTACTGATCAAAGAGTACAGCAGATAAGTTATGGCACCTCGACGGTTGCACGTGCCTATCCAGGATATATTGTGAATGGATACAGATTTCATACGAGGGATTATGGACGAAGTAAGTCTACGATGAACAGTGGCGTATCTGTTAAGGGAAGTTTATACAATGAAGTGGAATTGGACTACTACGGTCTTCTTGACGAAGTCTTAGAACTTCAGTATTTGGGATGAGATAATCACGTATACATATTTAAGTGTCATTGGTTTGATCCTAATTCTGTCCGACATGACACAACTTATGGGATTATCGATGTCAAACATAGGTCTAAACTTAATACCTATGAACCGTTCATTTTAGCCGCACAAGCCCAGCAAGTGTATTATTCAAGCTATCCATCATCCAAGAATAAAGATTACTGGGCAGTTTGCAGGGTTAAATCAAAACTCTTTCCCACTTATGAGTTAAATGTGAGTGAAAATCCCTCAGAAGTTGTCAGCGCTGAATATTTTCAATCAGATGAAGTTGGCATTGTCAGTTGCACTCATATTAATCTGGACGAATCTGATGAGCCACTGTCATTACGTAACGGAGATGAAGTGGAAGAAGTCGATCTGACGGAGCTAAATGTTGATGTTAGAGGGGAGGAGGAATTGGATGAAGAGGAAGAGTTCGAATCTGATGAGGCTACTATAGATGACGAAGATGATGATGAGTTAGATATATCATCAGCATGATCGAGGGAGGCACATTTTGATAATTGAGTAAGATAACCGTTCATTTTTGCATAATTTTTAATAACATTGGTCTAGCCTTATCTAATTGAGTATTAATATGTATTAATTATTTTGTTAGTAATAAAGAAATGGTCCGAGGAGGTCGTACTGGGAGTGGGAGGAGACAGGGTAGTGACATGGGCTCTACTCCCTCCTCTTTGGCGTCTTCTTCGGGTACAGGTATATCTATTAAAATAGTTAGCTATATACATGTTATAATCATTTACTAGCTTAAAAGAATGTCCTTATAGGTCCAAGTGTCGGCTCACGACAACTTGTACATGTGCCATCCCCACTAGCTCCCGCTATAGGTATGTATGTTTTAATTTTCAGCAAAATATTCATTTTGCTTATGTTTATTAATTCTTACAGGTCCCAGTGCCCTCCCACTGTTGTACAGACGCCATCCCCACTAGCTCCTGCTACAGGTATGTATGTTTTAATTTTCAGAAAAATATTCATTTTACTTATGTTTATTAATTCTTACAGGTCCCAGTGCCCTCCCACTGTTGTACAGACGCCATCCCCACCAGTCCCAATGCCCTCCCACCTGTTGTATAGACGCCACCCCCACCACCTCCTGCTGCAGGTATGTATGTTTTAATTTTCAGTAAAATATTTATTTTACTTATGAAATTTAATTCTTACAGGTCCCAATACCCTCCCACATGTTGTACATACGCCACCCCCACCACCTCCCGCTGCAGGTATGTATGTTTTAATTTTCTGCAATATATTCATTTTACTTGTGAAAATTAATTCTTACAATTCCCAGTATTTTTTCAATTAATTATGCCCTCCCACCACCTCCCACTTGTACAGGGCACACCCCCACCACTCAGCCACTTGACAATGCCGGCAGTCGTCACGAGGGAGGCACGGCCCACGATGGATGTCACCCGTAATGGATCTCCGGGTAAATTTATAAGGTTATTACATTCATTACTTAGCCTTCAACTGTCTAATATGAATATTTTGACATTTACAATTGCAGTAAGAAATTTGAACCTCACGATGATGTCCATCATTCCAACTCTCTAGTAATGACACATGTGCCCGGCCCAGTAACGTCTTTCAAAGAATTTCCAGTGGAAGTCCGCGACAACTTATGGGACATGTTCTCAGTATGTAATTACATCATTTAATTCAAGTATTTTCCAAACTCAATTCCCAACAGTATACTAAGTGTGAAACTTAATTTATTTACAGCGGACTTATCAATTCACGTGTGGACATGACGCGGCGAGATGTCGTTCTGCCTGGGAGAAGAGTATGGAGTCAAATTTCTGAAGGAAAGTACATGAGGCCCGAGAACACGCTAAAAATAAGGCTGGTGGGAGTGAAGACCAACACCTGTGGAAGGAGCACCGCCCTCTATGGATGAGGAAGGAGGATTGGGACATAGCATGTGACAAATTTGCCAACCCCAACTGGATAGAAAAGTCTCGAAAAGCCAAAGCAAACAGGGCGTCAAAATCGGGCGCAAATTTACATACGAGTGGGTGCATCTCTTTCACGGCTCATAAACAAAAAATGGTAAGTAATGTTTCAATTTACCTTCTTACATTTTGTTAATATATATGACATTTTTTACTATGAATTGTATAACAGGCTGTGGAGCTTAATCGAGCTCCGTCGTTCCTCGAGGTGTTCGATAAAACACATAAAAAGAAGGGGACAGATCAATTTGTGAGTGAGAGAGCTCACTCAGTAGCGGTAAGTTTATCTACATATGCAACTCCTACCATTCATTTAAATCGGATTGATTCATACGAAATTGACTAGTCAAGCTATTCAATTTGTAGGAAACATATAGCAGAGCTGTGACAGAGAAGTACAGGGAGGGAGTCACGCAACAGCCGGAGTTCGATCCGGCGGAATGGGTGGCAGTAGCTGGCGTACTGAAGAAAGGCCGGCTATATGGTTTTGGGGAGAGCCTGGACTCTAGCGCGGTGATATCATCATGTGCGAGTTCAGGCTCTGCCCAAACCAGTAGCAGTGCCTTTAGTATACCTCCACCTGCCCCCAGTTCTCAAGCCAGTGACGTCATAGACATCGTCCGATCGTAGATTTCTGATTTGCAGCAGCAGATGTCGCGGTAGATCCGAGAGGAGATATCTAGCCAACAGGCAACCATGTTGCAGGCAATCAGTGGCCTCCTCTCCCAGGCGGGAATTCTCCCTCATAGATCCACCACCACCACGGCACAGGCCCATCAGGTTCGTGTTTATTATGTTTTTATTTTGATAGAATTACTTAATTATATTTATAATTAATTTCAAAACTAAGTTAGTTTTCAAAAGTAACTTAGTTTAGAAGAGTTGGGAAAATTCGGGGTTCGGGAGTCCAAAATGTAAAATACTAGTCTGATCGGCGTGCCGATCGTTCTAACATGATTTACGAGGTAGACGTGAGTTGTGAGAGCTGACGGATTCCAAATTGGATATCCGGTTTGACCCTGACGCTCAAATAACTCAATTCAAAAGTAAGTGTGTTTTCAAAAGTAACTTAGTTTAGACGAATTCATACAATTCGGGGTTCGGGAGTCTAAAATCTAAAATATCAGTCTGATCGGTGTGCCGATCGTTCCAACACAACTTGCAAGGTAGACGTGAGTTGTGAGAGCTGACAGATTCCAAATCGGATATCCTGTTTGACCCCGACGTTCAAATAACTCAATTCAAAACTAAGTGTGTTTTCAAAACTAACTTAGTTTAGAAGAATTCATTTAATTCGGGGTTTCGGGGGTCTAAAATCTGAAATACTGGTCTGATCGGCATGCCGATCATTCCAACAGGACCTGGGAGATGAAAGTGAGTTGTCAGAACTGACAGAATCTAAATCGGATATCTGGTTTGGGCCCGACGCTAAAAAGTGCATTCTCTAATTGTAATTAATTTAAAAGACAGATAAGTCGAGGTCCGGGAGTCTAAAATCTGAATTACCGGTCTGATCGGCATGCCGATTGTTCCAACAGGACCTGGGAGATAAAAGTGACTTGTGAGAACTGGCGGAATCCAAATCGGATACCCGGTTTGGGCCCAGCGCTCAAAAGTGCATTTTGTAAATGCACTTAGTTTAAATTTAAAGAAGTCGGGTTCGGGGGTCTAAAATCTGAAATATCGGTCTGATCGACGTGCTGATCATTCCAACAGGACTTGGGAGATGAAAGTGACTTGTTAGAACTGACGAAATCTAAATCGGATATCTGGTTTGGGCCCGACGCTCAAAAGTGCATTCTCTAAATGTAATTAATTTAATAGACAGATAAGTAGGGGTTGGGGGGGTCTAAAATCTGAAATACATGTTTAATCGGCGTGTCGATCGCTCCAATAGGACCTGGGAGATGAAAGTGACTTGTCAGAACTGACGGAATCTAAATCGGATATCTGGTTTGGGCTCGACGCTCAAAAGTGCATTTTGTAAATACTTAGTTTAAAATTAAAGAAGCCGGGGTCCGGGAGTCTAAAATCTGAAATACTGGTCTGATCGGCGTGCCTATTGTTCCAACAGGACCTGGGAGATAAAAGTGACTTGTGAGAACTGTCGGAATACAAATCGGATACCCGGTTTGGGCCCAGCACTCAAAAGTGTATTTTGTAAATGCACTTAGTTTAAATTTAAAGAAGTCGGGTTCAGAGGTCTAAAATCTGAAATACCGGTTTGATCGACGTGCTGATCATTCCAGCAGGACATGTGAGATGAAAGTGACTTGTCAGAACTGACAGAATCAAAATCGGATATCTGGTTTAGGCCCGACGCTCAAAAGTGCATTTTGTAAATACACTTAGTTTAAAATTAAAGAAGTCGGGGTCCGGGGGTCTAAAATCTGAAATACCAGTCTGATCAGCATGCCGATTGTTCCAACAGGACCTGGGAAATAAAAGTGACTTGTGAGAACTGACGGAATCCAAATCGGATACCCGGTTTGGGCCCTGCGCTCAAAAGTGCAGTCTCTAAATGTAATTAATTTAAAATACTGATGACAACTAGGTTAGTTGGGGTCTATAAAATCTATGCAGTTATGTAATGTAATAAAATATTTAATTTATCTTCGCACTAACTTTTTTATCTATGAATGAATGTCATTATTTTTTCAACGTAGGAGGATCCTTCTGCGGGCGGCGATAGAGGAGATGAGCAGGACAGGGAGGAGGATATGGACGATGCGGAGGATATTTGATCAGCAGGGGATTCATGTTGAGTTTCTTATTATGTGTTTTATTTTCAGTACGTTAGTTTGATTAATATTTGATGTAATTTTAACATGTTTTTAAAACAATTTTGTATTTTTTTAAAAAAATTAATGGAAAATTTTTGAACGGAATTTCAGACGGATCCGTCTGAAATGTCAGACGGAATTACAGACGACCAACTAGCCGTCTGAACGTACAATCCCAAATACCGTTGCATATCCGTCTGAACATACCTTGTCCGTCTAAAATTTCAGATGGATTTTCAGATGTAGACGTCTGAATTTTGAAACGAAAATAGGGACAGTAATAAGCCGTCTGAGATCGTACATCTGAAATTTCAGACGTCTATTTCACATGAAAATTTTTCCATGGGAAATTTTAGACGGTATTTCACACGGAAAACTTTCCGTGTGAAATTTCAGACGATATTTGTGACTGAAATTAAATCTGTCAGAAAATTGTATTTTCAGACGATATTTCACACGGAAATATTTCTGTGTGAAATTTCAGACGGAATTTGTGACTGAAATGAAATTTTTCCGAAATTTGTAACCAAGAATATGAGACGGCCTAATTCCGTCTGATATTCGTCTGAAATCCGTTACAAAAATTTCTTCCCACAGAATTTCAGACGGATTTAAGACGGAAATTGGCCGTCTGAAATCCCACCTTTTCTGGTAGTGGAAGTCAATTGGCCGGATGATTTGTCATGTAGTCATGACACTTGCATCCGCTCTACCAATGCATTACAAAGACCTTGTGGGTGATAAAGCTATCTATCCTACAACTAAAACATCAACTGTAAGCACAACCAAAGAACTAGAGAAGAAAAATAAGGTAGAATATATAAAAGAGTAAGGTGCTAGAATGGGGAAACTAATATCTATGAGACGACACCAAAAGAAAAAAGAAAAGAAAAGATAAATAAAAAGATCATTGAATCACTATGCACACATATGCACACTTCATTTCCTAACATCACTTCCTTTCCTGAAAGTACAGATAGATGGGTACCCTTGAATATGATGCCTACAAAAGATGATATACGTCACAATAGGACATCTGCTGCCACAAAGTAGAATTGTCAAGTCATTCACATAAAGAAACTGCTACAAAAAGTACACTAAAAAGAGACTAGACTATATAAAAATCTTTAGGCAAGGGTAATGACATCCCAATCACTATTCAGATCCCATGCTGAGCAAATACATGCAAAATACATATACCATGCTGAGCAAAAACATGCAAATACATGGCATTCCTAACCCTCCTTAGCAAGTTATTTTTTATTTTTTGTTTTGTTTTTTTTAGGAGAGGGGGGATGGGGTAGGGTGCAGGGGTGGAACATGAGAAGAAAGTTCCCATAAACAAGATGAAGCTAAAATAACATACAATCCAACATGTCTTAGTTCGAAATATCACCTTCTCTGGTGGCAATAGAAAATGCTCAGAAAATACATCATCCAGGATACTGCTAAGAATTCTGTAAGTTACAGCATCAGATTCATTGTTTGCCTATTCACTGTATTCATTTCTAATTCCCTCATTTGAATCTTCGGCAGCAACTCTACTAATAAGCTCTGCCCAAGAAGGCAAGGCATTGTCAAACATTTGATGAATAAGATATTTAGTAAAGAACAACTTTCATCGGGAGATTGTCAAATGAGTTTTATAAATGAACTTGGGAGTCCAAGACTAAAACTTATAACCAGTTAGCTGATCTGATCAAACTAGATTAACAAACAAGTTTTCTATCAGGTGCTAAGTCATAGAAATCAATAAAAGATTAGCATAAAAGATTAGCATGTCTATCAATCTTATATAAGTGACTTGACATTTTAAAAGTAAACAAGCACAAGAGGTATCTGACATTCGAATGGCCATGGAATCATATCCCATGCTGCAGCCTCCAGGTTCCATGATATGAGTGACTAGTGATTTTCTTCTCTGTTGGGAGGGTGTGGTGGTGGTGTCAAGAGTGGAGGTTTTCTAGCATATATATAAATTTTGTTTCAGAGAGGGAAGGTCCAGACATAGTAAATTTTCTTGATATGGCATTGGCCAAAGATGTATCACAGCCTGAAGCCCTAGCGGACCAACAGCATAACAATCACCTAAAATACACATTTTGCTAAGTAGCTCAACAGCTATATATTGTTCATCAACAAGTAGGATCACATGATGCTCTAATCAAAATGTGGGAAGGTATTTCTTTTTTCGATAATGTTTAGAGGCCCTCCAACTACCAGCTAGTTTAAAAAAATAAGTCTTGTTTACATCAATGACAGCAGTTGAATGATTTAGATTTTTAGATAAGCAATCCTATTAACTTTCTAAAAGTGGAAAGCCACAACTCTTCGAATGAATGCAAAGCAAAGAATATGATTATCCATAGTATTGGTTTCAATTGAAGCAACAAACAACTCAGAAAAGTAACAAAAGCAATTATAGATTGCTCATTTTTTACCTTGTTGACCTATAAAAGAACACAAGCAACTGTACATTAACATTTTGCCCATGTTCTAGCTTACGAGGTTGGGCACTAGACAGATTTGATTCAAATGTTGAGTGAAAAAATATTGAGTATTGTTTGCTAATAAAAGCTTTTGGAGTTCATGATGAACAGATTCTGACCTCAACAAGTCACATATATATATGATGGAACAATGTTGGCACTTAAAAAAAAATGGGTCGAGCCCAACACAAAAATTAGAATAGAAGAAGGAAAGATGGAATGGCCCAAGCACACAAAGGCCCAATTTAAAAAAGGAAAAGAATAAAATGCTACCCATGGGCCAGGTAGAATGGGCCGCTTTCAATTGGGCTTAGCCGAATTCAATAAGATGAAGAAGAAGGCAAATGGGCCTAATGCCAATTGGGCCAAACAAGGAAATGGGCCAAGCAAGACAAAAGGCGGAGAAGAGAAAAGGGCGCAATGGGGCATATGCACAAATAGAAGAAAGAGAGGGGGAGAGATGTAAAAGAAGGATTTTCAAAAAAAAATAGAAGGAAAATTGGGGGGGCACTGTTCCCCGTGTCTGTCCCTCTCCTCGCGAAGGGGGGCACTGTTCACCCTTCCCCCGTCTTGGTTAGAATTTCCAAGCACCAAAGTTTTATGCACACAATTAGTTGATATCTCTAAAATGTATCACCAGATTCAGTTGGACTCGAGAAGAAATCTCAGCTTGAGTTTGAGTTACAGAGGGAGATTCCTGCACTTTACTCTAAATTGCAGCGCTTTGTTGGTACCGACGATTTTGAAATTGCAAAAGCTTCTGCTAATGGTGTTGAATGGGTGTGGCTTGGTGACAATTTTGTTTCATCCACTGTCCTAGCATTTGATTCCCCCATCAAATACCCTCCATACTTGTATGTTGTCCCATCTGAGCTATCAGAATTCAGACCTTTGCTTTCATAATTAGGTGTGAAATTGGCTTTTGAAATTCTTGATTACTTGCATGTCCTGCAACGCCTACAATATGACCTCAAAGGCAAGCCTTTATCAGCTGAGCAACTAAACTTTGTTCTTTGTGTTCTGGAAGCTATTGCTGACTGTTCTGTAGAAACGCCACTGTCTGATGCATATATAACTTCACAACTAGTTCCTGATTCCTTTGGAGCTCTGATGTATGCAGTTGATGTTGTGTATAACGATGCACCATGGATGGAGAAAAATAGTCCTGCTGACAAGCATTTTGCACATCCAAATATTAGTGATGATTTAGCAAAACAATTAGGATTACTATCACTGCATTCCCTGTCCTTAGTTGATAATGAGTTGACTAAAGATTTGCCATGTATGGATTACAGAAAAATTACTGAGCTTCTTGCTTTGTATGGCAACAGTTTTTTTTTTGTCTGACCTGGAATTAGCTGATTGCTGCAATGCAAAGAAGGTTCACGTGGTATATGATAAACAGGAGCATCCCCGATAGTCTTTGCTTCAGCACAATCTAGGTGAATTT
This sequence comes from Amorphophallus konjac, assembly GCA_022559845.1. Classification (NCBI taxonomy): domain Eukaryota; kingdom Viridiplantae; phylum Streptophyta; class Magnoliopsida; order Alismatales; family Araceae; genus Amorphophallus; species Amorphophallus konjac. The sequence goes on along the minus strand of CM040123.1, from coordinate 359,183,091 downwards.
CAAGGTCCTTCCCTCTTAGCTATTATGGAAGGCATTATGTTGAACCGGGATGAGTTGTGCAATCTGCAATTTTCTCCTCCATGGAAGCTCAGAGGAGCAACTATCAATTATGGTTCAGGATTGCTTAGCTGTCACTTTGTATCGGATCTTCTGTCAGTTCTATCTGGTGGCTATATTTACATGTTTGATCCACTTGGTTTGGCCTTTGCTCCACATTCAACTATTATACCATCTGCAAAGATGTTCTCATTGATAGGTACTAATTTTACAGAGAAATTCCGAGATCAGTTTCATCCAATGCTCCTAAATGAAAATTATCTGCTGTCCTCATCAGATTCCACAATTCTTCGGATGCCTCTATCATCTAGATTTGGACTCGAGTCTTGTAATGAGAAAGTAAAACTGATTTTTGACAGATTTATGGATCACTCATCTTCGGTACTTTTGTTGTTAAAATCAGTTTTGAAGGTATCCTTGTCAACATGGGAGGTGGGAAATCTGAATCCATCCTTGCAATTATGAGGAATCCTTTTTCAGAGAAGAAATGGAGAAAGTTTCATATATCAAGATTATTTAGCAGTTCAAATGCTGCGACAAAGTCTCATGTCATAGACTTACATGTGTTTCGAGGGGGAAACAGCAATGAAACGCAAATAAAACTCAACTTAAACAAAAAAAATCAACAAAGCAACAATAAGAGAATAAATAATAAACTATGGATACCAACAAAAAAAATGATCCTCGTTAAGAGATCCAACGGCGTTTATCCGGGGTCCCCCCCCTTGACCCTATGAGAAGGGAAAACTATTTCCATCACCAAGATGCCTAATTCAAATATGGAATCCATATGAAAACATGGCCAAATGCTTCCACCTTGACAGATGGACCTGGTACTGGTTTCTTATTGCCATTTTTTACCTTCATCTGTCCAAGAAAGTATGCCATTAAGTTTGTTTCCCTCTTCTTGAACAGTAATACGACTTCTAACATTACCTTTCCTCCATCTGTGCATCCTCGATACAACAATTATCATGGTCAGCTGATATGTACTGTGTGATGGTGAATGCCTTCATAGCTTGTGCATTAAAAGTCTTCAGTTTTCTAATCCTTTTAGAATATCTGATAAAACTGTGAATTTTTTTGTTACGTGTTATAGCATCCTTCAGAGCACTCTATTCATTTTCTAATGTTCTCTTTTACAGTTTGAGGGTTACAAGTTCGACCCAAATGGAGAGTATGAGCGGCGTGGCTTCCTGAACTGGCCAGGTTACCCATTGAATGGATTCATCATCCCTGGGATGCGCCTGAATCTGTGCTACAAGTTGCAGGAATTGAGCTGGGATCCAATTATCCTCTCCCAATTATAGAGATATCTGAGGCCAAAGTTCACTTGCAGGAAGCTATTGTAGAGATGTGGCAACTAGAAGCAGCTTCAAGAGCAGCAATGGAGAACGGAACAGAAGAAGGCCTTGGTGATTCTTCTGATCTAGCTCCAATTGATTTCCCACAGGATATACAGATGGAAGTTGAATGTGAACTTGTCAGAATTAATAATCCAGCAGCTTTAGCACGGAGACATGAGGATCAGATGGTTCCTAGCATGACTTCTTCATTGGTGAGAGATGAAGAAGAATCATCTGTCAATCTACGAAACAATCGTGAAGACAACAGACCAGAAGTGCCATCAAACCTAGGTTTTGATCTAGAGCTTCACGGGGAGACTGCAATCCAGGGTAGAGCTACCATAGTTAGAAATAATAATATTCCACGCTTTAATTTAATTGGGTTGCAAGATGCTATTGACTCCACATCAGAGTCATCAATCTGGACAGGAAGGAATGGTGGGCTGGTGTAATGTCTCGAGTTTTTCGGACATTTTTCGGATTCGGATCCGTGAGTTTCGGATCACTTTTGGGGGTTTTGTGGTTTACACATGTTTTCCCCTGACGGACCTGCGGAACGCCATAGCGGGCGAACCGTTGCGTTCTCCTCCTTTGAGACTGTACCAGTGCCTTGAGCGTGTTCCGAGGATCGTGGAAATGATTTTTCCTAATTTTTTGTATTTTTGGCATTTTCCAGATTTTCTATATAAACTCCCCCCTTTTCCTTTTCTTTCCCCCCTTTTTCTTCTTTCTTCTTTCTTCTTCTTCTTCTTTCTTCTTCCCGTTGGAACGCCCCTCCCCCGGCTGTTGCGTTCTTCCTCCCCAGGCGTCCGTGGCGCGACCTCCTTCACTCCGGCAGCGGCGTGGCGGCGACGAGGCGGACACGGTGGCGTGATTCTCATGGCGAGAGGCGGGGTGTTCGTGGGTCAAAAGGCTTGGATTTGAGATTGGCGGCGACCCGACGGAGCTCGAGCTCCATTGAGATAGGGGGACGGATCTCCACCCTTCTCCCCTTCCCGTGATGTCTAGGCCGAGGAGAGGTCGAGAGGGGATAAATCCATGTCGAGAGGGGAATTTCCATGTTTAGGGCTTGAGTGCCGGATCCCTCGATTCTCGGGGTTTTTTACCGATTCGGGGCCATAAATGCATGCTAGGAGGGTTGGGGGAGGTTGCCCCTTTGTTTCCCCATCATCGGGCGATGATCGGGGTGTGGATTGGGGTTTTTGGGCATTTCCCGCCGTATCGCACTTGGGAGAGCCTAGCGGTCCTTCCAGAGACCGCATGGCTCCCCTGGCGGTCTCCAGGAGACCGCTTGGCAGCACTGTATTGTCGGCAGGCCTTGCGGTCTGGCGATGGACCGCTAGGCTGGGTGAGGCGGTCGTGCGATAGACCGCTAGCCGTTTTATGACCGTTACGCCCACGGGGCGCGTGTTTCTGATCGTTGGGAGTCACGCGTTGGTAAGCGGTCAAGGGCATGACCGTTTGCCATTGCCTTGCAGTCCAGGTATGGACCGTTTGGCTTGCCAAGCAGCCTAGCGATAGACCACTAGGCGTTACCATGGCTCGATCCCTGGCGGTCGTGGGTTCGACCGCTAGGCTAGGCCTTGCGGACCAGCGATAGACCGCTAGGCTGGGGGCAATTCGGAGTGGGCCGCTGTCCCGTTCCTCTTCGATACGTGGTTTCCGTGAGTTGAGTCTTACCTCTGGTGACATGTCCACTAGTCATAGCCTTCTTACGGTACGTGTGTGCTGACCCACCCGGGAGTGGTGGAGCGGCTTACCCGAGAGAGACGGTTTTTAAGCTAGTTTCCGTAGGGCCCCTTGCCTTTGCAGCCCGAGTCCGGCTGGGGGGAAAACTGGCTAGAGGACCCGACCTAGAGCAGTTGGTCTATGTGTGCACGCTAGTTGGGGGCAAAGGACCCGCGCTGACGAGCGTGACCCCAGCTAGTCCTTGTTCTGAGTTCTTGGTTGCTGTTGTGTGTCTCAGTCTCCGCCTCGGGCGTTGTAGGGAGACACTTGAGGCGCGGTGTAAGACGTCAGGGGACGCATCCGGCTATTCTTCTAGTGGGTGGTGCTCCTGTCTCCGGGAAGGTATGGACTTGCTTTTCTGCCGGTTCGAGGTCAGTTTGTTAGGCGAGGTTGGTTGTTGGGGGCTTTTTCATTTATTTATTATTGCTTGTCGATTCTCCCGTACTTTCGTTAAGTAGCGCTACCTTCTGTGCTTGTTCGCGTCTTTTCGCCTTGTTTTCCTTGTTGTGCGGTGGGGGTCCGAGAGATCCCTACTGGGCCAATGAAATGAGGCTCACCCCTACTTTTCAGGTGAGGCGGGGTCATCGAGAGGTGCGGCGGAGTTTCAGCGTGGTTCTAATAGCCAGGGTTAGTCGCCAGTCTGCCAGAGCTGGGGTATGCCCCGTGCACTTGTACTTTTCTTTTTGTTGACTGTACTTAATTTGGACATGAGATACACTGGACCTTGTAGCAGTTTATTTATTTATTTTATTCTGTGCATTTTATTTTAGATTATTGTGCTATCTCTGCAGTTATTTCAGCTTCTCATGTATTCCCACACAATCCTTTTTAACCCTTCCGAGTCTTTGGGCTCATGGGTGGCGGGCCGAGATTCGAGACGCACCGGTTCCTTTTTGGTACTCAGATCCCGAGTCGTTACAGCTGGTCCCTGTGTGGTCACCTCCGATAGTCTCAAGCCATTCTGAGCAGTTCATGGACGAAAACAGTGCTGTTGGGAGCAGTGGTTATGTGCGAAGGCATCCACCATCTCACCAACTGATGAATTGGAGTCAACTTTTGCATAACAGGTGAAGTGATTGACTTCCTGTTACAAAAATAAGAGACTCTTAGTCAGGCCAGCTGAGTTTTCCCTGTTACTTCCACCCATCGAAGAAACTATGGATCAGTAAGTATGTCTCGTTTCTATAGTGAATAGCTGAAGGGCCGAGGAGATTTTTTTTCTCTTTATGTTCCGAGCTTTTGTTAATAAAGCTCTCCTATACAACCATGGCTCTCCATTATTGAAGATTGAGGTATCTTGATTCCTAGAAGTGGCAGGTATTCTCCTGTTAGTGCTGTAAAACTCTTTCTTTTCTGTCGTAATGCCTTAGCCAGGATCAGTTTGTTCCATACTGCTAGTGGATCACCTGATTTTTATCCATTATGGAAGGCTGAACCGCACATGTGTCATCGAGAACATTGGTGATTCATACTCTTGATAAACACCACACAGATAGAGTTGCCGATTCATAAGAAAGATCTAAGCTTATTGAAACCATATCAATACAGACAAAAAGGACTCTAAAGCCTAATTTGAACAGAACTAAGGTAGCACTGTTGGAGCTACAAAAATAGTATGATGGATGGATTATTAGAACATACAGAACCATCAACAGCTTCATTTATGCTGAATTTCTCTGATTCATCACTTGAAGGAGAATCCACCTCATCAGCTGCTAAACTTCGAACTGCAGCTGATGCAAAGACAGAAGCAGGCCTGGAAAAAAAAGGAGAAATAGGTAACCAATTAACTGTAAGTAGTGACTAAGCTTGAAATAATCATAGGGCATGAAGAACCACATCCTTCAGTTAGACAGTGGTCCCAGTATCTTTACTGCATCTAAAGGCAAGGGGAGCAAAAGTAGACACATCTATAAGCAGTACAAAAAGGACAAATATTTAATGGTCGAAGTAGTGCCAACTATGCAATAACATAACAAACAAGTTAAATATGATCATAGGTTTCCTAAAAACTAAGTTTACTGCCAGGTAACATGCAAATTTCCAACAATCTTTCCGAATGACGGGTTCTCATGGCATCAAGAGTCATCTGCTTTAAATTGGTAGATCCTCTTCCCCTGCCTCTCTTAGAAACTAAAGCATCCATTGTGGACCTTGAAGATGGTTTCCTCCCCAAGCTTGTAGATTTTGAGTTTAAAGGTGTCTGTCTTGTGTCATCTTCATAACTGAAAGCATTTGAACTTTCAGTATCCCCAGTACTTTTACCTCTAGTTTCCTGCAAGTACCAAAGTAGTCAGAAAACATATACTACAACATAAAAAAGAAAACAATAGAGAGCAGAGCATTTCCCTATACATCAGAAATCTCATGCATTTCTTTCAATTTTAACAGATGGACAAATCTAAATCACGTGTACGTGTTGTGATTTGGTCATGCTACATCCACTTTCTTTAGAATGTAGTGACCGCTCCTTCACACGTTCCTATAGTGTAGAATAAAAAATAAGTGACATGATAATTACAATTCCTATACTGTAGAATAATAAATAAGTGACATGATAATTATAACTACACATTTAAAATCCATAGGTAGTGTCAATCTGTGATTCCCATGCCTGCATGCACTGTTCCACTTTGAAAATCAAATCATCTTCTTCAACTCTTATAAGTATCAGCTTCACCGGTTACCTTATTCTGCCAGTAGAAAGGCTGTTGTTAGAATAATAGAGAAATATCATTTCTTTTACAAATTTTACCAAAATGACTGCTTACACGTGTTTCCTTAAGATTGTACTGCAAACATGAATATAAAGCCATTTTGTCGTCCTTATTAACAAATTCATATAATGCAATATCTAGATCATTCACTGGAAGGATCTCCATTTGCTGCAATAGGGCATGGAAAATATTAGTAAACCACATTTACATCGAGACCAAATATGTCTTTGTGTTACAAGGTAAAAGCATATAGATTTTGGACTGAACATTTACAAACGAAGATGGTCAGACATACAGACTAATGCATGCATATGGTCCGAACACGGATCGAGCCCAATCCAAACCCCTATCTTATCTGGTATATATCAATGCTAGCAATTTCTGCCACTAGACTACTATTTTTATTTATAGTCCTATCTATACTTTGTGCAAGATATTACATATGAGCTCACTAGCAATTTCTCCCACTCAAGGGCTACTTTTATTTCTAGTCCTATCTACACTTTCTGCAAGATACAAATAGTCCATGTGCAATTTTTTAGGGATCTGTTAACAGCAATGCCTAGGCATAACAAAAACCTGACTCTGTCAGTATCCATAAATTGTCATTTTGTTCATCATATTATTACTTGACGTGCAGGTGGTAAGAGACAACAGATCCAGTTTGCTGAGACAACACTTTCATCGTGTATTAAGGTTGAGCCACAATCTAAACAAGACTACTCGACCAAATTGCATGTTATAGCTATATGTTAATTGTTCCATTTTGGAAAAGAAAAAGAAATTAAGGCATGTCATAGGCCAAAATTCGGCTTTGAAGAGATTATCAACCTTCTAACAATAATTGTTGGTACCGTCAATCAGTAAACACAAAAACAAGCTTACTGTGGACAAGATAATGCACAATAATTGCCCATGTATTATTCATAAGGTAAATTCTTCAGATGCCTTTTGGGCATCTAGCTTTAAAACCCTACTGCACCCTATATTGAAGCCATGTGATCTAAGTGCTAGTATCACAATACCCTAGTAAGGAAAAGTGAAAAACCCATACCACTATAGCAGGGGTTAGAATTTATCACAAGTAGAACCACCATCACCAAATCCTTATTCTATTGATTGGTGTTCGCGCAAGAATCCTATTCCATCACATTATTCCACCCAATGCCATATTCATGGCAAAACATAGCAAAGTTATATCCCTTTTTACAATGTTAAATCATCACTAAGCCTTTCTCCAGTCATTTTAAAATCTTCCACTTGGACTTGAGTACACCTTCTAACCATTATTGTACTTGGATGGCAGTGCACATGCGCAAGCTGTCTAAGCCTATTTTCCATCACCTTGAGTCAATTGGGCTATTCCTAGTCTTCAATGTCCATTCAAAAATGTTCTTTCTTAGTCTAACCACACATCCATTTAAGCATCCTCACCTATGCTGTACACAACTTCTATTCTTTCTTCACCACCCAATACTTTAGTCTTATGCACCATTGAAAATCTCACAACAATTTAACATCATCCTGACCAGAGATTTGAGCAATCTGATTGGGGTCAGACAATCCCCGAGTTGAGCGATCTGATTAGGATTAGACGATCCCCGAGTTGAATCATTGAGCTTTTGATTAGTGGTCTGATTATCTATATTCTTTTGCCATGCTTTACATTACTGTCATTTTTTCTCTGTCATTTTTCTTTGATAGCCTTTTGAATTTCAATACTCCACCACCAAGCCTCCGTTCCTAAGCTTTCTCTTACCTTTAGATTCATATAGGATTCCTTTTGCTATACTTTTATATAGTAAGTCATTTTGTTCCTCATTGTGCTCATTTCAACTAGCAAGTTTCAGATTTCTTGTTTCAATAAATATTTTAAATATCGTCAAATTTTCCTCTTTTCAAGTTCCATCACCTAATCTTAGGACAACTTTCACTACAGTCCTGTTTCACTTTTGCATGGAACATCCATCACCAAAATCCTATGTTAAGAGGCTAAACTCTCTCCAAATATAACTTTACAATCTTTACATAATGATCAGCCAACCTTCCTAAGAAGAAAAAGAAAGATGATGTAGTATATCTAGACAACAAAGAAAGATGATAATCCACTTTCAAAAAAAAACAAAGAAAGATGACAATTACTAAATGAAATGTCAAACATGAAGAGGTAACAACACATCATCAACATTTGGTGAATGAAAGTTGAGTGTAACATGCCAACTCAGTGGTAGCTACACACCAACTCATGCTTCAAGTTGCTTCTCTTAATAAGAGGTAACAACACATCATCAACATCTGGTGAATGAAAGTTGAGTGTAACATGCCAACTCAGTGGCAGCTGCACACCAACTCATCCTTCAAGTTGCTTCTCTTAATAGAGATGTTTTGGCTTGAGTCTGCATATTCAGATCTTTCAAAACAGCTAAACTCAATGACTGGTAGAATATATAAAAGACCTTTAGAGACCTCAAGATATGCATTGTCTTGAGTACAAAATCATGAGTAAATATGGTGATGAATAAGATCATTAGAGAATTTAGAAGAAGAAGTTAATATGCTACAAAATTAGCTTGTATTTGTAAAAAGAGAAGCACAAGAAGACTTGTCAGTGAAGAGCAATTACATCATGTTAGCTGATGGCTGTCAACAAAAACAAGACCCAAGGTCACTGGATCGGTACAGATTTGTCAGTGAGAAGTAATTACAGCATGTTAGTTGATAGCTATCAACAAGAACATGACCTAAGGCCACTAGATTAATACATGGCCATGATAATATTTCTTAAAGTTCACAAATGATATCTAATAGGAATAGCAATAGTAGCAATTTCCTGTAAGCTTGTTTTTGTTTCGAGCTTTTCCTATGTTTCCACTTCAGCATATTATACACCATTTTTTATCCTTGTACTTCATGTATGCAGGTTCAAGCTTTATTTCATTAATGTAACTATGTGTTTTAGGATATGATTATATGCATTATCATGTTATTCTCATGTATATCTATGAATTGCCTCAGCACGACCACCAAACAATAAAGTTTGCAACAAAAATTAAGACAGCTTTGGTGCTCATTTTTATGCAAAGAGATCAAAAATAACATGCCTGCAAAAAACCATAGTAAAAGGCGTGCATATCCATAGATCTACAGGAAGCATTCTACAACCCCTGGCCAGTGTGAAAAAATTAAAGCATATTAATTAAAAAGCACTGACCCGAGTGAAAATTTGTATGGCATACAAAATAATGAAAGAAGGTTATGTTGGCAATCTTACTCCAGTAAGCAAGACGTAGCCTGGGTCATATATCTTACGGAAGCGAGGAGGCGGAGAGGTGAAGGAGAATATGGAGGAAAAGTCTACACCAGAGGTGAGAAGGCAGAGGGGTGGAGGAGAAGATGGAGGAAGAGTCCGCAGCGGTAGGGGGCCAGGGAGGCGAGAGGAGGCGGAGTGGGGAGGAGAAGTTTGTTGTGACCCCTCTGTGTTGATGATGTTGACAATATGTTTTAATTCATTGGCAACAGCTTGTTTTGATTGATTGGCAACTATTATTATTTTGATGAAACTATTTTTGTCAGGTTGTCTGTGTATATATATTGTTATGCACATACTCACAGGTCTACACAGTGCATTGCAGCATAAACATAGAATTTATACCTTTCCTTGTGTAGTCTGGACAGCAGTGGGTCGACCCTCCTCTCTGATGGGTCGACGCCCCCAGAGTAAAGTCTATACACTGTCTGTCTGTCATGTGTCTCATGTAGCGTCTTAGGCGTTTTGGTAAAGTCTATATAGTGCAGCTCACACGAACACTCAAGTCAATACATCGTGAAGTCTGCACAGTGAGGCACTCAATGTCTATACATTGCTCATTCGTTCATTCAGCATTGTCAAGTCTACACATTGGTCGATGCCAAGTCTGTACAGCGAGCATCTCATTGATGAAGTCTGTGCAACGGTCTTCAGCAAGTCTGAACATCGTCTGTCTCTGTTAGCAGGCATTGGGCAAAGTCCATACATCGGACTGTTACAGCAAGTCTGTACATTGTCCGTCTCAGTTAGCGTTCTATACATCGGGGTGAAGTCTATACATCCAACTGTTCAACTTCGAAGTCTGTACATTCATCAGTGTTCTTCCAAGTCTGTACATTGAAAGTTTCACCTACGTTTCCCTTCAAGTCTATACATCGGTAGTTTTACCATCGTTTCCATTGAAGTCTATACACTGATGGCTTTACCGTCGTTTCACTTGAAGTCTATACTGTCGACTGCCTTGTCTTGATCAAGTCTATACAGAGCTTCTGTGCTCAAGTCTGTACCGCCTTTCACTTGGAAAGTTTGTACATCGTGAAGTCTTCACACTGGCCTTTGAATGAAGTCTATACATTGGTTCAAGCTTCCAAGTCTGCACATTGGGCCTTCAAGCCTTTGAAGTCCATACATTGGACTGTGCTTCACAAAGTCCATACATTGGACTGTGCTCGTAAAGTCTATACATCCTCCCGTTCAGATTTCCAAGTCTATACAACGTTGTTTAGTGGAAGTCTGTACAGCCGTTGGGTTGCCAAAGTCCATACATTGTGAACGTCATAGCCTGTATAGACTTTGCCTTGTTTAGGTCTGTACATCGTTCATTTGTTTTGGCAAGTCCATACATTGAATGTCTATACACTCGATTGCCTTGCCTTGGTCAAGCCTGTACAGAGTTTCTTCAGCTAAGTACATACATTGTTTCACGACATGAAGTCTATACATGCCTTGCTCAAGTCTTCACATGGTGAAGTCTATACACTCAACTCCTTCACACTTCAGGAAGTCTGTACATCCTTCAATGCATTGCATGCATCGTTCGTGAAGTCTGTACATTGAGTGAAGTCTGGTGAAGTCTATACAGCGCCCATTTCTCTTAGAGTCTCATGCATATCTGAAGTCTGTACATTGCATTTGGACTCACAACGTCTTCACACTTGAAGTCCTTACATCGTCAGTTGACTGTCATGTTTTCATATTGCCTAAGTCTGTACAACGGCTGCTTCACATATGAAGTCTGTACAGCGGATGCTTCACATAGATGAAGTCTATACATTGAGCAGAGTCTGTACACTCCATTCGAATTCACAAGTCCATACAATGCAGTTCATCTTATAAGTCTGTACAGAGTTCTTCACTTAACCTGATAATCCTATAATCTGTCTGACAGGGATCTGCTACTGAGATTGCTGACATGGCTCGTGATCCCAGGAGGACGAGGTGATCAGGTGCTGCCACATGGATGGAATTGCCTCGGTTCTGGCGAATTCTCTGGGTGGGAAATGTGGAAGACACGCACCCTCATCCACCTGCTGATAGTATATATAGAAGTCTTCATCTTCTGTTGAAGGCCGATCGAAGTGTGGCAAGTCTATACAGTGAGACAAAGCTGAGACAGCAGAGAGCCATCGAGATCCAAAGAGAAGAAAAGGAGAGAAGAAGAAAGTGAGAAGAAATGAGTTGAGAGAGTGATATGAGAGCTTGTGAATCAGCGTCTTGGTCCAGATACCAGAGCTGATATTGCTCACTTTGAGCTACAGTCGTTTTGATGTTCTTTCATTCGATTGTGTTTTTCTTGCTTTTCAGTCTTGTTATTTTTCATTTAAAAACTCTTGTTCGATCAAGCTGTTAGTCAGCGGTGTCAAGCTGTGAGGCAGCGGTGTGCAGAGGTGATACCTCTGGTCGGCTAAGCTGTAGTGCCCAGCAGAGCAAGCTGTGAAGCTCAGCTGTTGCAGAGGGTGTTCCTCTGGTCGGGATAAGCTGTAAGCCCCAGCCGTTGTTGGCAAGCTGTAGTGCCCAGTAGATTGAAGCTGTGTATCAGCAGTAATCCACATTCGAGTTGAATGTGGGGTGGACGTAGGTCGGATTGACCGAACCACCTAAAAGTCTTTGTGCCTCTCGTGTGTTTGCTTGTCTGTTTAGCAGATCTTGTTTCCATCATTCGGTGCTTTAACTGTGGTTGTCCAGTGTTCTTTTAATTCCGCATTTGAATCTAGGCATAAATTTTTAATTACCCTATTGATCTATTCACCCCCCTCTAGATCCACATTCTGTGGTGAAAGAGCCTTCCATCTAACTCCAACACTTGGTATCAGAGCTAGACTCTTCTACAGGGACTTACCGCCCGAAGAGGATAAGCACGGATGGACGGAAGAGGGATGATAGCTGAAGGACACTCCACATCCAAGCCCCTGTACTTCGATGGAACCAACTACGCATACTGGAAGCACCGTATGCAGGTATTCTTAAGAGCTAAAGACTATGAAATCTGGAAGGTGGTTAGCAATGGACCTTTCGAGCTGTCCCCTAATGAAGATGTATGGACCAAGGAGGAAATTAGAAGGTCCACGCTCAACTGGAGTGCAATCAATGCAATCCAGTGTTCCCTGCATCCCACCGAGTTCTCACGAATATCTGCCTGCTCCTCAGCGAAGGAAATGTGGGATGCACTTGAAGTCATCTACGAGGGGACTTCACAAGTCAGAGAGACCAAGACTAATCTATTGGTTTCAGAATACGAGGCTTTCAAGATGAAGCCTAATGAGACAATCAAAGAAATGTATGCTCGGTTGACTATTATCACAAATGGTCTCAGAGTTTTCGAGAAGAAGTATTCTGAGTATGATATAGTCAGGAAGATTTTGTGATCCTTGACTCCAATTTGGCACACAAAGGCCACCGTTATGGAAGAGTCAAGAGATCTGCACAATACAAGGGCAGATGAGCTTATCGGATCTCTAATGGGATATGAGATGAATCTGCCGAAGATAGAGGAGGCTGATAGAAAGAGGAAGCCAATAGCTCTGAAGGCTGGTGCTAGCAAATCCAGTCGATCCAGCCCCAACGGATCATCAATTGAAGAGAGCTTGCCTGAAGAAGAAATGGCAAATGATGATATGTCTATGATTACTAGGGAATTCCGGCGTTTTGTCAAGAAAGAAGGAAGAAGATTCAGCCGAAGAAATCCCAGTGGTGGCCGCCGAGACACAAGGTACAAATCAAACCCTGTAAAGAAAGCTGAGACTAATGTTTGCTATCAATGCAGGAAGGCTGGTCACTTTAAAGCTGAATGTTCGAAAAATTAGAACCTCAAGGACAAGCCCAAGAAAAAGAACACAAGAGGGAAAGCTATGGTGAGTACCTGGAGTGATGGGGACGAGGGATCCTTGAGCAACACTTCGGACAGTGAAGTTGAAGCTGAGAAGCCAATCTGTCTCATGGCAACCATCTCAGAAGATAGAGAGGAAAAATCTGATGAGGTATCTTCTCGTTTTGAAAACTTTACTATTGCTGATTGGATGGATGCTTATAATGAACTTGCTGATAGAGTACATGATGTCAGAAAAGAAAATAGGCATCTACGAAGAAAAATTAACATCATGCAAAATGATACTTCATTATCTGATAAAATTGCATGCTTAGAGAATGAGAATAGTAAGATGAAACTCACATGTTCTGAATTTGAAGAAATCAAGAAAGAACTGAAAATCTCTAAGGAAGAAAATGTGAGATTAGACAATGAAATTGATGCATGGAAATTGAAAATTCAGAATTATGAAAGTGAGATAAAAATTACCTCTGAAAAATATGAAGCTGTCCTCAATGTAAATAATGAATTGAAAAAGTCTATTGATGAAATTCAGAAAGACAATGAGGATAAGCTGAAAACCATTGAGAAAATGACTCAAGGATCTGAAAATTTAAATGCTCTATTGGGGTCGAAGGTTAATTTCAGGAGAGAGGGCCTAGGATTTAACTCTAGTGCAACTAAGAACTTTGGAATGAAAACTATTTCTTTCGTTGCACAAAAGGAGAGAGGACCTCTGATTAACATGAATTCTAATAATGCTGTGAACACTAACGTGAATCTGAAAAAGCCCAATGTAGAGGAGAAGGGCAAACAGAAAGTTGGTGAGCCTAGTAGAATTGGCACTTCCAAACCTAGCTCTAGTGCTCAACCCAAGGCTAGGGGTCAGCCTGCTCAGGTAAATAAACCCCATGTCAATGACAAAAAGTCTTCACCACCACCATCACAGAAAAAGACCCAACAAAAACCTATGAACAGGTCAGCAGGGTCAAGAGTGCAGGGAAGACAAAATGCTTTCAGGAGTCAGCCCAACAAATTCAATCCACCTAGAGTCCAGTCCTACTACCCCACACAGTCAATCTATCCTAATGGGTTTGGGTGGACTAGAACTCAAGGGATGCATATAGGGTATGTTCAACAACCTACACAATCTTACAGACCCTATGTCAGAAATTGGGGTAATGGGTATGGTAGTCGAACAACCATGAACTTCCAATCTTACAGCCAACCCAAATATTACCCAGATCAAAACTTTATGAATGCTACTTGGCTAAAGCATTGGCACAATAACAACAATTCTATGAATAACTCTGTTGGTGCGAATAAAAGGAAGAACAACAAAAATAAGAGAAGAAATGACAGAAGGAAATCTGCAAAATCCACTGAACAAAGTTCTTTTAAACAACTGTGGATTCCCAAAGCCATGCTTTCTTTCTTTACTTGCACTTCATCTGCATTGGAGCCCAATCAGTCTTGGGTTCCAAACTCTTTGCCCTAATTGTGTGTGCAAGTATGCCTGGCAGCCAAGAGCAACTTGTGGTATTTGGACAGTGGCTGCTCCAGGCATATGACAGGAGATAAGGCCAAGTTCTGCATGTTGACTGAAAAGCTAGGAGGCCTTGTCACCTTTGGAAGCAACACAAAGGGTAGGATCATTGGATCAGGTAAGACAGGTAAGTGTTCCACCTGCTGCATTGATGATGTTATGCTGGTTGAAGGGTTAGCTTATAATTTACTCAGTATTAGCCAGTTGTGTGATAAGGAACATAAAGTTTTATTTGATTCTCAATGCTGTAAGGTTTTTGAACCTGATTCTGATATTGTCAAATTCTCTGGAAAAAGAATAAATAACACATACATGATAGATTTAGATGATATTCAACATTCTAACCTATGTCTAACTGCCAGTAGAGAAGATTTAACATTTTTATGGCATCGTAGGTTAGGCCATGCAAGTTATACTATTTTGCATAAACTAAACAAGCATAGCATGGTTAGAGGACTCCCTGAAGTCTCTTTTAAAAAGGAAAATAAATTTTGTAATGCATGCATTCAGTCCAAGTTGACTAGAAAATCATTCAAATCTAGGACAGAAAACCTATCCACTAAACCTTATGAACTAATACACATGGACCTATTTGGGCCAACCAGGTCTGTCAGTTTATCAGGGAAGAGGTATGGGTTTGTCTTAGTAGATGATTTTTCTAGGTATACTTGGATATTTTTTCTGTCACATAAGAATGATGCATTCTCAGAATTTCAGGAGTTCTGTATAAGAATAAATCAGAAAATTGAAAATATTTTGACTGATCATGGAGGTGAGTTTGAAAACTCACACTTTGAAGAATTTTGCAGGTCAAATGGGATTCATCATAAGTTCTCCTCACCCAGGACACCTGAGCAGAATGGTGTTGTTGAGAGGAGAAACAGAACTCTAGTGGAGATGGGCCGAACTCTCTTAGTTGAAGGTCAACTGCCAAGAAAATTCTGGGCTGAAGTAGTCAACACAGCCTGTTATGTAATTAACAGGGCAATGGTAAGACCTTCCACCCAGAAAACCCCTTATGAGATTTTGAGAGGTAAGAAACCTTCAATCGCCCACTTCAAGGTCTTTGGTTGTAAATGTTTTATACATATAAATGACAAGAGGGACCTTGATAAATTTGAGCCAAAAGGTGAACCAGGAATCTTCCTCGGTTATTCTGAAAACACTCGGGCTTATAGAGTGTTCAATTTTTGAATCTCCACACATTATCTTTGATGAATCCTTGATGGAAACTAACCATGGTCATTGCAGGAATGAAGATGGGAACATTTTAAAAGATGATAACTCTGCAGACCAGTCTGATGGTGAGGAAGAAAAAGAAGAGCAGAATGAAGAAGAATCTGAAGTTCAGGGGGAGGTAAGTGAAATTCCTGAAACTCATATTATTAATATCAGATATCTTAAAGATCACCATGTGAATAATGTCATTGGCAATCTGAATGATCCCCCTAGGACTAGAGGTCACTTTAGAATTCAGGATGAATTAAATACATATGCTCTTGTCTCTCAAATTGAACCCAAGTCCATTGACTGTGCCCTCAAGGATGTGCATTGGACTAATGCCATGCATGAGGAGCTTAATCAGTTCGACAGGAACAAGGTGTGGCACTTGGTCCCACCTCCTGATCATGGAACAGTCATAGGGACTAAGTGGGTATTCAGGAATAAATCTGATGAATTAGGGAATATTGTTAAAAATAAAGCCAGACTTGTTGCTCAGGGGTATAACCAGGAGTTTGGTATTGATTTTGAAGAGTCATTTACCCCTGTAGCCAGATTAGAAGCATATTGTTGGATTTTCCAGCATCTCCCTTGTGATTTGTTGCTCCATGTGGGGTATGGGACCCACGTGGCGCATCGGCGCTTGATAGCCCAACCCGCCGCATGGATTATGGGGTCCATGTGCGAAGCCCCTCATGTCTACCCACAGCACGATAGTGTGGGGTTCTGCGCTGCCATAAGGAAATAAGGTTCCGGCTTCGCTACCAGCTCGAGCTTTTAGCGTAATGGTAGGGGCTTGATCCTATAAACTGGTATCAGCGGTTGCAGTGGTGGATTCCACTGGACAGCAAGCTCTGATACCAGTTTATAGGATCAAGCCCCTACCGTTACGCTAAAAGCTCGAGCTGGTAGCGAAGGCGGAACCTTATTTCCTTAAGGCAGCGCAGAACCCCACACTATCGTGCTGTGGGTGGACATGAGGGGCTTCGCACATGGACCCCATAATCCATGCGGCGGGTTGGGATGTCAAGCGCCGATGCACCACGTGGGTCCCATACCCCACATGGAGCAACAAATCACAAGGGAGATGCTAGAAAATCCAACAATCTCCCCCCCAGCGACACCCGGGGGATTTGAACCCGTGACCTCGCTCTGATACCAGTTTATAGGATCAAGCCCCTACCGTTACGCTAAAAGCTCGAGCTGGTAGCGAAGGCGGAACCTTATTTCCTTATGGCAGCGCAGAACCCCACACTATCGTGCTGTGGGTGGACATGAGGGGCTTCGCACATGGACCCCATAATCCATGCGGCGGTTTGGGTTGTCAAGCGCCGATGCACCACGTGGGTCCCATACCCCACATGGAGCAACAAATCACAAGGGAGATGCTGGAAAATCCAACAAAGTTGGATCGAGGCCAAGGTCGTCCTATACCTTCACAGTCTCGTAGATGAGTACGATTCGGTGCCGTCGGGTTAGGAGTCGGTCTTGGTGTGGGGGTGACAATGAGAAACCTTGTGGCGTAGAAGCAGAGCAAGAGTGCGGCGGCTGTGGTCGGGGGGCATCGCCCGGCGCCAATTGTGGCTAGGCCTTGCGGAGTTAGCGAACTATACGCAGCGGACATGAAAAATGATTGGCGGCTCCTGTGGCTAAAGAGGAATAGTGAGGGGGAAGAAGTGGGCGGGGGAGAAGGGGGGCAGGGAGGCGATGAGGCAGAGGGGTAGAGGATAATACACACCGGAGGCCGTGAGTAGGCGGAGAGGTGGAGGGAGAAGATGAGGAAGAGTCTGCGGCGGGAGGGGGGCAGGGAGGTGAGAGGAGGTGGAGTAGTGGAGGAGAAGAGATGGATTGAGGAGGAGCCCGCGTCCGGGAAGGAGAGAGGGGTGGTTACGTTCGCACGGGAGCTAGTGTGGTGCGCGGCGAAATTATTTTGGGGCATTTTGAATGGAGTAGTAATATTTTTTGTACAACCATTTTGAGGCAATTTCAAAATGCCTATGTATAGGATTTTAAGTAAATATTAAAATTAAAATATTTTAGAGGCAATATTAAAAATAAAATGCCTCTATTTAATAATAATTTAGAGATAGTTTTAATAAATGTCTCTAAATAAACTGCCCCTATATCTATAAATTTTTGTAGTGGAGAAAAAGGGGCTGAAGGAAGAACTCTGTGAACAGTGTTTCGTCCAAGCATTCTTCATCAAATCTCAAGCATTTGAAGATCATCCTGAAGCCATTCAAGTGGAAATCAAGTTGAGAAGCAAGCTTCATCAAGATCTTCTTCATCCACTAAGGGGGAGCTTAAATCCAAAGTTTTCATTTGTGTTTCTACTTCTATTTCCCATTGAGCTTCAAGTGTGTGTTCCTATAATCTCTAAACATCTGTGTGTGTGTGGATCTACCAAGATCCGTGTGTGTGTGTGTGTGTGTGTGTGTGTGTGTGTGTGTGTGTGTGTGTGTGTGTGTGTGTGTGTGTGTGTGTGTGTGTGTGTGTGGCTTTCCTTCACATTTCTGTGTGATTCGGTGCTTGTGCACCTTCGTGGGAGTTCCAAACTCTTCACAAGTGTGTGTGTGTGTGTTTTGTTCTTGTAATCCCTTACAAGATAGTGTGTGTATACTCACAGTTAGTGAGGGGTGGACGTAGGTTGCCATCGTTGCATCCGAATCACCAAAAAATTATTGTTCTTTATGTGGTTTGATCTTTTTCTTCTACCCCCGTTCTGTGCTAGCACACACTATATCACTCTCTAGCGTTTTCCGTTCAGATCCAGCATAACTTGTCATTTCTACATTAGATCTTTGGTATATTAAAAGATAGGTTCAGATTGACAAGGCCATTCTTGTTAGGAAGATAATACCTTGCGTGAGCAGAATCTTCAGATTTATATCTCCGCCATAGTACCAAGGATCTGCTGTGTGTGATAGGTTTTGATAGATCTATTTGTTATTATTTGGCTCGTGCACTCCCTCTCTATCTTTGATCATGGTTTTGATGATTGCAATATATTGTGTTCGTTTGATGCTGCTTCTTCTACTCACATATTGCAATCTTACCTTGCAGGTTGCCCAACTAAATTGAGAAGCACTACAGTGGAATGGTTAAGTCCTTATGGATTTGAAATTGATTGCATGGCTTTGTGTTGTGTAAATGCATAACAAATTCATTCCCATGAGGAGTTGAAGACTTCCTCTCGTTCTTGCATATCATGAATGTATAAATGATGGTTCCTTGTCATTCTGATCATATGGCTTCAATGCTGTGAAATGGTTTGTGGGTGAATTGGGTTGAAGTTGGGATCTTCAGATTCGTTGGTTTAATATTAACTTGCTTATGAGTTCATTCCCAGAAAGTGCAGGTTAATATTACTCCAAGGTAAGAATTTATATTGGAATCCATGGTGATACTCTTCTAATCTTGAGTTGGGTAAATGGGTTCTCAAGTGCTTTAGATGGCCAAACAAATCTATCATGGTGTTTTAGAAGTGACTTCTAACCATGTTACTTATTTTGGCTAAATCTTGTTTAAAAGGACTAGATTTCATATTCTTGAACAAAGCATTCAACACATGTGTGGCTTGCTTGCAATGTGACTAAAAACTGGTTTGAGTGGATTGTTACCTAACTCCAAATTAGTTGCATCATGCAATGGTGACTGATGCTTGGAACTCTTTCACAAGTACTTATGGTTCTATCAGAGAAGGTGAAATGAAATGGCTTGGTTTGTGAGATTAACATTGAAGCAAAACTAATTTTCTCTTTATGTTTTGCAGGTTGGAAGAACTCCTCACAACCTTCTTTCATCATCCCAAAACTCATGGTGAAGTTGGAGCTTTCATTTTTAGCTTAATGGGTCTCTGGGCTTTTTGTGGGTGCAAGTGTCGACACCAGGTGTCGACACCAGGAGTCGACACCTGCATCTAGAACTCATTTTCAGAAGGTAAGCCCAGGAGGTGTCGACACCTACCTGAACCTGGTTCTGGCAGAAAGCCAGAACACCAGGTGTCGACACCTGGTGTCGACACCTAGTGTCCAGATCTTCTGTTTTGGGTTTTTGTGAACTGGAATGCACAAGGTGTCGACACCTATGTAGAGCCATGAAAGATGACTTTCATGTCCTTGCTTCGAAAGTCTATTAACTCCAGTCAAACCGCCCTCAAATCACTCCCTTATTTGTGGATCTTGTCCCAGGGCTGTCCCTTGACTGTCCTAGAAGCTTAAATACATCTTATTGGGTTGTAAACCCTAGAAAACCAAGCTAGATCTGAAATTTCATTTTGTTCTTAACCCTTGAATGTGCAGGGTCGTAGCAGTTGCTCCAAGGGCTTCTTCCACGTTGTTCAGAGCTTGTATGTGAAGGGAAGAAGGAGGTTTCAAGTCACCAAACCACCATATATTAGGAGCTACGTGGAAAATCAAGATACAAGCATCGTCCATGCAAGAATCAATCATCTTTCTTCAAGAACGGTTTCTCATCCTGCAGAAGCATTTTATTGAAAATCTGAGGGAGTTATCTTGATCTTTCACTTCTGTGTCTTTTGTTTGAGATTGCAGAAGGTTTTGAATGATTACCTAAGAGGTGCAATATATATATACATGTTCTTTTGTCCATCTATTTACTGCCCTCTTATTAGTGCTGCATTTTTCATCCTAAGCAACAAGATGAGCTAATGCTTTCCATTCTCTTGCAGAAGAAGGAGGAGGAGTGCGGCCACAAGGTTGAGAGGAGAGGGGTTTATGAGGCTAATCATTTTTCTGATGTATGAAGGTTTGATTGGAGCTAGGATTTGAAGGAAAAGAGGATCGGCTCGAGGAGAGGAAGAAGATGATGTCTAAATCATGATCATCCATCAACGAGCCAAAGAGAATCAGATTTTGTTGAAGAAGGGGGAGCCTTTTACTTGATGCATATTTCTAGTTTTCATCAATAGAATTTATTTGGGGGGTCATAGCATATATTTGTCTTTGATTCATATACATTTGAGAGAATACTTTGTGTGGGTGTTCGGAGAAAGGGGTCTCCGAGTGTGTGTGTTGTCATATGTGTGTCGATTTGTGCGGAGTATATCTGTGTGTGTGGTTGGGAGTTTTCTCCCGTGTGGTTATGTAGGCATTGTCCTACGTGTGTGTGGAGGGAGTTGTATCTTCGTATGAGGTATTTAGTGCGGGGTGTGTTCCCCAGCGGTGTGTGTGTGTGTGTGTGTGTGTGTGTGTGTGTGTGTGTGTGTGTGTGTGTGTGTGTGTGTGTGTGTGTGTGTGTGTGTGTGTGTGTGTGTGTGTGTGTGTGTGTGTGTGTGTGTGTGTGTGTGTGTGTGTGTGTGTGTGTGTGTGTGTGTGTGTGTGTGTGTGTGCGTGTGTGCGTGTGTGTGTGTGTGTGCGTGTGTGTGCGTGCTGCTGTGGCAGCAATTCGAGGCAAGGCCTCATGTGTGGATTGCTGCGGAAGTAGCGTGTGTGGTGTTGGGGTTCATCCCCATGTTGCTACTTTTTGTAGCGTGTAGTGAAGCCTCACCGGTTTGGTGAGGGGTGGACGTAGGGAGCCCGTCGTGGTCCCGAACCACCTTAAAAATCCCCGTGTCTTGTGGTTTGTTCCTTGTGATTGTGTGTTTCACTATCATTTCTGTTATGCAATTGTGTGAGCTCAGATTGAGTGAATTAAGTTTAAACCTGTTTAGATTAAATTCCTTAATATGATCAATCTTGTAAATTCCACTGTGTGCTAGTTTGTGTTTTTAATTGGACATAATTTTTAGTAGAAGGATCTATTAACCCCCTCTCTAGATCCGTATTCTTGCACTACGGGACCCAACAATTGGTATCAGAGCGAGGCTCTGTTGTCCCTAGATCTTGCGATCTACAGAGTGATCCCAGTGCATTCTACAATCATGAATTTTTCTACTGAACATATCTCAATGAATTGTTTGCCAATATTTACTGGTTCGGAATTTAATTCATGGCTAGGCAAGCTGTGTGTGATGATCAATTCTATTAATCCTAGTCTTTAGAAATTGATTCATCATGGTCCACACACATTACCTCTAGATGAGACCAAGTGGTCTAATCAGGATAAAATGATGCATCATGATAATGTTACTGCTTTTAGTTTATTGAAAGCTTCTGTAAGTACTAACAAGTTTCCATTTGTATCTTCGTGTAGGACGGCAAAGGAGCTTATGGACCAGTTGATCAAAGTTCAAGAGAAAGAAAGACAAGAATGTCTCATGGCCGATGATGTTGATCAACAAAGTGACGAAAATGTAGAAGAGATAAATTCTGATTCTGAAGAAATTACTCTTGATGATCTTGTTGATGCTTATGATGAGTTAGACAAATAATATAAGAAAATCAAGTCTGAAAACAAAAAATTGAAAAAGAAATCAGAAAACATGCACCATGAAAATGGATCTTGTGATAAATGTTCTGAGCTTGATAACTTGAATGAACTTTTAGAGTATGATGTTGAATGTCACAAAGAAACCATTGCTTGTTTGAGAAATAAAAATGTTACCCTCAAGAACAAAATCGATCAATTGGAGAAAACTGAAAAAGATCTAAGAAATAAAATAGAATCAAACTCTATTGATCAGGATATTTACAATGAATTGATTATGAATGATAAACTTGCAAATGAAAATGAAGAACTTAAAAAGAAGAATAATGTGATGCTAATTCAGATCTTCCTGCTTGAAAGTAGATTGAAAAATCTTGAAAATCTTGAAAAAGGGAAATCTGTGATTGTTGATGAATCTGATAAAATGCTTGTGCTTGAACAAGAAATAGCAAACTATGAATTGCACATTGGATCCCTTGAATCTGAAATTGTTGACTTGAATGCATCCTTGTCTAAGTTTGTAAATGGGAAAGAAAATTTGAACAAGATATTGGGGACTAAGGTGAATTTGCAAAGAGTGGGGCTGGGCTATAATCCTGTGAACAAAAAGAATTTTGAAAATAAAGTCTATACATCATTTGTCCATAGTTCAAACATAGCCAGCACATCAAATGGGTCTTCAAATCAATCTGCTCCTCAAACAATAAATAGATCAAATGAAAATCTGAAAAAGAAACAAAACCTGCATCAAAAGGCTAAAAATGTTGTTGGTGTCACGATGAATGCCAAGAAAAATCATGCTGCACACACACATGCATCCATAAAGAAAATCTCGTGTTTTTATTGTGGTGAACTTGGTCATATGATGCATGACTGCCCTTTGATGAAATCTGAAGATCTAGAAGCATACAACAAAATGAATGGCTTCACAAAGCCAAGAAAGATTTTGAACAAAAAAAGAACTTTTGATAACTCTTATGTTCATGCAAGAAGACCATTTGGAAGATTTGCTCTATTGAACTGTTTTCATTGTGGAAGGTTCGGTCATAGGATGAATAATTACTTTAGTTTGAAAAATGATAACATCTCTACAAACCCACAGAAATTCCATGCTCATTCTTACAAGAAAAATCTGAAGTCTTTTGGTTGTTGTAATTATTGTGGTGAGTTTGGGCATACGATGCATGATTGCTCCTTAATGCATTTTGATGATATGCATGTCCAAAGACTGTGGAAGGCACCCACTAGAGGTGCAACAAACCATCCGGGACCCAAGAAGGTTTGGGTACCCAAAATTATTGAATGAGAACTCTTGTTGCAGGATTGCCTTGAGGCCAAGAGGAAGGCTTAAAGTCGACTTGGCCAGCTCTGATGTGATGTCTTGATAAACATGGGCTTGTCCTTGAGTTGATACTGATTTGTAAGTTGGTTGTTCATGCTTTGTGCATATTTTTTTTTTTGAACCACCGGCCAATCTGGAGTAGAAGCTGGTCGAGTGCACCCCCCCTCAAAGAGGGAGAATGTGCTCACTCCCCCAGGCTACACCAGGGCCCTAAATTTTATTTCTTTTTAAGTTGGATGTACAAGAACTAAGAGTCATGCCCCTGAAAAACAAGGAGGCTGTAATAATGCCTTTACAAGCCAACAAAAGCTAAGAGAGCACTAAAAGAATACAATATGAGTCAAAGCCGAAAATCAGGCAAACCTGCCCTATCCACCCTAAGGGCTCCTCTAGCAGCCCGAGGAAGATCCATTTCTCGGACAAAAACAGAATTGCTCGACATATTGCATGCAAATGATGCCAAAGAGTCAGCTACATGATTCCCTTCCCTGAAAATGTGTTGTAGATGACAACCACTTTCCACTAGAAGCAAGCGGGTCTGTCTCCACCAAGGTGTAGCCATCCAGCTAGGAGCTTCTCCTTTCCTACCAGCCTCCACAAGAGCTGCACAATCCGAATATATCTTGGATAGTCTTATGCCACATTGGCTTGCAATCATTAGCCCATCATGGAGTGCTCTTGTTTCTGCTAACAGACTATAGCCCGTGCCATATGAGAATGCAAAGGCCATCACTAGCCTTCCAGAATCATCTCTAATACACCCTCCTCCCCCACATTTTCCAGGATTACCCTTAGAAGCACCATCTATGTGAAGAGTATAGCCCTGAGAGGTCAATTGACACATAACAGCCACTGGCTGTTTAATAACAACCTGAGGGTGTAGATTAAAAGCCACCAAACTTCTAAGACGAGTAGAGGATATGGGCTTGTGGAACTTGAGCCTGTCCAATGCCAATGATATAGCAAGAATTATCCTTTTCTTGATGGCAACTAGATTAAAAGGAATACCTTCAAACCTGGCAGCACATCTGCTCTTCCAAATTTCCCAAACCATCAAAATGACCATAAACATCCTAGTAAAACTCCAGGCAGACTGCATATTAGTGACTGCTATGATATTCCATAGACGGACTGTAATGTGATCACTTAACCAGGCTCTGTGACAGATTAAAGGAGTAACCCAGCTCCATAAATTAGATGCCATCTCACTGGTAGTGAATAGATGGTCAAGATCTTCTTGGCTGGGGAGGAGACAACAATTACATTTAGAGACTAAAGAAATTCCACAGTCTTTTATTCTGCTGTCCACAGGAACAGCCCTACGGAGAATCTTCCATGTAAACAATGTTGCCCTTGGTGGAATGGCAGAATGCCACAATTTTGCCCATGTAGGTCTTTTATGGCCTCTAGGTCTGATTATATTATAAGCAGATTTAACAGAGAAATTACCCTTAAGAGTGCCCATCCAAACATGTGTCTGCCTCATTAGTTAGCTGAAGATTAGATAAGAGTGCAGGGTCGCTGAGAGACCCCCTAGCAGCATGTTGACTATCTGAGAGAACATCTCTAAGAGAGATCACAGCAGAGTCAGCAGATCTCAATGAACTGCTAGCAGCAGAGACATTGGATAAAGGACCTATTCCCATCCAATTATCCCTTAAGAAATCAATCTCAGATCCACAGCCTACAAACCATCTAGTCTGTTGCAGAATAATATCCTTTGCCCTTCCAAATATTGCTTTAGGCATACCTGCAGGGAAAGGCTTGATACAGCAAGCAAAATGGATTTTAATAAACCTTCTCCGAGCATAGCAAGACCATAAAGATGACCCATGAAGGATATTCCATAACATCTTAACAGCTAAGGAAGTTTGCACCCATTGCAGCTCCCTGATTCCCAGTCCTCCCTCAAGCCTTGGTTTCTGAATAGTAGTCCATGAGATCCAATGTCTTCGATTGGTATTAAGGTCTCCATGACAAAAGAAGTTTGCACATTGGCATTCAATGAAGTGGAGGACCTTCTTAGGTATATTGCAGGCAGAAGCCAAATAAACAGGTATACTTTGTAGGACAGAATTTATTAACACCACCCTGCCAGCAGCAGATAGGAATTTGGATTTCCAGCCCTCAAGCCTAGTTTGAATTCTCTCAATAAGAAAATGAAAATCACTGCACAAATATCTGCCTTTTTTGATAGGGATACCCAAGTAATTCAACCCATCTGACTGGTATTTATAGCCAGTCAGGGATCGGATTGACAATCTGAGAGAGACTGGTGCCTTGGAAGAGAGGATATAACTGCTCTTAGCTCTGTTGACTTTTTGCCCTGAACTCTTTTCATACCTGCTAATGAACTGTTTGAAGACCTCAATGTTCTGCTTGCCAGCATTTAAGAAAACAAGAGTATCATCTGCATATAATAAGTGAGAGACCTGAATACAATTTCTTGGGCCTTTATACCCTTTTAGCTGACCAAATTGAAATAAGGCAGACATCCCTCTACTGAGCACTTCTGATGCAATGATGAATAAGAAGGGAGCAATTGGATCCCCTTGTCTAATGCCCCTGCTAGACTTAAAGAAACCAGACACCATTCCATTAAAATTGATAGAAAACCAATTTTTATAAAGTAACATGCCTATAAGAGATGTGAATCTAGTGCTGAAACCCATTCTTCTCATGACTGCAAGAATGAAATCCCATTCCATCCTATCATATGCTTTTGTCATATCTAATTTGAAAACCACATTATGGCCCCTGACTTTCCTGTTTAAATCCACCATAAGCTGACGAGCAAGAGCCACATTATCTAGGATAAATCTGCCTTTCACAAATGCCCCTTGTTCTGGTGTAATAATAGTAGGCAACAGAGGAGCCAGCCTTTCAGATAAAATCCGGGAGATAATCTTATATGAAAAATTGCATAGGCTAATAGGCCTAAAGTCATTAAAAGACTTAGGTTCAGCCACCTTGGGGACTAATGTAATGAGAGAGGAGGAGATACCTCGCGGGAGAGGGAAGCCCATAAAGAATGCACGAACAGCTTCCACAACATCCTTCCCAACAATATCCCAAGAAGAAACAAAGAATTCACCTGTAAACCCATCCGGTCCAGGAGAGCTTGAGGCTTTAAGATCCCAAACTGCCCTCTGAACCTCATTGTCATCAGGCAATGCACATAGGCCAGAATTTTGAGCCTCTGTAATCAACTGAGGAATACAGTCCATACTAGCAGCATCCACCACATGCTCTTCTGATGAGAACGACTGTTTAAAGAAAATTTCAGCATGGGCCTGAAGAGCAGCCTGGTCATTACACCACTCAATAGGGAAACCAACTTGGAGCCTGGCTATATAGTTCCTCCTTCTATTACTTTGAGCCACAGCATGATAGAATGAAGTATTTCTGTCACCATTCTCAACCCAGTCCACCCTAGACTTCTGATGCCAGAATAATTCTTCCCTAGATAGAGCCTAACGAAGCATTGCATTTGCTGCAGAGAGACGCTTTGTGCACATTGATTGTGTGAATTCTCAGTTCATACTGCTGGAAATTAAGTCTCTAATATGCAGTTTTGAAGAGGCAGTCTTGTGTGTTTTATGTGCATCAACCTTGTCTACACATGTGGTTTGACTTGGTCCTTCATGTGCATTGACCTGTGCTACACATGGACAGACCTGGGTTCTTCATGTGTTTAGTCTTGTGCTTTATATGCATAGACTTGACTCTTTACACTATTGGGCTAAACTTGAAATTTTTGAACTGAACTTTGAACTCATGTCAGCTTGAGTGAATCACTTGTATTAAAAGCTGTAACTCATCATACATACTTGTAGCTCATAGGACTTTGTGTTGTGGAAGAAAAGCATTGAAATTGGCCTTCTCATTTGTATTGAACTGAGATTGATATGAAATTGAGTTTCTGATACTGCAGGTTGAGAGAGAGAGTTATATGTGATGAAAAGCCTTGAAGTTAGTTTCTTCAATATGCATTGGCTTAATATTGACATGAATTGAGCTCTTTACAGTGCAGGTTTGATTATGACCATAAACCCTTGAAATCATGGAGAGAAAGAAAGGAGCTCAAGAGAATTTCAATGCCAGATTTGGTCTACTTCCATTTCTTTTGGTTAATATCATTATATTTCTTGCAGGAGAGAAAGAAAGGAGCTCAAGAGACTTCAATACCAGATTTGATCTACTTCCATTGAGATTTGGAGCTTGTTGATGAAGATTACAGCAAGTGGAATAAAGTGAGAATTTGAGGATGTTTGTTGGGTCCCAAAAGGTGGCAATCAAGAGGGGAGGGGTGAATTGATTGGCCAATAAAAATTATTTACCTAAAGATGCACAAAAGAAATCGACAATTATAGAATAGAAATAATTCTAAAGCAAACAAGCACTCAATCTCACCGAAACAAAATCTCTCTCTCTCGTGAGAACTGAAAGAAGTCGTGAGTGAGGTATGGCACTACAAGAGATCACTCAGCTAAGCGAGTAGCCCACTCGATGCAAAGAACGATAAACCAAACCACAATGGAAGCAGAATATTTTTTAGGTGGTTTGGGTACACAAGTGTGTCCCCTACATCCACCCCTCACACGGAGGATTAATGCTCCACTATGACGTGAGCCACACACACGCTGAAAAGACAGCCAACACACACACAGTAGCCTATCTTGGCCACTGCACACACACACACACTCTCGT
The DNA here is from genome assembly GCA_022559845.1 of Amorphophallus konjac. NCBI lineage: Eukaryota > Viridiplantae > Streptophyta > Magnoliopsida > Alismatales > Araceae > Amorphophallus > Amorphophallus konjac. The sequence continues at coordinate 359,154,985 of CM040123.1, read as the reverse complement.
GTCACAGATCACGAGCACACGCACATGAAAGTGTTTCAAGAAATTCTAAGAGTACATCAGATGTTCAATACTTAACAACAAGTACTTGAGGGGTTTAGAGCAGAGAAGATTTTCAGAGATAGAACTCCCCCTTTCTCTTCTTCGAAGGTCCTTTGATGCTTCTGCAGGATGAAGAACAAACTTGGATGAAGTGTGAAGCAAGGCAGCATGAATAGGGGTTGAAGCTTGATGTCCGATGCAGCTTTCAGTTGTATGTGATCTTGAACCTTGATTTAAGCTCCTTCCATTCGATTTTAGCTTCAGAGCACGGTGGAAGTGGAGCTTAGAGCTGCTGCTACGAACCTGCACTTGCTTAGGTTAGAACTTCCAAAACAACACTCTTTCTCCCTTGCCTCTCTCATGTTTTCGATCCAAGAGAGAGGGTTATATCCCTCTAGGACGGTCAAGGGATGCTCTAGGGACAAGATCCACAAATCCCGGAAAGATTCCAGGCGGAAAGATGGAGAGATTTGACTTGGAAACTGCGGACGAAAGAAGTCCAAAATTGCAGCTCCGTATAGGTGTCGACACCGAGCATAAATCAACCCAGAACACGAGCAAACCATCTTGGGCAGTGGGTGTCGACACCTGGTGTCGACACCTCCAAAACTGGTTGCTGGGAACATCTTCTGGAACCAGATGTCGACACCAGGTGTCGACTCTTGCTGTTCCAGAAGACCCAGTAACCCAGATAAACAGAGTGATATACCAGCTTCATCACAGTTAAGGAGCATGTTGAAATGAGAGTTTGGGAAGCTATTCCAACATGTAGAAATGCCAAATAGATGTAAGATGGATGCACATTATAGAGCTTACAAAAATTAACCATTCATTCCAACTCTCTTTAAAACGATATTACCAAGGTAGGCCAATACAAAACAAATTCCATTTCCCATTTGAATGACAGATCCATAACAAAACACATATGAATGTCTCCAAGTCTGCCTGTAATAAAACTACCTTCAACTCATGATCAAAAATATATTCATAAGAGTATGAATCCAATTTGCACTAATCATGTTCACACATGGCATTCATTAATCATCAAAACATATAAATCCACACATCATACCCTTGGGGTCAAACAATCTCCCCCCTTTTGATGATGACAATGATGCTATGTGATATGATATAAACCCGGTGACTAGAGTGAGGTCTTTGTTGCAATTTTAAACACTTCCATCTCATAAAAATGGTACCCATGATATTCATTGAGTTGGAAAGACATTCACAACCATAAGGAGGAGTTTCACAACCACACTTAAAAAGCCTTCTGAAAATGTTTAATAATGATAACAAGAAACAACATGATCATGTATGATTATGCAACAAATACTACACGGCTACAAGACTCACTACGGACATGACGACAATGCAAGCAAGCAACACCAGCCAAACATGCAACAAACATGCAAACACACATAACATAGGTTCTATACTGGTAGATAGCTATAGCTAGATAAGTCTAGATAACTCTCCCCCTTTGTCATCAACAAAAATAAGGGGAGCCGGGAGTACAAGTAGCAAGTGCCAACTGAAAGCGACAGGACTCAGTCAGACCCGGAGGAAGGCGGTGGAGGAGGTCGGCGAATATAATCCACAATGTCTTGGAACTGTTGGGTTTGAGCATCCATGGAGGATTTGAGAGTATCAATGGAGGTGTTGATGGACTGGAAAGCCTGGAGATATGTGGTATGATTAAGCTTCAATTCGGCCACATCCTTAGTAAGAACGTCCACTGTTTCCCTCATTTCACCGACATCACCACTCAAGGTCTCCAAAGTCAATTGGATCCCATGATCGCCCGTGAACTCGGATGAAGTCCCAGAAGCCCCGCCCTGGGCAGGTTGAGTATTGTGCTCATCTTCTTCCGTATCAGAATCAACTGCAGACTCTTTTGCTTTCATAGATTTCAGATGCCAAACCAACCGACCTTGAGCATTCTTCTCATACCCCATATTCTTACAAACTGAATGAACGGTGTAGATGTCACCTTCACGCAAAGTTTGATAGGGTTCCTTGCTCAAATCAATGGCAGCCGAAAGGAATACTATAGTTAAGGCGGCTGCATAAGGAAGGGTGCGGTTCCGATTATGGAGACAAGCAGTTATATGTTGAAAGAAAAGGGTAGGAAAGTTGATCGGTTGCCCTTGTATCAAATTAGCAATTATAAAAATCTGCTGGTCTGTGACTTTCTCTCTTCCTCCGACTTTGGGAAGCAGGATGGTGGTCACCATATGATGGAGAATACGCTGCAATGGGGGAAAGTGATTGGCGTTTAAGCCACTGACTGTTCTATTTTGCATTTCTTCCCCGGTGAGTAGTTCAAATGCCACATCTTCATCAACCATTGCCTCCCGATGAAGTTCACCAGAAGGAGGCATCCTAAAAGCATTAGCTAGCTGTTCTTCGGAGATTCCAAGAATGTGCCCATTCACCACTGTCATGTATTTATTGTTCTTGAAAAACATATTCCCATAGTATTGAAGAACAAGAGAATAATATATCTTCCGATGATCAGTCATAAACGAAACCAGGTTCGGTTGATTCTTTACCAAAGGGAGCAATTCATGGAGACTTTGGTGTAGATCATTGAAATCAACGGCGCGGGGTCGGAGAACCTTCCGATCCATCATTTTGAACTGCGTGGGAGTGGGTTTCTCCAGAATAGCAGCTTGCTCTTTACGCTTAGCTCGAGTTTCCCTCTTGCGGCTGGACTCCTCAGCAGGTTCCTTGCCCAGAGCTCGACATTTGGGCGCCATGGGGAACCAAGCTTCGAGGGAGACGAAAGAGGAGATGATGAGATGATTTTGGGGCGACACTAGGGCCCTTACCGCGGATGGGAGGAATCTCCACAGCGCATCCACGCTCCAGGTGGCAAACGGCCGAAGAGGAGGCCGACAGATGCTCATCCAAGAAGAAACACGGGTGCCGCAGCGATGTCCGCTTGTTCTAGGGCTAGAAGGTGTGATGGGAGAACAAGAAAAGGTATGGGGGAGGAAAGGAACGCGGCACTATAGAGGGAGGGGCATTTGGGCTGAATACCAAGGGGGTTCGATGGGTTAAGAAGGGGTTGAACCCCTGGCGAACCGGTTCACGGAAGACCCGCGACCGGTAGGTGTCGACTTTGGGTGTCGAAACCTATTGCGCCCAGTTCTGCCCGAAATGAAAGTATGCAGGACAATGCTGGGTGTCGACTTTAGGTGTCGACACCTGCTTGTGGGTTACAAAAAAAATGAATTAAGTGCAGAAGACAAGAATTCCAAGGATCAAGTTCGAAGCCCCAAATGACTGAAGTAAAAATTGATCAATGTAAAGAGGATATTATGTGTGTTTGTCAAATTAGGGTGGTTCGAAGCCATTTAAAATCATATAGAGCCTAACTCTATAACCGTTATCCCGAACATGATTCATCCCAAACTTCTAGTGGCAATGCATTATTATCCAAGGAGCATATATATATAGTCATAGAAATTCAAGGGAGGTTACATTTGTTTGGGTTTTTCAATAAGATATATATATATATATATATATATATATATATACATACATACACACCAAGCATTTGGATTGTCCATGCAAACATGCGAAATGTAGCTCACAATTGTAAACATGATGCATATGGATGATCCAAGGAAATTACAGAAGCCAGAATCTAGTGGTCAAATGCAGATGCAAATGCATGACAATGACTAAAACAAGTGAAAGATGCTAACTAGCTATCTAGATGACAAATGCCTAACTCTCTTCTAAATGAAGTGAATTTGTCCTCATTGAGAGATTTAGTGAAGATATCAGTAATTTGATTGTTTGTATCAACAAATTTTATTTCAACATCCCCCTTGCTAACATGATCACGCAGAAAGTGATGCCTAACCTCAATATGCTTTGTGCGAGAATGATGCACTGGATTTTTTGATAAATTTATTGCAGAAGTGTTGTCAAAAAGAATGGCTGTGTTTCCTAGTGTGATGCCAAAATCAATCAATTGTTGTTGTATCCAGAGCACTTGGGCAACACAGCTACCTACGGCCACATATTCGGCCTCGGCAGTTGATAATGCCACTGAATTTTGTTTCTTGGAGGCCCATGAAACCAAGCAACCTCCGAGGAACTGACAATACCCACTTGTGCTCTTCCTGTCTATTTTGCAACCCGCATAATCAGCATCAGAATAACCAACTAATTCAAGAGCTGAAATACGCGGAAATCACAGACCCAAATCACAAGTTCCAGCAATATATCTAAAAATCCGCTTTATGGCCGACATGTGTGATTCTTTGGGATTCGATTGAAACCTTGCACACAAACATACTGCATATTGAATGTCGGGCCTGTTAGCCGTCAAATATAACAAGGATCCTATCATGCTCCTGAAAAGAGTCTGGTTGACGGGTTTACCTTGGTTGTCTTGATCGAGTTTCAGAGATGTGGACATGGGAGTAGGCTGTGGTTTGGTTGATGTCAAATTGAATTTCTTGAGCAGGTACATTGCATATTTCTTCTGGGTTATGAATAGACCATCAACTATCTGAGTCACCTGCAATCCCAAGAAAAATGTTAACTCTCCCATAAGTCTCATTTCAAACTCACTTTGCATCAATTAAGCAAATTCTTTACTTAGAGTGTCCTTAGTGGAGCCAAAAATGATATCATCTACATATACTTGAACGATTAGAATTTCCTTACCATTCAATTGTGTAAAAAGAATTTGATCAACATTACCTCGTTTGAATCCATTTTGAACAAGGAAATCACTTAATCATTCATACCATGCTCGGGGTGCTTGTTTCAGACCATAGAGAGTCTTATCCAGCTTGTACACATGGTCTGGATGCTCCGTATCTTCAAACCCCAGTGGTTGCTCCACATATACGTCCTCCTGGATATAGCCATTCAAAAATGCACTCTTAACATCCATTTGAAAGAACTTTATGTTATTGCAGCATGCATATGCTAATAAAATCCTCACTGCCTCGAGCCTTGCTACAGGAGCAAAAGACTCATCAAAATCAATCCCAAGCTCTTGGCTATAGCCTTTGGCTACAAGCTTGGCCTTGTTCCTAGTCACCACTCCTTGATCGTTTGTTTTGTTTCGAAAAACCCACTTTGTTCCGATCATTGAGTGATTTCTAGGACATGGCACAAGAAACCACACTTTGTTCCTTTGGAACTAGTGTAGTTCTTCTTGCATAGCCATGATCCATGACTCATCTTGCAAGGCCTCCTCTAAGGAGTGGGGTTCAAACTGGGAAAGTAGGGCTATGTAATCCATATTTTCAACTTCCTGAAGGAGGCTCGTGTTCTTATTCCTTCTTCTACATTGCCAATGACGACCTCTGGCAGATGATCTTTTATAAAAGTCCATTGCCTAGGTAGCTGAAGTTCAATTTGAGTTTGCTGATTTTCATTAGCATTTTGTTATTCTTCACCACCTGGTTTATTGACTTTCTTTGACAACTCTTCGGTATCATCATCTTCTGATTCTTCTTCCTGCAAGACAAGCTTTTCATTTGTGTCTTTGGATGATGATTCATCAACAATAACATGGAGACTTTCCTCAACTACAAGAGTTCTCAAGTTATACACTCGATAGGCTCTTGAGCAAAGGGAATATCCGAGAAATATCCCCTTGTCACTCTTGGGGTCAAACTTTCCCAAATTCACCTTGCCGTTATTATGGATGTAACAGATAGAGCCAAAAGGTCTGAAGTAAGAAATATTTGGTTTCTTACCTCGATATAGCTCATAAGGTGTTTTCTTTAACAATGGCCTTACCATGGCTCGGTTTATTATGTAGCATGCAGTGTTCACGGCTTCAGCCCAGAAATACCTTGGCAGGTTATTTTCATTTAGCATAGTTCTGGCCATTTCAACTAGCGTTCTGTTCTTCCTCTCAACGACCCCATTTTGCTCGGGGGTCCTTGGTGCGGAGAAGTTGTGTATGTAGCCTTGAGCCCTGCAAAAATTGCTGAACTCATGGTTATCAAATTCCCTACCATGATCACTCCGCACGGTCTTGATGCACCATCCTTTTTCATTCTGAACCATCCTGCAAAATGCCTCAAACTCCATCAAAGTATCACTTTTGTTAGAGATAAAATACACCCAGCTATATCTCGAAAAATCATCCACAATCACAAACCCATATAGCTTACCACCCAAGCTATGTGTTTGGCTTGGTCTAAAAAGATCTATATGGATCAATTCAAGGGGCTTAGAGGTGCTTACATCACTTTTACATTTAAAAGATGTTCTTGTTTGTTTGCCCTTGCTGCAAGCCCCACAGATTCCTTCATTGACCAGCTTCAACTTGGGTAAGCCAACAACCAGATTCTTCCTGAACAACTTCATCATCACATTGAAACTAGCATGCCCAAGACGGCGATGCCACAACCATGCATCATCAGAATTTTTAGCAACTAAGCAAAGTTTTTTATGTGAAACACCATCAAGATCAATCATATAAACATTGTTGTGTCTAAGCCCTATGAACTTGATTTCATTGGAGTTTCTATCTACCACAGTGCAGTGAGTAGAATCAAAAGACACATTGGAACCTTTGTCACAGAGTTGACTAATGCTTAGAAGATTGTGATACATGCCTTTAACAAGCAAAACATTTTCAATGACTTGAGTTTGGTTCTTACCTATCTTACCTTCTCCAACAATTTTTCCTTTGTCTTTACCCCCAAAAGCTACCACTCCACCATCTTTTTCTTGCAGGTCTGCAAACATTTCCTTGTTTCTCGTCATATGTCTTGAACATCCACTATCAAGGTACCATTTGTTCTTTTGAGCTCCAAAGCAGACCTGCATATACAAGGAGAATACTTATGGGGTTTTTGGTACCCAAGCAAGCTTGGGTCCTCGGTGGTTAGATAGAAAAGGCCTGTATGGTCTATTCATTATTCTTGCAAAATTTTCATCATCAAATCTCATGGTTCTGCACTCATACATATCATGGCCTAATCTTCCACAATAAAAGCATGTAGTGATTCTGTTGTCACGGTTTCTTTTCCTGTTCACATTTGTAAATGAGCTATGCATCTGTATGTTAGATGATGAGGCATATGTGGTTCTTGAAACCCATGGAGTCATGTGGGTTTTGGACTGAGATTTGTTTCTCCTCTCAAAAGTAGGTAGAGAACTTTCTACATGAGGACCTACACAAATGTTCATCACATGTTTCCCCTTTTTTAAGACAACAAGAGCATTTTTCAACTCATCTATCTCAATCAACAAAGTTTCAATTTTCTTTTCAGCTGTTTCCTTAGTTTGAATGCATGCAGTCATTTCCAACTTTTCTAGTTCTAATTCGCTCTTCAATTTTTCATGCATTTTAACAATAGTGGATTGATCCTCTCGCATGCAAGAACTCTCCTCTTCAAACAATTCAATATTAGACAGAAGACTTTCATTCTCATGTTTGAGATTCTCATTTTCAGAATTCATGACATTACAATTCTCACAAGGATTTTCAGCATGCACAGCTTGTTTCAATTTCTTTTTCAGAAGTTTATTTTCAGATTTTAATTTTTTACATTTTCCATATAATGATTCATATGCAATCTGCCATTGTTCACAAGTAAGAGATTTAGATTCAGAGTCTACCTCATTTGAGTTATCTTCATCTGCCATGAAACACAAGTTCTGGACTAATTCATCCAAGTCATCCTCATTTCCGGATGCTTCCTCATCCTCATCGCTCCATGTGGCAACCATGGCTTTGGGCTTCTTGAATTTTCCTTTCTTGAATCTCTTCGCCAACTCCGGGCATTCTCCCCGCATGTGACCAGGTTTCTTGCATTCATAGCAGATTACTTCATCCTTCTTGCTGCTTTCATTCTTCTTAAACCCTTGCCTTCTTGGTCCTTTTCTAAACTGACCTCCGAACTTCCTGGTATTCTTAACAAATTTTCTTGCTCTTCTGGTGATCATAGCAACAAGCTCCTCATCTTCAGTATTGGCCATGGATCCTTCCTCACTTTCATCAGACTCTTATGGGTTTACCTTCAGTGCCAATGTTGTGGCAACCTTCTTCTTTTTGTTATCCTCCTCGTTCCTTTTGATGTTGATATCATATGTCATCAGGGAGCCAACTAACTCGTCCAACGTCAGAGTGCTGAGATCTTTTGAGTCTTCGATCACTGTGGCCTTTATGTGCCACTGTGGTGATAGAGATCTCAGTACCTTCCTCACAAGATCACGGTTTGAATACTCCTTGCCAAGAGCCTTCAAACCATTTGTAATTTCCATCAGTCTCGCAAACATTTCAGACATGGTTTCTTCTGGCTTCATCATAAACAATTCATAATCTCGGACCAAGAGATTTGCTTTGGTCTCCTTGACTTCAGAAGTTCCTTCATAGATCAAGCGTAATTTGTCCCTCATTTCCTATGTAGAGGAACACATAGATATACGTGAGTATTCATTCGGATGGATAGCACACTGAATTATATTCATGGCCTTAAAGTTAGCTGAGCACTTATTGATATGGTCGTCATCCCAATCATCTTCATTGTCAGGCAACTTATAAGGACCTTTGTTGATAACATTCCACACTTCATAATCTTGTGCATGCAAGAAAACATACATTCTATTTTTCCAGTATGTGTAGTTTGTTCCATCAAAAAACGGAGGCCTGTGCACTGAATGCCCTTCGGGCATCGTCCCTCTGTTTGCCATAGAAAGGGATCTACTCTTCGACTATGAGGTCGGGCGATACAGAGACCAAAGCTCTGATACCAATTGTTGGGTCCCGAAAGGTGGCAATCAAGAGGGGAGGGGTGAATTGATTGGCCAATAAAAATTATTTACCTAAAGATGCACAAAAGAAATCGACAATTGTAGAATAGAAATAATTCTAAAGCAAACAAGCACTCAATCTCACCGAAACAAAATCTCTCTCTCTCGTGAGAACTGAAAGAAGTCGTGAGTGAGGTATGGCACTACAAGAGATCACTCAGCTAAGCGAGTAGCCCACTCGATGCAAAGAACGATAAACCAAACCACAATGGAAGCAGAAGATTTTTTAAGTGGTTTGGGTACACAAGTGTGTCCCCTACATCCACCCCTCACACGGAGGATTAATGCTCCACTATGACGTGAGTCACACACACGCTGAAAAGATAGCCAACACATACACAGTAGCCTATCTTGGCCACTACACACACACACACACTCTCGTGTCACAGATCACGAGCACACACACATGAAAGTGTTTCAAGAAATTCTAAGAGTACATCAGATGTTTAATACTTAACAACAAGTACTTGAGGGGTTTAGAGCAGAGAAGATTTTCAGAGATAGAACTCCTCCTTTCTCTTCTTCGAAGGTCCTTTGATGCTTCTGCAGGGTGAAGAACAAACTTGGATGAAGTGTGAAGCAAGGCAGCACGAATAGGGGTTGAAGCTTGATGTCCCATGCAGCTTTTAGTTGTATGTGATCTTGAACCTTGATTTAAGCTCCTTCCATTCGATTTTAGCTTCAGAGCACGGTGGAAGTGGAGCTTAGAGCTACTGCTACGAACCTGCACTTGCTTAGGTTAGAGCATCCAAAACAACACTCTTTCTCCCTTGCCTCTCTCATGTTTTCGATCCAAGAGAGAGGGTTATATCCCTCTAGGACGGTCAAGGGATGCTACTGGGACAAGATCCACAAATCCCGAAAAGATTCCCGGCGGAAAGATGGAGAGATTTGACTTGGAAACCGCGGACGAAAGAAGTCCAAAATTGCGGGTGTCGACACCTTGAGCATAAATCAACCCAGAACACGAGCAAACCATCCTGGGCAGTGGGTGTCGACACCTGTTGTTCAGGTTGGCAGACAGAAGCGTCCAGACCCAGTTCTGGGTAGGTGTCGACACCTCCAAAACTGGTTGCTGGGAACATCTTCTGGAACCAGATGTCGACACCAGGTGTCGACTCTTGCTGTTCCAGAAGACCCAGTTACCCAGATAAATTGAGTGATATACCAGCTTCGTCACAGTTAAGGAGCATGTTGAAATGAGAGTTTGGGAAGCTATTCCAACCTGTAGAAATGCGAAATAGATGTAAGATGGATGCACATTATAGAGCTTACAAAAATTAACCATTCATTCCAACTCTCTTTAAAACGATATTACCAAGGTAGGCCAATACAAAACAAATTCCATTTCCCATTTGAATGACAGATCCATAACAAAACACATATGAATGTCTCCAAGTCTGCCTGTAATAAAACAACCTTCAACTCATGATCAAAAATATATTCATAAGAGTATGAATCTAGTTTGCACTAATCATGTTCACACATGGCATTCATTAATCATCAAAACATATAAATCCACACATCATACCCTTGGGGTCAAACAACGTTAATAAAGGTAACTTAATGCAAAGGTGAGAAAATAAATTATTTGGCTAAAGCTCTATGGGCTTGATGCCAGTGCCATCTCTTGACAGACAGTGAATTTGAAATTGTTATTCAATGCCCATGTGTTTGCTAAACCTCCGATGTCATATGGGATTTCATTGTATTTTTTTGATCATCATTTAAATGATTACATGGTATATAAAATGGTGACATGTGGAAGGGCAGATCATACATGTCTGAAAGTTATCACCATGCGTGAGAATGTGCCTCCGCCCGGTACCATGAATCATCTATGCATATGGCATCAAACTTAAATAAATTTTCTGAAATCATGCATTAATTATGGGGGAGTCTTGCAAGCTGAAAATTTTGAGATTGATATTTTTTCATTCTCTCAGCATGATGATGTTATTCTGTGGCTGAACTTTTTGAGGACTGAATTTGATCAATATTCCGTGGTCTGTACCAATGTGCTACTCATCATTTGGATAAAAGCAAAACTGTTTTCAAGAAAAAGTTCACATGTGATGATTTTGATGCTTTGAATGAATTTCTTGAATTCTCTTTTCAAAGTAAAATTGTGTCCTCACATTTTAACAAAAAAAAAATGCATGTCATGCATCAGTTGCATTAGGTGCATATAGAGTGTCATGTGAAATCTGAAATCTTGCATCACATTGCATATTTACATATCATTCTCTGCATATCATTCACATAGTGCTCTTGGAAGATGAATCTCATCGCGTGTCTTGTTGCATAGTTGACATTTTCAGCATGCATATAGTGCATATTTTCAAATGCATCATTTTGAATATTTCATGTTGCATAAATGCCAAAATGGATACTCCCAACAATGGTATCATACCTTTGGGGCCAACAATTCCAGCACTGAAATTGCATATCTTTGCATTCTGCACTGCATATATGCATATCTCCATTGTATACTTGCATGTTAATATATGTTAAAACCCCTTCCTTTGAAACTTTTAAGACCAAATACTCCATTGATAAATATTGTTGCATCTGAGTCTTAACAAGTGTGCTTCATGTCAAACTCTCAGGGGGAGCATTTCATGTTTATTGCATTTACATAGGGGGAGCTGTACTATCTTGTTTTGAGTTAAAATTTCTCCATACATGTTAAATTAAATTCGCACACTTCATGCACTATAATGTGAAATTGAGTGTTATTCATAAGGATATAAGAGTTGTATTTCAACACTCTAAAGTAATTCAACTTGCTGTATGGATGATAAGAGACAGTTGAGGAAAAAGCTGCCTGCCTCCACATAAAAAAATGGTTGAAATGAAAGGCAGAGCATGCTTTGTTTCACTGAGTAACTTGGGCACTTGTCACCTGAGACGTGATGTGATTTATTTCTGAAAAGTGTTGATTAAAGTATCTCTGTTCAAAATGAGGTGAAATGGTTCAGTATTCTGAGTAACCGGGGATTCTGACATGAGCTCCATGTGTCTCCTCGCGTAAAAAGAAATTATTTGAACCAGATCATTCTTAGAAAAATTCAGATTGTCAGTGTGAAAAATTCTGATGATATGTTTCATTGAGGCAGAGCGAAGCCTCCAATACGCTGTTCTCTAGATAGGAATGCAGTTTGTATATTACTATTATGTTTACTTAAAAATCTGGCTATCCATATGGCTAGAATTCATTCTCATGTTACTCACTTACACATGGTAATTTGATTTGATATGTATTTTGAAAATTTGATTAACTGCATGACCTGTTGTACGTCTTCTCCTATCTATCTGCACACTCCTGTAGGTGTACTCATGAGAACTCTGATCTTAATGACTCACTTGCACTTTTCCTACACCTATCCTCTCACTGTAAATAAAATGGGGGAGTTATGTTGCATGTATCTATAGATATCTACTTGATTATATTGTATGCATTTCATGTGTCATCATTTTCATACATCTTGGTTCATGCATTTCACAAGAAAACTAAACATCTAAAAATTTGAAAATCAAAGCCAATCATATGATGTGTCAATGTCAAAGGGGGAGCTTTGCATGCGATCTTATCTGCTTAAGTCCTAGGGACTTGCGTGAGTCAATACCTTACTATGGGTGTTTGAGTTCTTGTTTGCTTGCTCATTCTTGTTCATGCCATACACCATTTCAAATTGATGCAACTTGTGAGCATTTGCATACTTGGTTGTTTCTCTTGTCCCCCATTTTTGATAATGTCAAAGGGGGAGAGAAAGTTGGATGGCCTGGATGGCCACAATATATTGTCATCATCAAAAAGGGGGAGATTATTTGGCTCGTGCACTCCCTCTCTATCTTTGATCATGGTTTTGATGATTACATTATAATGTGTTCATTTGATGCAGCTTCTTGTACTCACATATTGCAATCTTACCTTGCAGGTTGCTCAACTAAATTGAGAAGCACTATAGTGGAATGGTTAAGTCCTTATGGATTTGAAATTGATTGCATGGCTTTGTGTTGTGTAAATGCATAGCAAATTCATTCCCATGAGGAGTTGAAGACTTCCTCTGGTTCTTGCATATCATGAATGTATAAATGATGGTTCCTTGTCATTTTGATCATATGGCTTCAATGCTGTGAAATGGTTTGTGGGTGAATTGGGTTGCAGTTGGGATCTTCAGATTCGTTGGTTTAATATTAACTTGCTTATGAGTTCATTCCCAGAAAGTGCAGGTTAATATTACTCCAAGGTAAGAATTTATATTAGAATCCATGGTGATACTCTTCTAATCTTGAGTTGGGTAAATGGGTTCTCAAGTGCTTTAGATGGCCAAAAAAATCTATCATGGTGTTTTAGAAGTGACTTCTAACCATGTTACTTAACCTGGCTAAATCTTGTTTAAAAGGACTGAATTTCATATTCTTTAACAAAGCATTCAACACATGTGTGGCTTGCTTGCAATGTGACTAAAAATTGGTTTGAGTGGATTGTTATCTAACTCCAAATTAGTTGCATCATGCAATGGTGACTGATGCTTGGAACTCTTTCACAAGTACTTATGGTTCTATCAGAGAAGGTGAAATGAAATGGGTTGGTTTGTGAGATTAACATTGAAGCAAAACTAATTTTCTCTTTATGTTTTACAGGTTGGAAGAACTCCTCACAACCTTCTTTCATCATCCCAAAACTCACGGTGAAGTTGGAGCTTTCATTTTTAGCTTAATGGGTCTCTGGGCTTTTTGTGGGTGCAAGTGTCGACACCAGGTGTCGACACCAGGAGTCGACACCTACATCCAGAACTCATTTTCAGAAGCTAAGCCTAGGAGGTGCCGTGTAACGACCCGAGAATCCGATTACCGGGAAGGCCCGATAACCTGAGACTCGCACCGCCACCCACGAGCCCGAAGACTCGGAAGGGTTAAAAGGATGGTGTGGAAACTACACAAGTATCACAAATAATTACAGGAATTAAACAGTTATAATATTAAGCAGAAAATAAATTAACAATTTACATGGTCCACAATAAGAAAACAACAACAACAACAGTAGTCCACGACTAGTACAGTGACAAGAAGGAAAAGTACAGCTACACGGGGCATACCCCGGCTCTGACCTCTGGCACTACCTCTGGGCACCCGCACCACGCTGCGCTCCTGACGCGCTCCCCGAAGGTGGCGTCTCACCTGAAACACGGTGAAAACACGCAGGGAATGAGTCTCGGAACAAGACTCAGTAGGGATCACTCGAACCCTACCTCGAAAAATGAGAAACCACTACTCTAGCGGTAGGAAAGTACCTCGGAAAGGAAAGCCCTGTACTCTACAGAACTAGACCCTACGGCACGTAAACCGACACACGTGCCACGGTACGAGAAGATCGAAACTCAACGGTCGAACCGCCAAAACCTGAAGGTCGGAAACACACGACTGACAGTCTGCCACTCCGTACTCGACAGGAGTACCACCCACTAGAAGCACAGCCGGTAGCGTCCCCTGACGTCTTACACCGCACCGCAGGTGAACCGCCTGACGTGGTAGGTCCTACCCGAGGCGCAGACACCGTACAAGTAACCACAAACAAGTGACTAGTTGGGGTCACGCCCGTCGACGTGGGTCCAACCGCCCCCAACCACGTGTGCACACACAGACCGCGCATCCCTGGTCTGGCCCTCTGACCGGTTTTCCCCTCAGCCGGACTCTGGCTGCAAGACGTGGGGCCCGACGAAAACCAGTCCAAAACCGTCTCGAAGGGTAAGCCCGTACACCACTCCCTGGTGCGACCAGCACACGCGTACTGGTAGGCTACGACTAGTGGAGGGTCACTGAAGGAGTAGACTCTCAAGTCAACGGAAAACAACGTCCGCATCCGACGACGTACGGGGACCACCCCACGTACCGGCTCCGTCGAACGGTGACCACAGTCGGAGAAGAAACGGGACTCACAGTCCACGGCCACGCACGCACCGTGCGCTAGAGTCGAGAAAACTCAAGTGGCGCTAAGCCACTGGACTCTGGACAGTCCTCTAAACGCACTACACCCAACGGTCCTTGAGTCACAAGACTCGGGGTCAAGACCGTTGCACGTGACAGCACAAGGCCGTCAATCTAGTCTAATCTCTAGGTCTAAAACCACGGTAGCACGAGTATCGAGACAACACACGAGTCGCCAAGACCACTCCCTCGGGAAGGGAATGCAAAGGACTAAGGCCACCCACACGGGCCACACAGAAAAACACAGAAGCACGATTCCTAGGGCAGCACACAAGCCGCCACGACGATTTCCCATCTTGAAGCAAGCGGGAAACCTCCAGCCCCAGGCCGGACAACTAGACTCACAGTCCAAGGCCAAACACATGGCCCACACGGGAATCACCTTCCAAAGGAACCCACGATATGCGGGGGAGACCCCACCGCACACACACCGACACACGGTGACTCGATTAAGCGTAACACAAGAGCCCGGAACACGTGGGGTCACCCGGACCCACCACACCTATGGGCACACTAATCGAGGTAACACGGTCCCTCCTGACACCCCAAAAATACAGACACAGAACCCATGGGGTGTCCAAGATACTCACAAGGCCGGAGGTCGACCACTGGGTCCCAACCGGGTCGACCGGAGACCAACACAATGCGAACGGACGCTAAAAGGTCACCCGGACCCTTAAGCGCACGGGCACGTAAAATGAGGTAAACGGAACCTCCAGACACCCCAAAATACGGTCACGGAACTCCACTGGGTGTCCAAGGCACACACGGCCCAAGGGGAGTACGATCAGCCGCAGACCGCCCACCCCGGGCAGCCCGGATGGTCACTTCAAGAACGCGCTATAGGTCCATAGCGCGTTCAAGCGATTACCGGGAAGGCCCGATAACCCGAGACTCGCATCGCCGCCCACGAGCCGGGAGGGCTCGGAAGGGCTAAAAGGAGTGTGGAGGCACAAAGAAATAGGAAATAAAGCAGGACAACCAACAACAACGAGCTGAAAGAAAGCACAACAACAGCTACAACAGAGTCCGGCTGAGGGGAAAACCGGTCAGAGGGCCAGACCAGGGACGCGCGGTCTGTGTGTGCACACGTGGTTGGGGGAGGTTGGACCAACGTCGACGGGCGTGACCCCAACTAGTCACTTGTTTGTGGTTACTTGTACGGTGTCTGCGCCTCGGGTAGGACCTACCACGTCAGACGGTTCACCTGCGGTGCGGTGTAAGACGTCAGGGGACACTACCGGCTGTGCTTCTAGTGGGTGGTACTCCTGTCGAGTACGGAGTGGCAGACTGTCAGTCGTGTGTTTCCGACCTTCGGGTTTTGGCGGTTCGACCGTTGAGTTTCGATCTTCTTGTACCGTGGCACGTGTGTCGGTTTACGTGCCGTAGGGTCTAGTTCTGTAGAGTACAGGGCTTTCCTTTCCGAGGTACTTTCCTACCGCTAGAGTAGTGGTTTCTCGTTTTTCGAGGTAGGGTTCGAGTGATCCCTACTGAGTCTTGTTCCGAGACTCATTCCCTGCGTGTTTTCACCGTGTTTCAGGTGAGACGCCACCTTCGGCGAGCGCGTCAGGAGTGCAGCGTGGTGCGGGTGCCCAGAGGTAGTGCCAGAGGTCAGAGCCGGGGTATGCCCCGTGTAGCTGTACTTTTCCTTCTTGTCACTGTACTAGTCGTGGACTACTGTTGCTGTTGTTGTTTTCTTATTGTGGACCATGTAAATTGTTAATTTATTTCCTGCTTAATATTATAACTATTTAATTCCTGTAATTATTTGTGATACTTGTGTAGTTTCCACACCATCCTTTTAACCCTTCCGAGTCTTCGGGCTCGTGGGTGGCGGTGCGAGTCTCGGGTTATCGGGCCTTCCCGGTAATCGGATTCTCGGGTCGTTACATGCCGACACCAGGTGTCGACACCTACCTGAACCTGGTTCTGGCAGCAAGCTAGAACACCAGGTGTCGACACATGGTGTCAACACCTAGTGTCCAGATCTTCTGTTTTGGGTCTTTGTGAACTAGAATGCACAAGGTGTCGACACTAGGTGTCGACACCTATGCAGAGCCGTGAAAGATGACTTTCATGTCCTTGCTTCGAAAGTCTATTAACTCCAGTCAAACCGCCCTCAAATAAATCCCTTATTTGTGGATCTTGTCCCAGGGCTGTCCCTTGACCGTCCTAGAAGGTTAAATACATCTTATTGGGTTGTAAACCCTAGAAAACCAAGCTAGATCTGAAATTTCGTTTTGTTCTTAACCCTTGAATGTGCAGGGTCGCAGCAGTTGCTCCAAGGGCTTCTTCCACGTTGTTCTGAGCTTGTATGTAAAGGGAGGAAGGAGGTTTCAAACCACCATCTACTAGGAGCTACGTGTAAAATCAAGATACAAGCATCGTCCATGCAAGAATCAATCATCTTTCTTCAAGAACGGTTTCTCATCCTGCAGAAGCATTTCATTGAAAATCTGAGGGAGTTATCTTGATCTTTCACTTCTGTGTCTTTTGTTTGAGATTGCAGAAGGTTTTGAATGATTACCTAAGAGGTGCAATATATATATACATGTTCTTTTGTCCATCTATTTACTACCCTCTTATTAGTGCTACGTTTTTCATCCTAAGCAACAAGATGAGCTAATGCTTTTCATTATCTCGCAGAAGAAGAAGGAGGAGTGCGGCCACAAGGTTGAGAGGAGAGGGGTTTATGAGGCTAATCATTTTTCTGATGTATGAAGGTTTGATTGGAGCTAGGATTTGAAGGAAAAGAGGATCGGCTCGAGGAGAGGAAGGAGATGATGTCTAAATCATGATCATCCGTCAACGAGCCAAGGAGAATCAGATTTTGTTGAAGAAGGGGGAGCCTTTTACTTGATGCATCTTTCTAGTTTTCATCTATAGAATTTGTTTGGGGGGTCATAGCATATATTTGTCTTTGATTCATATACATTTGAGAGAATACTTTGTGTGGGTGTTCGGAGAAAGGGGTCTCCGAGTGTGTGTGTTATCATATGGGTGTCGATTTGTGCGGAGTATATCCGCATGTGTGGTTGGGAGTTTTCTCCCGTGTGGTTGTGTAGGCATTGGCCCCACCGGTTTGGTGAGGGGTGGACGTAGGGAGCCCGTCGTGGTCCCGAACCACCTTAAAAATCCTCGTGTCTTGTGGTTTGTTCCTTGTGATTGTGTGTTTCAGTATCCTTTCTGTTATGCAATTGTGTGAGCTCGGTGAGATTGAGTGAATTAAGTTTAAACCTGTTTAGATTAAATTCCTCAATATGATCAATCTTGTAAATTCTGCTGTGTGTTAGTTTGTGTTTTTAATTGGACATAATTTTTAGTAGAATGATCTATTCACCCCCCCTCTAGATCCGTATTCTTGCACTACGGGACCCAACAGTTATTTTATCAGATCTAAGTCTCTAAAAGGTTGTTTCTTCATATCCGTTTAATTCTGGTAAAAATTTTGTAAAATCTATAATCACGCAATTCACCCCCCCTCTTGGGTGTCATTGATCGCGAGACTTCAATTGGTATCAGAGGTAAGGCTCTATATTCTTCAGATCTAACGATCTAGAGTCTGATCCAGATCAATGGCCAACAAGGGGATGATGCCTGAGGATCACTCCATCAATTGTCCTCTATTCTTTGATGGCTCGAATTACTCCTATTGGAAAAACAAAATGCATGTTTTTCTAAGGGCTCAGGAGTACGAGGTCTGGAGGGTTGTGGACAAGGGTCCTTATGCCCTTCCTGATGATGAGGATAAATGGACACTCGAAGAAATTAAGAAATCCACTCTTAACTTTAATGCAATGAATATCATGCAATGTGCCATTCATCCTAATGAATTCTCTCGTGTTTCCATGTGCAGCTCGACCAAAGAAATGTGAGACAAGCTGCGGCTTATTTATGAAGGAACCTCCGAGGTCAAGAAGACCAAAGCTAATATGTTGGTTAGAGACTACGAGCTGTTTAAAATGAAACCTGAATAGATGATCTCAGAAATGTTCGCGAGATTAATAGAGATTACCAATGGTCTCAAAGGCCTTGGGAAGGAGTACACAAACTCCGAACTTGTAAGGAAGGTATTGAGATATCTTCCACCTGCGTGGCATACAAAAGTCACGGTTCTTGAAGATTCAAAGAACCTATCCATACTTTCCTTGGACGAGCTTATAGGGTCACTCATGACCTATGAGATAAACATGAAGAGAATTGCTGAGGAGGAAACGAAGAAGAAGAAAATGGTGGCTTTGAAAGCCCACCAACCTGATGATGACTCACAAGAAGAAGAGTCTCCTGAAGATAGTGACGAAGAAGAGAACTTGGCCATGTGGACACGCCAAGTAAAGAAGTTTATGAGAAGAACGAAGAATTTCCAAGGAAATTTCAGAAAGGGGCAAAGGAAGCCCGTTCAAACCAAGGTCGAGCCAAGCAAGCCTAACAATGTTATATACTATGAATGCAAAAAGCCTGGGCACATGAGAGGAGAGTGCCTGGATTTGAAAAAGAAATTCAAGAAGGATAAGTTCAAAAAGCCCAAAGCTATGGTCTCCACATGGAGCGACGAAGAGGACGAGCAGTCCGAAGATGAGCTAGAACAGCTTGTGGAAAGCCTGTGCCTTATGGCACATGAGGATTACTCAGTCGAGGTAAATTCTGATCCTGATTTTATTTCAAATGAATAATGGGAGACAGAATATGAAAAGTTGTATACAAAATATAAGAAAACCAGATCTGAGAATAAATCCCTCAAAAAGAAACTTGAAGATTTAACACATGAGGACTCTTCTATTAAGTTTGAAAAACTCGAACAAGAATGGTTTGAATTAACAGAAGAAAAAGAAAGCTTGCTTCAAATAATTTCAGATATTGAGAAAACTAAAGTTGAATTGATGTGTAAAATGTTTGAAATGGAAAAAAGTTTTAAAAAATTAAAAAATTAAGAAGAAGTTCTGAAATCCACAAATTCAAAACTTGAAAAGAAGAATGTGAGCTTGAATGAAGGGGTGGCTGAATTGCAATCCACCTTATCTAGGTTTGTCAAAGGCAAACAAAACTTAGATAACTTGTTGGGAGTTAAGGTTAACTTCCAAAAAAAAGGTTTGGGGTACATTCCCCATAACAAAAAATCTTTTGAAAATAAGATCAAAACTTCCTTTGTTCATGAAAAGAACGATAACTATGCATCATGCTCACACACTAAGCCAATACATGTTCAATCTAAACCCCACAAATACCAAAGAAGATTTTCAAATGTCAATTACTTTCATTGTGGTAGATTTGGTCATGTTATTGTTAATTGTTGGCTCAGACAAAATACACAAAGAAATCATGCTGTTTGGACTAGGAAAAGATATATGCAGAATTGGATTAACTCTCGTGGACCCAAATTAGTTTGGGTACCAAAATCAATTGGATGAGAATTTTATTTCTTGCAGATATGCCAAAATCATTAGAATTGGCAACATAGGTAAGAATTCTGAAACCCTAATTGAAAATGTACTTTTGGTAAAAGGTTTGAATCATAATCTTTTGAGCATAAGCCAATTATGCAACAAAGGCTTTAAGATTGTCTTTGATGAATCACATTGCCTCGTCATGAATAAAATCACTAGTGAAATCAGGTTCATCGGCAAGAGGAATAACAATGTATATACTATTAATCTTGATGATATTTCCGGTGATGATGTGTGCTTGGTAGCAAACAACCATGATAATGCATGGCTATGGCAACGAAGACTAGGTCATGCTAGTTTTGGAGTAATCTCCAAATTGTCTAGACATGACTTGGTGAATGGTTTGTCAAGTTAAAATTTGAAAGTGATAAAATCTGTGAGGCTTGCACGAAAGGCAAGCAAGCACGCATCTCTTTAAAAAATAAGAACATTGTTTCTACCACTTAGCCTTTAGAACTGCTGCACCTTGATCTTTTTGGTCTGACTAGGACATCCAACGTATAAGGAAAATCTTATGGATTCGTGATTGTTGATGATTACTCCAGATTCACATGGGTATTATTTCTAGCCAATAAAAGTAATGCCTTAATGGAGTTTCAAGTATTTTACAGGAAAATCCAGAATGACTAAGGATACCTCATCACCACAATTCAAAGTGATCATGGTGGTGAGTTTAAAAATCATGAACTCAACAGCTTTTGCAAGGAGAAGGGATACATACATAACTTCTCATCACCAAGGACGCCTCAACAAAATGGAGTAGTGGAGAGGAAAAATAGAACCTTGATAGACATGGCACGGACCAAGTTAAGTGAGAACTCCCTAGCAAAATACTTTTGGGCTGAGGCGGTAAGTACAATATGTTACATCATCAATAGGGCAATGGTAAGGCCCATTTTGAAGAAAACTCCATACGAGCTCTACAAGGGTAAGAAACCAAACATTTCATATCTTAAACCCTTTGGATGCCTGTTGGGTCCCACGATCAATGACACCCAAGAGGGCTGTGAATTGGGTGATTACAAATTTTAAGGAAACTCTTTCCCTTTTTAGAAACAAGTGTAAAGAAACAACAATTAAATCATGAAATATGTTGAACAGCAAGTTAGATAACAGCTTACACTAATCCTCACACTAGATGATACGACGAATGCTGCGAGGTGGAGTAAATTCCTTTCAACAAGATTAAGGAAGTTAATTAAGCCAAGAAATAGATTCTCTCAATCTCACCGTTCCCACATGATCATATAAAAGGATTCAACAATCACACCAAGCCAATGCACAAAGTAAACCACAATGCACAGGGATTTTAAGGTGGTTCGGGACCTCGACGGGCTCCCTACGTCCACCCCTCACAAAACTAGGTGAGGCTTCACTCGGGGATAAATCCCCAAATAGAGACGACGCTCCAACCACACACGCAGGACGACGCCTACACACACACACGGGGACGAGCCCCAATGTACACACACACACACGCACGGAGACGAAGTCTCCAACACAATCCAACAGGCGGATCAACAAAATGCACACACGCTGCGACAAGTGCAGCAAACCTCACACACACGTAGATCTAGGAAGACCTACGCACACACATGAATCAAATACGATACACACACACGACCACGGATCCAGATGATCCACACATACACAAATGCTTAGAGTTTATGAGAAATACAAATATAACATTCAAAGCATGATGACAGTGAGGCTTAGTTTATAAATCCTCTGATTTGGCTTCTCTTCGAATGTATGCTGCTGATTTAGAACGTAGCTTCAATCTTCACTTAATCGAAGCTTCTGTCTGTGCTTGCTTGGCTCTTCTTCTTTCTAGTTTGCTTGGCTTTCTCTTCTTGGGAGGAGGTTGGTTTTAGATCTTCCTTGAATCACTTTGGAGATAGATGAACGATCTTTGCTCAAATGACGTGATGGCTTGATTCTTCACGTAGCTTCAAGTTGGAGATCGATTAGAGACTTGTATGCTGCTTCTTCCCTTCACATTCACGCTCAAATCAAGGTGGAAGAAGTCCTGGAGCTGCTACCTACGACCTGCACATACAAGGGTTAGAGGAAAAATGATTTCAGATCTCACTTGGTTTCTCCTTAGGGTTTACAACCCAATAACATGTTTATATGTGTTTAGGTCGGTCAAGAGACAGCCTAGGGACCAGATCCTCACTTTGTAGAGTGATTTGTGGAAGTTGGACTCGGATTGGAAGACTTTAGGAGCAAGAAAACGGCGGTCAAAAATCACGGCTGGAGGTCGAACCGGAAAGGGTCGACCCTTGGGGTCGACCCTCGGGCAAACAGAAGCCAAATAGAACTAATTTTATGTTCTGTTTTACAGGGGTCGACCCCAGGGGTCGACCCTTGTGTTTCCAGAACCCAAACAGAAGCAACATTTGGTTCTGGGTTGCAGGGGTCGACCCCAGGGGTCGACCCTTTCAGGCAGGTTTCACAAAATTGGTTCTGTTTTGAACAGAACCTGAGAGGGTCGATCCCATGGGTCGACCCCTTCTAGTTTAGGCCTGAAAAGTAACTAAAACCACCATCAAATCAATGGGAAACAATTGATTAAATATTACCATAATCCCATGAGGATCAACCATGATTTTTTCATCCTGAAAAATATGATAAAGCAAGAGGTTAGATCAAGATCAAAATATATGGGTCATTCATTAACATATGAAGCTAGTTTTGAGACCGAGACCCAAATGACATGAAATATGATTACGAAATCATTAGCATGAGGCATATAAGAATCCCCATGAAAGATCTGTATGAAAGCACTAGAGAACCCAATTTTCCAACTCAAGATTATAAGAGTATCACCATGGATTCCAATATAAATTCTTACCTTGAATCCATCACAATGTGAGAAATATTAACCTACACTTTCTGAGAATTTAGAAGCAAGTTAATATTAAACCAACGAATCTGAAGATCCCAACTTCAACCCAATTCTCCCACAAACCATTTCAAAGCATTTAAGCCATATGATCAGAATAACTATGAACCATCATTTATGCATTCATGATATACAAGAACCAGAGGAAATCCTCAACAGAGCATGTAATGAAATGGCTATGCATTTACACAACACAAGGCCATGCAATCAATTTCATATCCATAAGGACTCAACCATTCCACTGAGAAGCATAGTCTTCACATGAAACCTTCAAAGACTAATGAGCAACATGCATGATTCAACATCAACCTACTTAGTAGGGCAACCTGCAAGATAAGATAGCAACATGTGAGTTAGTTTATCATGAAGATGTTTTCTACTAATCAAGCACACAATATGTTGTGATTATCAAAACCACTATCATCACACATGAAGTTTAGTTATTATCAAAACCATAGCTCAACAATCTCCATCACACATGAAGTTTCGTTATCATCAAAACCATAGCTCAACAATAACTTCTCATCACCAAGGACGCCTCAACAAAATGGAGTAGTGGAGAGGAAAAACAGAACCTTGATAGACATGGCACGGACCATGTTAAGTGAGAACTCCCTAGCAAAATACTTTTGGGCTGAGGCGGTAAGTACAATATGTTACATCATCAATAGGGCAATGGTAAGGCCCATTTTGAAGAAAACTCCATACGAGCTCTACAAGGGTAAGAAACCAAACATTTCACATCTTAAACCCTTTGGATGCCCTTACTTCATCCTGAACAACGGTAAGTCTAACCTAGGTAAGTTTGATGAAAAGAGTGACAAACGAATCTTCCTAGGTTATGCATTAAACTCTAGAGCTTACATACTATTTAATAAAAGGACTTTGGTTGTTGAAGAAAGTCCTCATGTTATTTTTGATGAATCTGAATTGAAACTGACCAATCAATCTATGCCGATCTTGGATGCAGATGAAACTCCTAGAAATCCAACTGATGCTGGAACATCTAAAGCCAAGGATGAACCAATAGAGGGAACCTCTAGCAAGGATGAAAATGATGAAGATCCTTCAATTGAAACACTTCAAGAACAACCATTGCAACACCCTGACTTGCCTAGAGCTTCAACACACTTGAAAGATCACCCCGCTGAAAACATCATCGGTAATCCTGAACATGGGGTAAGAACTAGATCTTCCTTAAGGCAAGTGGAAGAAGAGGACTTAATGACCTTTATCTCTCAAGAAGAGCCTAAGGATATTCATGAAACTCTTCAAAATGAATCTTGGATTCATGCTATGCATGAAGAGCTACACCAATTCGAAAGGAACGAAGTGTGGTCTCTTATGCCACGTCCCAAGAATCATCCCATAATTGGAACCCGTTGGGTTTTCAGAAATAAACTAAATGACACGGGAATGGTTGTTAGGAACAAGGCCTGGCTCATAGTCAAAGGCTATAGCCAGGAGATGGGCATTGATTTTGATAAATCTTTTGCACCGGTTGCTAGATTAGAAGCAGTCCGGATTCTATTGTCCTATGCTTGCTCTTTTAACTTCAGATTATTTCAGATGGATGTTAAATCTGTCTTTCTTAACGGGTACATCAAAGGGGATGTTTTTGTAGAATAACCTCCATGTTTTGAAGATCCAAAACATCCATAACATGTGTACAAGCTACAAAAAATCTTGTACGGATTAAAGTAAGCACCAAGGGCTTGGTATGAAAGGCTCACCTCATTCCTAATTGAAAATGGTTTAAAAAGAGGTAAGGTTGACCAAACACTCTTCACGAGAAAATCAGGTAAAGATATATTAGTAGTTCAAGTGTATGTTGATGATATAATTTTTGGAGCTACTAACAATACTTTATGTGATGAATTTGCAGAAATAATACAAGGAGAATTTGAGATGAGCTTAATGGCCGAGCTTACATTCTTTCTTGGATTGCAGGTTAAACAAACGTCAGAGGGCATCTTCATTAATCAAGCCAAATATACCTTGGAGCTATTAAAGAAATATGGGATGGTAGAAGCAAAGCCTTTGTCAACTCCGATGGCAACAACCACGAAGTTAGACAAAGATGAAAATGGTAAAATAGTAGATTCGACACTATTTCGAGGTATGATCGGATCACTACTATATCTCACAGCATGCCGTCCTGACATTCAATACAACGTATGTCTATGTGCTCGTTTTCAGTCATGTCCTAAAGAATCTCATTTATTGGCTGTTAAACGGATTTTCGATACTTAATTGGCACAATAGACTTTGGATTATGGTTTCCCATCGGTAGTTCATTTGATTTGATTGTATATACCGATGCGGATTATGCTGGATGTATTGTAGATCGTAAAAGTACTAGTGGGTACTGTCAGTTTCTCGGTGGGTGCCTAGTTTTATAGGCCTCTAAGAAATAACATTCAGTAGCTCTCTCAACGGCCGAGGTTGAATATGTAGCCGTCAAAAGTTGTGGAGCCAAGTACTTTGGATCAAAAATCAATTGCTTGATTTGGATGTTGAAATGAATTGTGTTCCAATCTTGTGTGACAATACCAGTGCAATCATCTTATCAAAATATATTGTACAACATTTTAGGACAAAGCATATTGACATTCGACATCATTTTCTGAGAGATCATGTAGGAAAAGATGTCTTTGAATTAAATTTCATTGACACACACAATCAGTTAGCTGATATCTTCACAAAACCCCTAAACTAGGAACAATTCAGCAAGATAAGAAGAGAACTTGGCATGTGCAAGGGCGAGTGATGAGGACATCAGAGCAAGGCCACCCACATTTTTTTTACATTTGTGTCCTTTTAGTTTGCATTAATATCCTTGGGAAAGTATGTTTGCAATTGTAAGGCTTTATAAGCCAAAATGTGAGTCTTTAAGTTTTAGTGGGTTTTTGTGCAAAAGTACAGTAGGACCAGCAAGGGTCCCCCATCTCCTTCCTCATTGGTCCAAGTGGCATCTTGGGGGTCCATGTAGGGCTGGTCAAAGGTGCAAGGTGGGCTTCTAGATGGCTTGACCATTCAAGGGGACAATTGGATTTAAAAGTCCAATATTCCACCCTTAAAGTCAAGGGGTGACCCCCCATTTAGTATATAATAATAAGATTTGAAAATTTATTTTATTTGAGTCCAAAACACATGGGAGAATTAATTGTGAACTCCCCCATTTACCCCTCCCCAACCCTAGATCTAAGGGTAGGAGTGGTCATTTGTATTTCCATATAAAAGGCTTGTATTTTCATTTTATAGAAGTTAATGAAGAAAAAATTGTTGAAAAATTGCCAAGAGAGCCTTGTACGACCCCCCCTCTCTCTCCTACTATTCTTCCTCTGCCCTTCTGATTTCTATCTCTGCCGCCGCCGCCGCCGTTCGTGCCGCCGACGAGCCGCCGCGAGCTATCCTCCGAGGTGCTGTCCAGATTACTGTTCTGCCGGATAGAGGCCTACTACGGGATTTTTAGCTCTCAACTCCCAAATCTTCTGGAGCTGAAATTTTCAGGGTAGGTTCCCCACGTGATTCTCTACCTCCAGTAAATTTTCCTCGAATTTAGGCCATCATCAAATTTCCTTTTCCATTTAGCTTCTAGATCTACCAGATCTGTCCCTGTTCAGATCTGTGTAATAGCAGATCTGCTCTTCCATATTTCGACCCCCTTTCTCTTGTCTGATTGAGTTACTAATTTTATCGGGGATTCTATCCACCTAAACCTGCCTCCATGATTTTTTTTGAGATTTATACATCTCGTTTATATTTTCTTAAAATCACTGTCTTTTCCCAACCCAGTTCTGTCTCCCACTGTCCAGATCCGACCCACCAGTGTCATAAATTCCGTTTCCACTATTAAACCTCCACTAGAAAATCTACAAAAAATACTCCCGTCTTCCTTACTTATCCCTCTCCAACTTTTATGAAGAGGTCAACTTTCATATCTGAGGTTTAAGCCACGGTCAACGCCAACTCTCAAGAAAATCCCTTTCTATCCTGAGTTGCTGGAGTCTGTCAGCCAGCGTGTTCAAAAATCCACCACCAAAACTCCAGAGCCATCAAAATTCCTGCCATAGTCCTTGGTCGAAGTATTTTGAATCAGCTTTCCAACGGTACCAATTTTGCGTCGATCCGACGTCGGGATTGATCGCAGCAACCGATCTCGCCGGGTCACGCGCTGGAAAATAGAAGTTCTGATCCGTGGACAGCAACTTCAACACCGGAGGATCAGAGCCACCTCGCCTTCCACAAGGCGAACCAGCACGCCGCCGTCCCCGGGAGCGTCCCTCCAGGTGTCCCCATCACAACGGAGTCACTCCGGGCCCACTCGGCCCCACCGACCAGCACGTGGGTCCCATGTTCGTGAGTACGCGTGCTGCCGAAGCTACACAAAACGCTGCCCGTCAACCCGAACCCGCTACTCCCGGGTCCCACTATGTAGCCCTTTACCTCCCTGCGTGGAGTGGGCAATAATATTCATTGCTGTAATTTAATTATTTACTGTTCCGGGAGTACAAGTTCGGCCGGGGTCGTATTCCCCATGCCCGGCGCGTGGAGCTATCATGTTCGCTCCTTTACTCGGCATTTTGCTTTATTTCGTATATATTTTTGTATGCCGCTACTAGAGAGCATGATAGGATAATTAGCTCGCCAACTATTGTTATTCACCGTTGCGAGCGAGAGAGTGAACCCTATTAGGGGGCTAGGCCCGGATATAGAGGGGGGGTGAATGTATCCTTCTACGAATAATGCCCAAAATAAAAACTCAGATGCTAGGCAAGTTCCAGAATTAAGCTAATTTGATTGAACATAATAACGAGCTGTAGGAGCGTGCCTATCCAAGCATCTAGCGGAAGCAAATCAAGCAATCAAACCACTGCTCAATAGATTTTTTAGGTGGTTCGGTCCTCCAGACCTACATCCACCCCTCACTCCCAACCGGAGTGAGGCTTCACTAGCAAATGCTAAGCAGACTCAGTCTGCGAACAGTTGCTGCCACACAGCTTGACCAGGGGAACAACCTCCCCTCTTCCTCCCAACTGGAGGGACACCCCAAGTGACTCCCAGCCACTTGGAAACCAGAGGTCGAAGACCTCTCTTCCACCAGACCAGGAGGGACCCCTGGACTTGCAACCCACAAGCCCCGAACCGGAGACAAGTCTCCCTTCCTCCAAATCGGAGGGAACCCACAAGTAGCACCCAGCTACTTGCAACCGGAGATCAGATCTCCCTTCTATTGACCCACCAGGAGGAACCCGACCTCAGTCCAGAGGATCGGAAGTACAAAGCTAACCAGAGAAACAAAAGGGAAAATAAGGAAACATAAAAAGCACAGCAACAGAAGCTGGAAATGAAACACAATAGTCGTTCTGAATTTGATCCACGAACAGACTGAACAGGTCTTCAATAGACTCTCTCCTCTTCTTCTTTTCTTCTTCTTCTTTCTTCTTCTCAGCTCACGCAATCTTTCTCTTCTGCTCTCACTCTCTATTTTCTTCTCTTTCGTAGGCTCTCCCTGTCTCTTCTCTTTCTTCTTCTTCTTCTTCTGCTTCCTTCTTCTTCTGCTCACTGCTTCTCTTCCCCTTTTTTTTCTTTTTCTGGATCGAAGGGCTTTCTGCTCTCCAGGCTTCTTCTTTGATCAGCCTCCATCTAAAGACGAAGGCTCCAATATATACCAGTAACAGGGGCTCCGGAGGATAGGGCAGAGACCCCCTAGAGAGCTTCGATGGGTTGGTCCACGTGGTGAAGTAGCAGGCCCGAGCTTCCACGTGTCTGACTGCTGGCACGTCCTTTGTTATAGGATCACGTGCCCTTTCATAATTGGGGTCTCCTTGTACTGCATCGAAATATTCTAATAATTTACCACACTTACTGTTTCTGGAGACTGACCGCGTTGACGCACTGGCATCACTGCGTCTACTCTTTGCTTGTACACATTTGAATTTGTCCCACTGCGTCGACCCTACTGTGGATAGCGTTGACGCGTTGAAGACAGCCAGAGATAAGTCCCCCCTTTCTTGAACTGCTGCGTCGACGCTGCCAGTTGGTGGCGTTGACGCACGGATGAAAATCAGAAGTGTGTATTGGCCTCTCTTCCGCCGCTGCGTCGACGCTGCTTGTTGATGGCGTTGATGCATTGAGCTGCAGCGTCGATGTAGAATAATCCAGGAGCTTCTTTCTTGATTGTTTGAACTGCTGTGTCCACGTGTCAGCATTTCAGCCTCTTGGATCACGTGCCAAGTCTTGATGGCCTGAATCATCTGCAGACAGACAGAGGAAAATGAACTTAGTTCAGACGAATGTATATACTTAAGCAGAGCTGCCAGTGTATGGATTTGAACAGTGCAGCGAGTGTACAGACTTGATAAAACAAGGTCCAGTGTATAGACTTGGTAAAGTGAAATCCAGTGTATAGACTTCAGTTAAGTTCAGGCCTCTAACAACGAGTGTATTGACTTGGGCCTAACAAGTGAATGTATAGGGTTGAAGACCTAACAATCGAGTGTATAGACTCAAGGTTTAACAACCGAATGTATAGAGTTGAAGCCTGACAACCCAATGTGTAGACTTGAAGCTTGGAAGGATGTACACACTTGACTAATTCAAAGGTGAATCGAGTGTACAGACTTAATGCGTTGACGCTGTACAGACTTTGCCTAAGATGCTGTACACACTTAGCCTAAGACAATGTAAGCGACTGACACTGTACACACTTAGCCTAAGACGCTGTATAGACTTAGCCTAAGACATGCATGAACTGACGTTGTATATACTTAGCCAATGCAATGCACTATGAATGTATGGACTTACATGAGATGCTAATTGAGACGCTCAATGTATACACTTCAAGCCCAGTGTATAGACTCTCAGCCATGAACAAAGCGTGAAGCACACTAATGCAGGAATGTATAGACTTGGAAGTCTATGTGCATGACAAAACCAATGTATAGACATGAAGAAACAAGGCAACGTTGTATAGACTTGACGAGACAAGGCAACGTTGTATAGACTTCAAAGATGAATGATAAGACAATGTATAGACTTCACAGTTCAACAGCCATTGTATGGACTTGTACAGTGGTGCGCAGTGTACAGACTTCATGAAATGCAAACGGCTGAATAGACTTGAATGAGTATAGAGTGTATAGACTTGAAAGTCTGAAGACGATGTGCATACTTGCTGAGTTGACGTTGCAGCCCAATGAGTTGACGCTGCAACGTATATACTTTACGTTCAACTGATGATGTATAGACTTGAAGTTAGACAAACTAGACAGTCAGTGTTCTGATGGGTCGACGCATCAGCAAGGGTGGGTCGACCCACTACTGTTCATACTAACTAAGCAGAGTGTAGCAATGAATGCTTTATGCATCAGTTAACATGACTGAACATCAAATATGTTAAACTAAACTGAGCAGCAAGATGACTGAACATTTGATAGACTGAGTTATGATCAGAAAATAACTGAATAATAGCATGATGACTCACACAGCAAGATGACTCACAGTGATTAACTCACATCAAAAACCAATCATCAAAACCATCATCAAAACCACAGAGGCACAACAATCTCCCCCTTTTTGATGATGGCAACACTTTCAACACATTGAGTCATTCTGATGATGTGAGGCATTCTGATGACTCAAATTATTCTCCCCCTTTGACTTCATCAAAAAGGAAATAATTTGAGAAATTAAAGCATGTATAAAAATTCAGTCAATTTCTCCCTTTTGCAAGAACACAATTCTCCCCCTTTAAGAGTTTCAGCAAGAAGTCATTAGTTAGAGATGATCAAAAGAAGCCAGCATGCAATGATTGAATGAAAATCTCCCCCTTTTTGGCAAACAATCTCCCTCATTTGGTATAGTCAAGATGAACCATGGGAAGGGGTATGAATGTAGATGCAGATACCAAAAATATGAATGTCAGAGCACAATTCTTCTCCTTCTATGCAGCATGATGCATATGACAAGGAGGCTCCCCCTCAATAAATGAAACCTTATGAAATGAATGAGAAGGAGACCACATGGGCAAACAAGGAGAAGTTCAGGTCAAGGAGCAGTAGAGGTTCAATTAGCAGATTTTTCAAAGAGGCTTCAACTACAAGAATTTCAGTCAGATTTTCAAGGAAATGTCATTCTCATAAATCCAAATCAGAATATTTCAAAGTCTTCCATTATAAGGGTTTATGAATGAGCTTTTTTGAACAGCATGGTTTAAACATGATGTATGTAGAGTTTATCAATAAAATTCTGTATTGATATCTAAAACTATGGTTTAATAAAAATGAACCAAGCCCTCATATTTATCTTGATAAAACTCCCTTTCTCTTACACAATCAAATTTATTGACTTCTTTCGGAATTACATGCATCAGTATTGAAATCAAGCAATTATGAAGTCATATGATTTTGTCTAGGGTTGTAGCAATTTGATTTTAGCATCAATATTCAGATATTTCAATTCGTTCACCAATTTTTCATGCTACAAATTTTACGAGCACTCTAGTTCAGTGCACACCTTGTAACTAGAGGATATACCTTGATCAGAGGCCAATATCCCTAAGCACTTAGTGTGACTAACTGTCATGCTTTATATGAACAGAGATAGCATTTTCACATCATGACACACTGCAAATCATTTCTTGATGAGTGAGTTATATTTCTCAGTGTGCATGCCATTCCTCTGCCTGAAATTTAATTATTCTTAATCAGAGTTAACTATGGTACCTCATGACACAGTCCTTTGGACATGTGTTTCTCAGTGACCAAGGTCATTGCTCTGACAGAAAATACCCTTTAGACATTTCAGAAAAATTCATTTACTTCAAATCAATAACAATTTCATGTACTTAACCAAATAAAGTCATGTATTCAATAATGTAGATTTCAGAAGATTTTACAAGACACAGCATGAAACAGATGGTTAAGGTTTATTAAACATGCTTCAGATATTTTTTAAGAGATTTTAAAGCCAAACTCATTGAATACATTAAACTTAAACCACATGAGTTATTTCAGTCATTCATAAAAATGTATAATAGAAGATTTCTAGTTCAAGAGTTTTCAGATTTATGATCGAGATAGTCCCATTGAAATCTTCATGAAAGACTGATGGAATTCTGAAGCCAAATGATACCAATTGATAGGAGAGATTTTGAAGCTCAATGTTTTCAAAAATATGTTCAAGGTCTGTCATTAGAAAGTAATAAGAAGGGATATGCAATGAGTTCTCACAAGAGTATGCATTTGACAACCTACATGCAATGTATTGACTCCCCCTGTCAACATGCATTCAGACAATCTTTTTGGCATTTTCAATTTAAGGAAATGCAATGCACTATATGTATGCAAAAACACATGCAACGACACAACATATGATGCTATGCAAAGATATGCAAGTAACTCCCCCTTAAAACATGCAATGTGTTTCAAAACAAGAAATACAGAGAGATTACCTGAAAAGTTCAGAAGGGGTTTTTCATTCTTGAGTGCCTTGGATCATTACCCCTTTTATTCCAGTCCCAAGGCACACCTGCATAGCAATGTTATTTTGCACAAATAGGTACCCAAGAAGTCTTGGGTCCTGACATGACAGTATTACTCCTAGCAGGTTTTCTCAGCACATTTTTAACTTGATAGCAAGGAGCAGCAGTTTTCAAACCTGATTTATGCACATTCTTGTTTGCATGAACTCTATGTGCATATACATGAGACTCCTTGTTAACAGAATAAACATTCTGTTTGCCAAAACTAGTTTGGTTTTGATATCCTGCCAGCCAACAGGTTGCAGCCCTGTGACCTGGCTTTCCACAGTTATAGCATGAAAAAACAGACCTTCTGTTAGAGATAAATTCAGATTTATCAAAAAACTTTCTATTTGCAGGGAATCTACCAGTTTTATAATTAGACTTCCTTTCCTGAGCATGCGAACAGTGGGCTGCAATGTGGCCCATCTTGCCACAGTGAAAGCATGAATTAGAACTTTTCTTACCAGCATTCAGCCAGCATTCAAATCTCTTATGACCCAATTTTCCATAATTAAAGCATGTCATATGCTGGTTTATTGGAACATACTTGTTCTTGTTAAGAGCATGATCGTTTGCATGAAATTTATTCTTATCACTAACAAACCAGCATTGTGAAATTTTGTGTCCTAGTTTACCACAATGAAAACACTCAATTTTCCTTTTCTGAGATGAAAGATTTTTATCATGATATTTTCTAGCACTCAGATCATCTTTTTCTATCAATCTACATTCATGCATCAAATGGCCAAGTTTATGACAGTAATGGCATGAAGTTTTCTGTTTGTATGCATGTGTGTATGTGTGCGTGGATGATTTTTGAACATCATGCAGTGAAGTGGCAGGAACCTTTTTGTTCTTTTGATGAGCAGCATGCACTTTTTCCACATACTTGAGTGTTTCCTTTTTCTTCATGTTATCATCCCTTTTTGATTTTTCAATTGGTTTTTGGGTTTTCTGAACAATGGGTTGTTTGACCTGAGATGTTGTGGCTACATTTGAAGCATTTACAAATGATGTCATTAGCTTATTCTGAAAAGCCTTTTTATTGACATTGTTGTAGCCCAACCCTTCCTTTTTGACATTGACTTTTGTTCCCAGTAATTTGTTCAGATTATCTTGCCCACTAACAAATTTAGACAAAGAGCTTTTTAAGTCTTGGATTTCATTTTCTAGAGAGGAAATGTGTAACTCATAACTGGCAATCTCTTGCTCACAGCAATTCATAGCTTCATTCAAAACTTTGTTAGCAGTTTCATATTTCTCAACTTCCTGCTCTAGATTGCTCAGTTTATCAGAATCTTCAACACACATAGTTTTTCCTCTTTCTAAGGCTAGCAGTCTCTCAGACATAGTGGAGTTCAACATTTTTAATTTCTCATTTTCTTCCTTAAGCTTGTGATTCTGAATTAACTCATTTATCAAAGTCTGATCTTCTGAGTTAGTTTCAAGTTTTCTTCCAGCCTTGAATTCCTTCAAATCTTTTTCCTTCTTTTCAATGTTTTTCTGTAATTCCACGTTTACAGATTTTATGGCATTGAATTTTTCAGTCAGCAATGAGTTCTCCTGTTTAAGTTTCTCTAATTTTTCTTCATCTTCTTTGGAGAGTTTTCTGAGAGAGTCATCTTCCGATTTTAGCTTGTTTAGTTCAGAGCAAGCACATTCAAGTTCCTTCTTCAGTTTTTCATTCTGATCTTTATACATATGAATATCAGCCAAACATGCATCATGAATATTCTTCAATTCAACACAATTTCTACAAGGAGAACTTGAACTATCTAACCCAGTACCCTTCTTCAATTTTTTATAATATTTTCTTAACAGTTCATGAGATTCAAATAATTCAGCATATGCATTCTCCCAATCATCAAGAGAAAAATTCTCGAAGAGATTCACCTCATCATCATCATCTTCATTTTGGCTGCTGCTTTGATTGCTTCTGTCAGCCATCATGCAGCTGTCCTCGTTTACCCTGTGAAATTGCTTCAGCCTATCCAGTATGTCCTTTGCTGAGCTGCAATTATGAAGACAAGACCATAAGGCTCTGTCAGTAGCTGCTTTCATCAGGTTAAAGGCTTTCTGATTTTCTCCATCCTTTGATCTGTGTCTGTCGGTCCATTTGGACACTTTCGTTGGTAAGGTGTGAGGACCTTGTGAAATTAATTTCCACAGATTAGGATTAGCAGAATTAACATAAGCATGTAAAGCAGTGTACCACTGACTGAAATCAGAACCACTAAAGACGGGTGGAAGAGCCATTGAAAACAAATAGCGAGTAAATTCAAGGCAACAGGAATATTTATGCACTAAAAAAAAATTAGCACCTAAAACTGCAAGATCGGATCTGCAGGTCGCTGGACCTTGTATGCAGACACCGCTCTGATACCAACTGTTAGGGTGCTAGGCCCGGATACAGAGGGGGGTGAATGTATCCTTCTATGAACAATGCCCAAAATAAAAACTCAGATGCTAGGCAAGTTCCAGAATTAAGCTAATTCGATTGAACATAATAACGAGCTGTAGGAGCGTGCCTATCCAAGCATCTAGCGGAAGCAAATCAAGCAATCAAACCACTGCTCAATAGATTTTTTAGGTGGTTCGGTCCTCCATACCTACATCCACCCCTCACTCCCAACCGGAGTGAGGCTTCACAAGCAAATGCTAGAACCAAGCAGACTCAGTCTGTGAACAGTTGCTGCCACACAGCTTGACCAGGGGAACAATCTCCCCTCTTCCTCCCAACTGGAGGGACACCCCAAGTGACTCCCAGCCACTTGAAAACCAGAGGTCAAAGACCTCTCTTCCTCCAGACCAGGAGGGACCCCTGGACTTGCAACCCACAAGCCCAGAACCGGAGACAAGTCTCCCTTCCTCCAAACCGGAGGGAACCCACAAGTAGCACCCAGCTACTTGCAATCGGAGATCAGATCTCCCTTCTCCTGACCCACCAGGAGAAACCCGACCTCAGTCCAGAGGATCGGAAGTACAAAGCTAACCAGAGAAACAAAAGGGAAAATAAGGAAACATAAAAAGCACAGCAACAGAAGCTGGAAATGAAACACAATAGTCGTTCTAGATTTGATCCACGAATAGACTGAACAGGTCTTCAGTAGACTCTCTCCTCTTCTTCTTTTCTTCTTCTTCTTTCTTCTTCTCAGCTCACGCAATCTTTCTCTTCTGCTCTCACTCTCTATTTTCTTCTCTTTCGCAGGCTCTCCCTGTCTCTTCTCTTTCTTCTTCTTCTTCTGCTTCCTTCTTCTTCTGCTTACTGCTTCTCTTCCCCCCCTTTTTTTTTCTGGATCGAAGGGCTTTCTGCTCTCCAGGCTTCTTCTTCGATCAGCCTCCATCTAAAGACGAAGGCTCCAATATATACCAGTAACAGGGGCTCCGGAGGATAGGGCAGAGACGCCCTAAAGAGCTTCGATGGGTTGGTCCACGTGGTGAAGTAGCAGGCCCGAGCTTCCACGTGTCTGACTGCTGGCACGTCCTTTGTTATAGGATCACGTGCCCTTTCATAATTGGGGTCTCCTTGTACTGCATCGAAATATTCTAGTAATTTACCACACTTACTGTTTCTAGAGACTGACCGCGTTGACGCACTGGCATCACTGCGTCTACTCTTTGCTTGTACACATTTGAATTTGTCCCACTGCGTCGACCCTGCTGTGGATAGCGTTGACGCGTTGAAGACAGCCAGAGATAAGTCGCCCCTTTCTTGAACTGCTACGTCGACGCTGCCAGTTGGTGGCGTTGACGCACGGATGAAAATCAGAAGTGTGTATTGGCCTCTCTTCCACCGCTGCGTCGATGCTGCTTGTTGATGGCGTTGACGCATTGAGCTGCAGCGTCGATGCAGAATAATCCAGGAGCTTCTTTCTTGATTGTTTGAACTACTGTGTCCACGTGTCAGCATTTCAGCCTCTTGGATCACGTGCCAAGTCTTGATGGCCTGAATCATCTGCAGACAGACAGAGGAAAATGAACTTAGTTCAGACGAATGTATATACTTAAGCAGAGCTGCCAGTGTATGGATTTGAACAGTGCAGCGAGTGTACAGACATGATAAAACAAGGTCCAGTGTATAGACTTGGTAAAGTGAAGTCCAGTGTATAGACTTCAGTTAAGTTCAGGCCTCTAACAACGAGTGTATAGACTTGGGCCTAACAATTGAATGTATAGGGTTGAAGACCTAACAATCGAGTGTATAGACTCAAGGTTTAACAACCGAATGTATAGAGTTGAAGCCTGACAACCCAATGTGTAGACTTGAAGCTTGGAAGGATGTACACACTTGACTAATTCAAAGGTGAATCGAGTGTACAGACTTAATGCGTTGACGCTGTACAGACTTGGCCTAAGACGCTGTACACACTTAGCCTAAGACAATGTAAGCGACTGACACTGTACACACTTAGCCTAAGACGCTATATAGACTTAGCCTAAGACATGCATGAACTGACGTTGTATATACTTAGCCAATGCAATGCACTATGAATGTATGGACTTACATGAGATGCTAATTGAGACGCTCAATGTATACACTTCAAGCCCAGTGTATAGACTCTCAGCCATGAACAAAGCGTGAAGCACACTAATGCAGGAATGTATAGACTTGGAAGTCTATGTGCATGACAAAACTAATGTATAGACATGAAGAAACAAGGCAACGTTGTATAGACTTGACGAGACAAGGCAACGTTGTATAGACTTCAAAGATGAATGATCAGACAATGTATAGACTTCACAGTTCAACAGTCATTGTATGGACTTGTACAGTGGTGCACAGTGTACAGACTTCATGAAATGCAAACGGCTGAACAGACTTGAATGAGTATAGAGTGTATAGACTTGAAAGTCTGAAGACGATGTGCATACTTGCTGAGTTGACGTTGCAGCCCAATGAGTTGACGCTGCAACGTATATACTTTACGTTCAACTGATGATGTATAGACTTGAAGTTAGACAAACCAGACAGTCAGTGTTCTGATGGGTCGACGCGACAGCAAGGGTGGGTCGACCCACTACTGTTCATACTAACTAAGCAGAGTGTAGCAATGAATGCTTTATGCATCAGTTAACATGACTGAACATCAAATATGTTAAACTAAACTGAGCAGCAAGATGACTGAACATTTGATAGACTGAGTTATGATCAGAAAATAACTGAATAACAGCATGATGACTCATACAGCAAGATGACTCACAGTGATTAACTCACATCAAAAACCAATCATCAAAACCATCATCAAAATCACAGGGGCACAACAAACCCGTCCCGTGACCCGATCCGGGCACGAAATTGTGAGTCGACCACCCTAGCTCTTTGCCGATTTCTCAACCGCGCACGTCCGAACGCTTCCCTTGCTAGAGACGATCGCGAGTTTGCATAGAGTCCAAGGATCGCATATCCAATTGGAGTCGAGTCGCGTGTCCGTCCCGCATCAAATTGGTATCAAAGCGTCAGTTGAGTCTAGGGTAGTCATTAGTCATTGCTTAAAAACACACACAAAAAGTCATTTAAGTCTAGGAGTCTAAGTCTAAGTCGGTCGTTGCATTTGCATCCCAATAACCTGGTATATCAAAAGGTGTTGCCCGAACGTTAGGTTACGCCTATCGGGAAGGCCGCACACTTACGCGAGAGGATCTCCGGGTCCCGTGACTCCGCCAAGTACCGGATATTGGTTAAGTCTAGGTTCATCACTTCACCTTTGGTTGGTGCATCTCCACCCCGTGTCCATTGCATGCCCACTCGTAGGGGTACCCAATACTCACCCCCACCACCACCTATGGCGGATCCCCGAGTCCCTAGTCTCGATGCGTCAGCGGTGGCCGAAATGTTCCGAGCTATTATGGGAAAAATGGATGGGTTGAGTGATCGAATAGACGAGTTGAGTACTCGAGTGGATAAAATGGAAGGAGTGAGTACGCGGGTGGATGGCCTAGGCACACGCCTAGAAGGGATGTTGAAGGCCTTAGAGGATAAGGCCGTAGGGTCGGACCAGTCTGTTCAAGGTCTGGTTGGGAGAGTTTCCGCATTAGAGAGAGCCCCAGTCGAGGCACCCCCCCCCCCACCTACACAAGGTCAACAGGAGCCGGTTCATCAACCTGTTGCTCCAAGGGTTCAAGGGATAGATGTTAGGAGGCGTCAAGTTCCCGAGGTGCATGACTATGAGTCCGACAACGAACATGAGGGATATGGTCGTGACCGTCGTGTTCAATAGCGGAACTGTGATTTGGATGAGGATGAGCAGACCCTTAGAACCATTCGTGCAGACCCTCCCACCTTTGAAGGGTCCTTAGACCCGAAGGTCTATCTTGATTGGGAGGCCGGCATGGACCGATATTTTGAGTGGTTTGAGATATCGGATCAACGAAAGGTCAAGTTCGCCAAGATGAAACTATTAGGGCAGGCCCAAACTTTTTGGAGGAACATGGAGAACCTCCTATTTCACCATCACGAACCCCAGGTAGAGACGTGGGAAGAGATGAGGTCCAAACTTAGGAAGAAGTACCTCCTTGCCACCTACCGCCAGCGTCTCATAGACAGATGGCAAAACCTCACCCCATGAGATCGGTCTGTCTCTGAGTACATCGCCAAGTTAGATGAATACTTTTTACTATGTGACGCCACGGAGGAGAGCTCCATCATTGTTTCCCGATTTCGGCGTGGTCTACGACCGCACCTACGGTATGAGCTTTTCCGCCGCAAGGTGGATAAGTTGGAGGATGCATATCAGGTTGCTCTCGAGATGGAGAAATTCGAGGGAGAGTTCGAGTCTACTCAACGGTTGGGCCCCGTCCCTCTCCGTAGTGCCGAGTCACGTAGCGCCTTAGGTCCATATCCGAGGGGTCCCATGGCTCGACCTCAAGAGCCTGCCCGTCAGGAGCACTTCGCTCCCAGGCCTCGTCCTCCCCCGCCACGGGAGCTACTTCCATCCCAACCCATTGCTCGCCCCCCGGCACCCATTGCCCATCCTCTGGCACCTGCACCCCCACCCCTGTTGCCTACGGCACCTACACCTTCACCCCTGTTGCCTACGGCACCTACACCTCTACCCATGTTGCCCACACCCCCTGTCCGTCGGGAGGACAAGGGTAAGGGACCACTCATCGGAGAGAGTAGTAGGTCTCGACTGCAGTGTTATCACTGTCATGGGTTTGGCCACATTGCCAACCAATGTCCCACTTGCGCCACACTAGCCCTAGGGGTTGGAGAAGCCTTGCCTTCTGGGATTATGTCTGTCAGCTACGAGGCCGAGCCGGAATTAGCTGATGAATTCTATGGAGAAGGTCTGGAGGAACATGCTGACACTCAGGATGCGACACTCGGATGATGACCACCTAGGGGTGATGTCACCGCATTAAGTCTAGGACCCTTCATGAGTGTGTTTTCTTCTTTGTGTGGTTTGTTTGTGGGGTTTGTTTGTGGGGTTTGTTAGGAGTCTATGCATATGTTTGTCAGTCCATGGTGAGTCTGCATATGTCTAGTGCCAGCTCGTAGGTGTTGGTCCCTTTCGAGTGCGAGGCAAGTCGGATCTAATGCGTACGTTGTAGACTTGCTGGCATTTGGGATCGCCTGGATCATTCTCTATCTCGGATCTAGTCACATAAAGAGACTCAGCGGTGATTCCTAGTGAGTCTTTGAGCCGCCTCCCTCCTTTGAAAGTGACCCCACCCCGGAGTGTCCACCTCTAGCCTCATTCACCGGCAGCGAGTGCATATCGAATATATACGGGATGAGCAGGTGTCGAGTACTTGGAGTGGAGTGTACTCCGCGCTTCCTGGTACGATGACGGATCCGCCGACATCACGAGCAGCTGCACCCCTTACTCGATGGGGTCGAGTTCTTCCCACTCAGGGAGAATTGATGAGGACATCAGAGCAAGGCCACCAACATTTTGTTTGCATTTGTGTCCTTTTAGTTTGCATTAATATCCTTGAAAAGTATGTTTGCAATTGTAAGGCTTTATAAGCCAAAATGTGAGTCTTTAGGTTTTAGTGGGTTTTTGTGCAAAAGTCCAGTAGGACCAGCAAGGGGCCCCCATCTCCTTCCTCATTGGTCCAAGTGGTATCTTGGGGTCTATGTGGGGCTAGTCAAAGGTCCAAGGTGGGCTTCTAGATGGCTTGACCATTCAAGGGGACAATTGGATTAAAAAGTCCAATATTCCACCCTTAAAGTCAAGGGGGTGCCCCCCCATTTAGTATATAATAATAGGATTTAAAATTTTATTTTATTTGAGTCCAAAACACATGGGATAATTAATTGTGAACTCCACCATTTACCCCTCCCCAACCCTAGATCTAAGGGTAGGAGTGGTCATTTGTATTTCCATATAAAAGGCTTGTATTTTCATTTTATGGAAGTTAATGAAGAAAAAATTGTTGAAAAATTGCCAAGAGAGCCTTGTGCGACCCCCTCTCTCTCCTACTGTTCTTCTTCTTCCTATGCCCCTCTGAGTTCTATCTCTACCGCCGCCGTTCGTGCCGCCGACGAGCCGCCGCGAGCTATCCTCCGAGGTGCTATCCAGATTGCTATTTTGCCGGATAGAGGCCTACTACGGGATTTTTAGCTCTCAACTCCCAAATCTTCTGGAGCTGAAATTTTTAGGGTAGGTTCCCCACGTGATTCCCTACATCCAGTAAATTTTCCTCGAATTTAGGCCATCATCAAATTTCCTTTTCCATTTAGCTTCTAGATCCACCAGATCTATCCCTGTTCAGATCTATGTAACAGCAGCTCTGCTCTTCTATATTTCGACCCCCTTTCCCTTATCTGATTGAGTTGCCAATTTTATTGGGGATTCTGTCCACCTAAACCTACTTCCACAATTTTTTTTGAGATTTATAGATCTCATTTATATTTTCTTAAAATCACTGTCTTTTCCCAACCCACTTCTGTCTCCCACTGTCCAGATCCGACCCACCATTGTCATAAATTCCGTTTCCACTATTAAACCTCCACTAGAAAATCTACAAAAAATACTCCCGTCTTCCTTACTTATCCCTCTCCAACTTTCATGAAGAGGTCAACTTTCATATCTGAGGTTTAAGCCACGTTCAACGCCAACTCTCAAGAAAATCCCTTTCTGTCCTGAGTTACTGGAGTCTGTTAGCCAGCGTGTTCAAAAATCCACCACCAAAACTCCAGAGCCATCAAAATTCCTGCCATAGTCCTTGGTCAAAGTATTTTAATCAGCTTTCCAACGGTACCAATTTTGCGTCGATCCTACGTCGAGATTGATCGCAGCAGCCGATCTCACTGGGTCACGCGCTGGAAAACAGAAGTTCTGATCCGTGGACAGCAACTTCAACACCGAAGGATCGGAGCCACCTCGCCTTCCACAAGGCGAACCAGCACGCCGCCGTCCCCGGGAGCGTCCCTCCAGGCGTCCCCATCACAGCGGAGTCACTCCGGGCCCACTCGGCCCCACCGACCAGCACGTGGGTCCCACGTTCATGAGTACGCGTGCCGCCGAAGCTACACAAAACGCTGCCCGTCAACCCGAACCCGCTACTCCCGGGTCCCACTGTGTAGCCCTTTACCTCCCTGCGTGGAGTGGGTAGTAATATTCATTGCTGTAATTTAATTATTTACTGTTCCGGGAGTACAAGTTCGGCCGGGGTCGTCTTCCCCACGCCCGGCGCGTGGAGCTATCGTGTTCACTCCTTCACTCGGCATTTTGCTTTATTTCGTATATATTTATGTATGCCGCTGCTAGAGAGCATGATAGGATAATTAGCCCGCCAACTGTTGTTATTCACCGCTGTGAGCAAGAGAGTGAACCCGTCCCGTGACCCGATCCGGGCACGAAATTGTGAGTTGACCACCCAAGCTCTTTGCCAGTTTCTCAACCGCGCTCGTCCGAACGCTTCCCTCGCTAGGGACGATCGTGAGTTTGCATAGAGTCCAAGGATCGCATATCCAATTGGAGTCGAGTCGCGTGT
This sequence comes from Amorphophallus konjac, assembly GCA_022559845.1. Taxonomy (NCBI): domain Eukaryota; kingdom Viridiplantae; phylum Streptophyta; class Magnoliopsida; order Alismatales; family Araceae; genus Amorphophallus; species Amorphophallus konjac. The sequence goes on along the minus strand of CM040123.1, from coordinate 359,112,321 downwards.
CCGTCCCGCATCAGCGAGAGCATACATACTTAGGTTTGCACTTAGGTTTAGAGTTGCACATCTATAACCAAACTCGCTTGTATAAAAGGTAGATTGCCATGCATATTCTGTGTATTTATTTTCAATATCTTGTGTGTATATACACCCCTGCATGCTTGAATGTAATTATACATACAGCCCTCCTAGAAATTTTTCTAAGGCCAAATATTCTTTGATTAAACTAATGTGGACCCAATGACCTCGGGATCTAAGGCACTTTCTGAGGGGGAGAGTCAAAGGTTTTTCTCTCAAATGTCTCATAAGCCCCTTCTCCAGGTCATTGCCTCTCTCTACATCAGGTGTTGGTTCAATACAGAAGGAAGGTTGATGGAGATCAATATAAAAAAAAGGTTGAAGGAGTTATAAAAAAATGGGAAATTAGGGCTAGGTCGACCATTTCGGTCGATCGCCGCCCCAGGTCCGGTCGACCGATTTCGGCGAACCGGGTCGGCCGAACCACATATGAACCCTTTTTAAAGGGGGTTTCAAACCCCATCTCCTCAATCCATCACACCTATTCTCTCTCCAATATTCTTCCCTAACCCTAGCACACCAAAACCCCACCTCTCAAGCCCCAAATCCTCCACCTTCTTCCATCCGCACAAGATCTGGCTTGTTCACCGTTTCGGGACAAAACTTCTACGACCGTTTGGGTGACCTTGAAGCCATTCCCTAGGTTCCAGATTGTGGAGAAGGTCTTTTCAAGCCTTTGGTGTGTCTATCAGTACATCTACATTCCGAGGGAAGAGTTCACTCCTTTTCAAGGGTTTCCACAGCGGGTTCTCTAGTCTAGGATGCCACCTAGAAGAAGTTTTCGGCGTTCTACCCAAGGGGAACCCAGTGCTCGGAGACGTGAGACCCCGGCACCTCCACCACAGCGGGCTCCTGCACCTCCTCGTGCACCACGGTTACCTCCACGGCCCATAATCGACCCTCGACTAGTCGATTTTAATGAGGTGAATGACATTCTTCCCGATCTATGTGCACTATTTGAGATTCAAGACTGATGGGTTGATTTTGTCACAAGATATCCCCGATACTACCCCAACCTAGTCCAGCAATTCTATGGCAATTTGATTGAGAGGAATGAACGGTTATATACGGTTGTTACAGGTGTTGAGATTACTATTACTTCGGATCTTTTTGAACAAGCCTTAGGAGTTTTAGCTAGCGGTGCAGACATGGTTTTTGGTCATGGTGTTGTTGAGGTCACCTTTCTTGCTATGACCGGCTGTGAATATGTGCATGGTGTTAGTGACTTAATCACCTTGAATGCCAACTATTTTCCACCACTGCAGCGAATATTGCATCACATGTTTACTGCATTCATCTATCCCAAAAGTGGAAGCCGAAATGAAGTGACAGAAGTTCACAAATTCCTGTTTTACTATGTTATGAATGGGATTTTAGTCAACATGGGTCGGCTCATGACAGATTTGATTAGAACATGCCGTACCCAACTACGGAGATCCTTGCCGTATGCTTCATAGCTGACAGGAGTATTCATATATGCTGGGATCAACTTGGCAGATGAACTGTTTATTCGAGTCAGGTAGGATGATGTGTATAACAAACATAAGATCTTTTCTGACTTTCGATATTATTAAGGTCCCGACGGCTAGTTACGCAGAAATGTGCCGATTTATGGGGAAGAATCTAAAGCAGAAGAAGAAGAAGAGGAACAGCAGCAGCAGGGTCAAGGGAAAGCCCCCCTCCAGATCAGGCAGAGGTCCATCCTCCTCCACCTTCACCTCCACATGTCGATCCGGAGATGCCTCCCCCTCCTCAGTTCCTTCACAGGGAGTCCTCTACTCAGGGCGCAGAGCAACCTTCTTGGGTAGATTCTGAGACTTTTGATAGGCATTATTCTGGACTAGTCACTCGCGTGGACACCTTTGTGAACCAACTCTCTACTTTTAGGGATCACATAGACACCATGGGTGATATGCTGAAAACCATGTCCGATCGCATAGATCCATTCTCCACAGTCCTGGACACCTTGTCCACTCAGATGACCACTCTCTCCACTCATATGACCACCCTCACCCTAAGCCATGGAGACTCACGTGAGGCCTTTCATACCATGAACCGCATTCTTCTTGACATGAAACGCCGTGACCTGGCCCATGATAATACCATTACTAATCTTCAGCACCGCCTTCAGTTTCAAGACCACACCCTTGAGGATATTCGACGCCGCCTTGGCTATCAGCCGCCTCCTGTAGATGGCCACTAGGGATTTTCTTTTGTTTCCTACCTCCAGTCTGTGTCCTTGGGTCTTGTGTCTTATTGGGTCTACTTTTCTTCTATCCCCTCCCCTCCTTTGATGATGCCAAAGGGGGAGAAGTAGTTAGTGCAAGGTCTTGAAAAGAGAATGCATGCATGTCCTTATGTTTGTATGAATGCTCACTTGTGAGGTTCATTTGTGTTTCTTTGCATTTTGTTTGAGTCAGTTTTGCATTTGTCTTGTCATGAGTGTCTAGCAGATGTCTTGCATTCTCTAGCATCAATGTACTTTGTACTTAACTAATGGAATGAAATGAAGAACAGAATGCACTTGGTATTTGACATTACATGATGGCTCTTGTCTTTCATTTCCTCTCTACATGGCAAATAAAATGTTTGAATGGTTTGCATGGCCTTGGCTTAATGAAGTGATTACATGGATTGATCGCCTTGTGGTTTATTGGCTTTGCCTTTTCTTAAATTGGTTCTATGTATATCAAATGGTGTCGGATGAAGGACAAGCTAACCAGTCTGAAATCCTTCACTATGCGTGAGTGTAAACTCCACCTCATACAAGAATCATGTGGGATATTGCACGGATACAATGCATTGTTTTAAAGTTTCAAATTTGCTCAAAGGCACGCCAATGAGCTTAATAATATAGAGTTTTGTCATCATCAAAAAGGGGGAGATTGTTGAGTCTCTCCGGGTGATTTTCATGATAAGAAAACCCCGTTTGGCAAACATTTTGATAGCATTCATTAGTGAAGAAGTAAGAGCTCTTTTAGGTTCTCAAAGCCATTTTCATTCCAAGCTAAATGCTCAAATTTATCTTGCTTCAGGATGCCAAGATTAAGTCAAACCAAACTCAAATTGAATGGATCATATTGCGGACACAAAGTCTTTTGTATAAGGATATGATTTGTGGGCTAACACTGTGGTTTTTGCAGATTTTTCAAAGTTCGGTGGACCAGCTTGATTGGTCCGGTCGACCTAATCTCCCAGCACCTAAAACTCTATAAACTTATAGAGTTCGGTAGACCGCCGGCCCAGGATCGGTCGACTAATTCTCCCAGAGCTGAAAGATGCAAATTCTATCACAGTTAGGTCGACCGCCCTACCTACCCCGGTTGACCGAACCCTTCGAAGCCACTAATTTTGACTTTATTTTCTTCACAAGGGAAAAGCATCTATCAAGGATTTTTTAATCTCAAAAGTCTCCAAACATCCCTGAAATTGTGGATCTGTTTCTTGGCTTGTCCTTGACCATTCAAGTGTTATAAAAACATCTCTTAGGGCCAAGAAACCCTAACCACTCAAGGGGATCAAAGGAAGGCTATCAAAGGAGAAAGGGGGGTTGAAGGAAGAACTCCATGATACGTGTTTCGTCCAAGCATTCTTCATCAAATCTCAAGCATTTGAAGATCATCCTGAAGCCATTCAAGTGAAAATCAAGCTGAGAAGCAAGCTTCATGAAAGATCTTCTTCATCCACTAAGGGGGAGCTTAAATCTAAAGTTTTCATTTGTGTTTCTACTTCTATTTCCCATTGAGCTTCAAGTGTGTGTTCCTGTAATCTCTAAACATCCATGTGTGTGGATCTACCAAGATCCGTGTGTGTGTGTGTGTGTGTGTGTGTGTGTGTGTGTGTGTGTGTGTGTGTGTGTGTGTGTGTGTGTGTGTGTGTGTGTGTGTGTGTGTGTGTGTGGCTTTCCTTTACATTTCTGTGTGATTCGGTGCTTGTGCACCTTCGTGGGAGTTCTGAACTCTTCACGAGTGTGTGTGTGTGCTTTGTTCTTGTAATCCCTTACAAGATAGTGTGTGTATCCTAACAGTTAGTGAGGGGTGGACGTAGGTTACCGTTGTTGCATCCGAAACACCTAAAAATCATTGTTCTTTGTGTGGTTTGATCTTTTTCTTCTACCCCCGTTCTGTACTAGCACACACTATATCACTCTCTTGCATTTTTCGTTCAGATCCAGCATAACTTGTCATTTCTACATTAGATCTTTGGTATATCAAAAGGTAGGTTCGGATTGGCAAAGCCATTCTTGTCAGGAAGATAATACCTTACGTGAGCAGAATCTTCATACTTATATCTCCGCCATAGTACCAAGGATCTGCTGTGTGTGATAGGTTTTGATAGATCTATTTATTATTTCATCAGATCTAAGTCTCTAAAAGGTTGTTTCTTCATATCTGTTTAATTCTGGTAAAAGTTTTATAAAATCTGTAATCACCTAATTCACCCCTCCCCCCCTCTTGGGTGTCATTGATCGTGGGACTTCAGCCGGGGCCGAGCACTGGCAAGCGAGCACCTGCCGACGTTTCAGCCGTGGAGGAAGGTCCGGTGCACTTGACCAAAGACCCGCCTTCCCCAGGAGTCGCCGAATGTGAGCCTGGGGAGGTTGAGTCATGCGATGGCCCGACCGGAGCGAGCACTTGAGAGGGTGCCCGCCATTTCTTCTTTTTGTACTTCTTCTTGTTCTGTTGGGGCAACTGCCCTTTCTTTTATAAGCTTTAGTCTTGGAATCGAAGACTTTCCTTTTTCCCGCAAATTTTGAAATCTATGTCGTGTATCTTTTTTTCTCTGACTGCTACGAGATCTCCTGGAGATACAAAACGGCGTCTCGAGAGTTACCCTGGAAGGGCGCGGCTTTCAGGATCCGCCGCTTCAATTTCCACAGATTTGAAAAGGCAGTAAGAGTCCTCTTTCCTTCTGGGAACTTCACCTCCTTCTATAAGTAGCGACATTCGTTTCGGCCTCACGGCCATCTTTGGAGGAGTTCTTGCAAGATGTCATCAGGAGAGTTCGGTACTTCATCAGATGGCGAGTCTTTGCAAGCTTGTCGCCAGCGCCAGGTCCTTCGGAGGGAAGCTTTGCCGGCACCGTGGCGGCTGTGGCCGGTGTCGCGGGAGAATGGCCATGTTGCCTCCGAGTAATACAAGGTCTTGGATGGCTGGCGAAGACCTTGGAGAAGATTAACCGCCTGTACGCTGGTGGGGGGGTTCTGCTTCTTGAATCGGACAGGTTCTATCCCTAAAAGAATGGGATATTTCTTTATACTCCTCTCCCCCTGCTTTTAAGCAAAGTTCATCCTTCGGTAGCCCATCTTTAATTTTGAGGTGTACGCTTGTTCTTCTTTTGGTTGGCAGGTGTATGATGAGGCATTTTCCTCTATTGGTGGGGCGCGTCTCATGATAGTGGGTAGGCCTGCTGACATAATGTGTTGGCCTAGTTGTCCACCCACACCCCTCTGACCTTCGCGGGTCCGGAAGAGGAGGCTCCATCCTTTTCTTGGTGTAGGCCTCTGCTCGGGCAACTCCTTTAGCTGGTCTACTTCCTCGGCAAAAGATGAGCCGAGAGGTGGGTCGCCTGTTGATGCCACCTTGATGGTTGCTGGAAGGTAACCTGGCAGAGGCGACGTTGGAGGGACCGAAGCCTGGAGCGACCGCAGTGCCATCGTAGTCTTAATCTTGTCTTATTTTTGCATACACTTGTATATTGTCCGCCTTAGAACTTGGCCGTTTATATTTTGACTAAAGCAATAAAAACTCTTTAGCTGTGGGCCTATCTTGGTGTGTAGTTTTTTGTGGAAGACCTTTGTGCGGTGGGTTGACGAGAACAAGCAGGTCTATCGCTTTCCCATTCTCTGTGCGCGCGCATCCATCTTTTTGAGTCCACGGGGTACTCTAGGAGACTCGTAGGTCACCTTCATTTTTGAGGGGAGCGGTGTTCACCTCTCGAGAACCCTTAGGTTACCATTTCATTCTCGAGGGGAGCGGTACTCGCCTCTTGGAAACCTTTAGGCTACAATCTCGTTTTCGAGGGGAGCGGTGCTCTCCTCTTGGAAACCCTTAGGCTACCATCTCGTTTTCAAGGGGAGCGGTGCTCACCTCTAGGGAGCTCGTAAGCTACCTTATCATTTTCAAGGGGAGCGGTGCTCGCCTCTAGGGAGCTCGTAAGCTACCTCAATCGTATATGGCTTGTAACGCTTTTTGATGGAGGCATCATCCACAACTCCCTTTGGCTAGGGTCTTCTTCACACTCCGGCATCGTTTGAGTTCGGGCCTCTCTCTATAAAGGCCCAATTATCCCTTTTGTGCTATCTATTTGAGTCATTTTAATGTAATTTTCATTTTATTTGAGTCATGTCCCTAGGTCTTGCATTTATTTTCCTAAGTTTGAGTGTCATTAGATTGTGTGATGTGCTATTGGGCCCAATTCTTCGGGCTTGGCCCAAGACACCCCCCTACCCCTTCGGTTATTTGTCATTGAGTCTTTTGTAAGGGACTTATTGTAAAATGTGGGTTTCCTATATATAGGGCCCCATTTCCTTCATTTGAAGGTAATGAATCAATGAATGAAAATTGCCATTTTGATAGTCCACATTGGAGAGATTACATTAGTTAGGGTGAGAGACCCTTGGGAGTGATTCCCACCCACCTTCCACTCTCTCTCTCTTTCTCTCTCTCCCCCCCCAAAGTGGGGTTCGCCCCTTTCTCTCTCTCCTCCTCCTCCCAACCACCTCCAACCCCCAACCACCTCCATTAAGGCCACTCCACTTCCCATAGCCACCATTACTCCACCCTCTAGTTCCAAGGTAGAATCTCCCCCACTCCAACAATATCTTCCCCATTCCAACACACTCACCCCTCTTCCCCACACAATCTCCCAACTTCCAAAGCCATTTTGAATTTGAAATGACCTTCCCTCCACTTGTTTGGCCGCCCCTCTCTCCTCCCCTTTAGCCTAGTTCACCCCTCTCTCCCTCCATTCTCCTCCACCATTTGCACACCCCTCTTCCACCCTCCATCTGGAACCTGCGACCGCCCCTTCTTCCTCCACCTCCCCACTACCTCTAGCACCCTTTCATAATCCCCACATCTTCCCTCCACCCATCCCCATCCCCCCCTTTCACCATATACTTCCTCCTTCTTCTTCTTTCTAGGTCAAGTGAAGGCTATGTCAAAGTTGCTGCTTGCAGTCTAGAAGATGCTGATGAACCAGTAGCTTGCAGAAGCCACTACGACCACCTCCTAGCGAATCTGAAAGCACAAGAGACATCCACAGAAGCGTCTACCTGTCTTCTTCGCAACAGAAGTGGTTTCGTCTTCATCCGAGCTGTGTGCTGTCCGGGAGCTTCGTTCTTCCACAATGGCGCAGAGTTGCCCCTGCTGTGTACCATGAACCGGTGTAGAAGCTTCACCACGATAAACCTTGGAAGAATCAGTCCAATATCTCTTCTACAACGTTCTTCACCGCCCTGTCTACTTTCATAATCAAGAAACGGAACCTCATTCGGCATTCGCAATCCAGAGTTATCATTTTTCTCCTTCAGCTACGCGGTCCTGCTACCCACAGTCTGCACCGACCAGTCACTCTTGTTCAAAGCCTCCAGGTCATCTCTGGCATCATTTGACTTCCCCGTCAGTTTTTCTGTGAAGAGGACTCATCCACGGTTCCAACGGCTCTGACGGTGCTTGATTCTGAGTTCGGGAGCTATCGGGGCATCCTCTGCAACCTGCTGTTAGAAGTCTGAAGCTGCCAGTCCGAGAATCTGGTGCTCTGTTCGAACCTCCACCGAGACCAGCAGCGACTCCAGAAGAATTCAAAAAACTTCAGAGGTGTTCCAGTACCAGTCTCGAAGAGTTTCCCACAGGTCCCGCCATCAGCAAAATTCTTGAGCAAGTTCTGCAGCAGCAACATCGACTATCTGTCCCTGTTCAGAGAGAGTAGGCAGAACCGGTGTCTTCATCCCTTCATTACTTTTAGCCCTAGTTTCCCCTCCCCGCTTGGCCGGCTGAAGGCCCCTCCCTGTGCGGAGGTAGTTTTGGTTGTAATCCATTAACCCCCACCCCAAGTTTCCCCTCCTGCGAGAGGAGTAGTGTTGTAACTTGTGTGGGCAGGTCAGGCTACACCGCCGCGGCGTGTGGGGATCCACTCGCCTCCCCGCTCGCCCTCGTCTCCGAGCGGGACCGGTTTCTTCAAACCGGTCGAGTAAGTGCTCACACCTCACTCCATTTAGTGCTTATCTTTCAATATTAGTTCTAGTTCTGCTGGTTATGCGAGTGAGAGCTCGATCCTCAAGCCCCGTTGCCTTGAGTGATCACCGTGGGAAGAGTGCAGCCGGTGCCTTCGGCACTTTGTCGGCCCCATTGAATTGGGCTCCCACATCCATTGGGAATCAAATCTTGGCCTTGCTGGCCCTCTACCAGCAAGGGCCCAACCCCACATCCTCCACTTGGCATCGCCAAGTCACCCCGGGCTTGGGTGAGCGACGGGAGAGCGGCGGCCCAAAATTGGCCCTTTTGATTGTGAATGTGCTTGCTTGCCTAAGTCTTAGGTTGTGTCACATCACTTTTGCTGGATTGTTTTGTAAAAAATGTTTCACTAGTAGAATATTATGAGATTTACAGAATTCCACATCCTGGGTACCTCTCGCCCCTCTAGTGTTGCCAACCTGTATGCCCCATTACCGAGTACTTCAGTTACTTGATACGGGCCTTCCCAATTAGGTGCGAGTTTTCTAGCGGCTGCCCGGGGTCTGCTACGCTTGCTCGCCATAGTACCAGATCTCTTGGGAGGAAGTGTCGTTCCTTCACACAAGCGTTGTAGTACTGGGCCAGCTTATGTTAATAGGCTATGAGTTTTACTTGGGCGCGCGCTCTGTCTTCCTCGAGCAGGTCCAAGTTCTCTCGCATCGCTTGGTTGTTTCTACCATCATCAAAATGTCCTACCCACAGTGAGGGGTTGGATATTTCTACTGGGACCACTGCTTCTACTCCGTACGTGAGGTGGAAGGGCGTTTCGCCCGTGGTAGCTCTGGCGGTGGTCCGGTGTGCCCATAGAATGCTCGGGATGGAATCTATCCACGAGTCACCTCCTCGGTATAGCCGGGTTTTGATGCTGTGTAGGAGTGTCCTGTTGGTGTTTTCGACCAACCCGTTGGCCTGAGGATGTCCCACCGAGGTATAGTGGTTCCATATCCCCAACTCTGAGCACTTTTCCTGGAAGGCAGAGCTTGCAAATTATCTACCATTGTCAGTTGTGAGAACTCGTGGGATCTCGAACTGGCAGATGATGTTTCGTGGCACAAATTTCCAGGTTGCTTCGCTTGTGATCCTTCTCAACGGCTCTGCCTCGACCCATTTGGTGAAATTGTCAATGGTGACTATGGGGAACTTTTTCCTCCCTTGGGCTTCGGGGAAGGGGCCTAGTATATCTACCCCCCACCGAGCAAATGGGCGAGGCTCCATCAGGGCATGTAGCTGCGTAGCTGGTTGGTGGTGCAGGTTGGGGAACTTCTAACATTGAGGGCACCTGCGAGCATACTCGAGGCAATCATGTTGTAGAGTAGGCCACCAATACCCGTGAGTATTTATGCAATTTTAATCTTTTTGCATATTTATGTAAATTTGTAGAGTTGTACGGTATATTTGAAATTTTTGTACATGTTAGGGCTTTTCCCCTAATTTTTAGACTTCGCAAGATTTTTCCATGATTTTCAAACTTTGCACAAATTTTTTTCATAATTTTTTGACATTATGAATTTTTCGCATAATCTTCAAACTTTATAGAATTTCTACACAATTTTCCAATATGAGAGGGATTTTTCCATAATTTTAAAATTTTATAGGGTTTGTCCCATAATTGTCTGAATATTTTTTTATGTTTTTTTTATATTTACACAATTGTCTAAAAATTTAGAGTATTTGTATAATTTTCGTATCCTCTAAGGACTTTCTAGCAATTCTCTGTAGGAACAAAACTCTATGTGCTCTCTTATTATTTTTTCACAAATTGTTATATTTTTTATAGAATTCTTATAAAATCACGAAGACCCTCTTTGATTTCGAAATAGGATAAGGAGAATACTTACTTGATGAGAAAAAAAAGTGCATCCCATTGTGCGCTAGAAACAAAGGAGAGTGCCAACTGAGCGTGAGTAGCGTATTCTCGTCCGCCACCTTGAATACGCTACTTTGTCAGAAGTTCTCCAACCTGCACCACCATTGTGCGCTAGAAACAAAGGAGGATGCCTAACTTAGCGCGAGTAGTGTATTCTCGTCCGTTGCACTACAAGAAAATGCGGTGTTAGCGACGAAAATTTGCGACGGATTAATTTCCGTCGTAAATTTATCTGTACATTCAGATGGATATATTTCATCACAAATTCCATCTGTATTTTGGACATGATGTAATCTATCTGAATATCCATCTCAATTTGCGACAAAAATTCAGACGGAAAACATTACGTCTGTAATTTCAGACGGAAATAAGTTCCTTCCGAATATCCATCGCAAAAATTTCCCCCTCCCGCCACGATCGATCCCTTCCTCCCACCCCTTCCACCTGCCCCCATTTCCCCCCCCCCCCCCACTCTCCCTCTCACTCTCTCTTTCTCCTCTGCTTACCGACGTCGCCACCGGAGCCGTCGTCCTCGCCGTCGCCGGAGGCACTGCCGTCGTCGCCAGCCTCCCTCCCTCTCACCGTCGTCGCCACCGCCAGCCACCTCCCATCCTCGCTGTCGTCGTCATCGGTAAGTCCTCTCCTTCTCCCTATCTCCCTCCGTCGCTCCCTCTGGCCGCTCTCCCTCTCCCTCTCCCGATCCTGTCCCCCTCCCTCACTCTATCCCTCTCCCTCACTCCCTCTCCCTCTCCCCTCTCTCGCTCCCTCACTCCCTCTGGCTGCCCTCCACCGCCCTCTCTTCCCCTGTCTGTGGCCCCCCTCCCCCTCACAGATGCACACACACGCACACACAGACACAGGCACACGCACACACGCCTCGGGCCCCCCTCTCCTCCCCCTCTCCCTCTACCGTTGGCCCCAGGCCCCCCTCTCCCTCTCCCGTTGCCCCCCCCCCCCCCCTCATAGGCACACGCACACACCCGACGCCCCCTCTGCCGGCCAAGGGTGGTTTCACACATGTAGATAAAATAATTAATTTTTATTTTAGTTAATAATTTTTTGTATTCATCGTAGGATAATCGGCCGAGAGAAAGGGAACGAAAGAATCATAGAATTTTTTACAAATAAACAGTAAGTAAAAATTTAATTTCAATTTTATATGTTGTTTCATTTTATTTTAATTTATGTAATCTGTTGTGTATGTGATTTTGAAGATTACAAAATGCCTTTGCCTTTGTTGCTTAGCCTTGTGCGTGAATGGTTCTTCATATGAAATGATTGTGAAAATGATTACAAACTGTTTCTATTGGGATATCATCATGTGGATGCATCTGTGACTCTATAAGGCTCATACGTGCTTTGAGGTTAGCACATTGCATATACATTCCATCAACACTTGGGGGAGATTGCTCTATATTCAATGAGAAAGTCTTTGTGAAAAACATGCTTGGATAAATGTCATATTGATCCTCATGTCATGCATGGTAATGCCAAATGATTGATTGAGATGCAAATACCATTGCTAGCCCCCAAGGTAATGATGTGTGGATTGATGAGAGTTTGGATGAAGATTGATCAAATACAATGTAACTCAATATTGTTATGAGTGCCTTGTCTTCCAAATTTGTTTATCATGCAATGGTAATTCAATATTGGAACTCCATGATTCTTACATGAACGATTCAACAAAAGAACAAGCATTTAAGGACAATGTGAACTCAGGTAAAATAATGAGGCAAGTGTTGCTATGTGGATTTAAATGGATATCTCGTTCCTCCTTCACTCTTGGAATAGGTTCAATGATGTAATTTATTGTGAACATGGTCATAGTGTTAATGCTTGATGTAAAGATCTTGATTGTCAACTAACATCTTGCTTTATCATATTTTTCAGGATGAAAAATCATGGTTGATCTTCATGGGATTTTGGTAACATTTAATCAATTGTTTTCCATTGATTTGATGGAGTTTTTAGCTCATTTTCAGACCCAAACAAGAAGGGGTCGACCCATCGGCTTGACCCCCTGAAGTTCTGTTCAAAACAGAACTTGTGTTAGAACCCTGCAGAAAGGGGTCGACCCTTGTAAACCCGGAACCAGCTTTGGTTCTGTTTGGGATCTGGAAGCACGAGGGTCGACCCCTGGGGTCGACCCTTGTAACCCAGAACCAAATTTTAGGTTCTGTTTGGCTTCTGTGTGCCCGAGGGTCGACCCTAGGGTCGACCCCTTCCGGTCGGACGCCCAGCCGCGATGTTTGACCGCCGTTTTCTTGCACCAAAAGTCCTACCAATCAATTCCTCATGTCCAAATCATCTCCCTAATTCGTGGATCTGGTCCCTAGGCTGTTTCTTGACCGACCTAAACACATATATACATCTCTTGGGTTGCAAACCATAAGGGAGAAGATGCTAGATCTAAAATTCATTTTTCTTCTAACCCTTGTATGTGCAGGTTCAGAGTTGAAGCTCCCAAGCCCTCTTCCACCTTGCTCTGAAGTTGAAATTGAAAGGAAGAAGCTTGAATCAAGGCCCAAGATCATATACAACTGAAAGCTGCATCTGAAATCAAGATCCAACCTCTGTTCGTGCTGCATTACTTCACGTTTGTTTCAAGAACGTTCTTCATCTTGCAGAAGCATTCAAATACGTTTGAAGAAGAGAAAGGGGGAGCTCTAATCACTGCAAAATCTTCCTTATTCTGATCTTTGTTGATATAGCTCGAAAATCTGCTTTAAGGCATTATAGGAGGGCTTCATATGTCCTATCTCTTGCATATATATATGAGTTGTGATTTTTTTGATACAACAATCTTAATGCTCATGTGTTCTTTCATATAGGTTGAAGATGAAGATAGGGATCTCTAAACCATTCATTTCTATACTCTTGGTTGAGATTAGCTTAAAGTTTGAACTTATTATTTCTATCTATTCCTTCAAGTGAAGAAGAGATTGGAAGAAGGAAAAGAGGAGCGGCTAGAGAAGAGGGAGAAGATGATGTCAAGATTATGATCATCTGTCAACGAGCAAGGAGAATCAGATTTTGCTGGAGAAGGGGGAGCCTTATACTTGATGCATCTGTCTAGTTTTCATCTCTATAACTTGTTTGGAGGGTCAAAGCATATATGTGTTTTTGGTTCATATACATTTGAGATAATACTTTGTGTGGGTGTTCGGAGAAAGTGATCTCCGAGTGTGTATGTGGTCATTTGTGTGTCGATTTGTGCGGAGTATATCCGCGTGTGTTGTTGGGAGTTTTCTCCCGTGTGGTTGAGTAGGCATTGTCCTACGTGTGTGTGGACGGAGTTGTGACTCCGTGTGAGAAATTTGTTCGGGGTGTGTTCCCCAGTGTGTGTGTGTGTGTGTGTGCTGCTGTGGCAGCAGGTTGAGGCAAGGCCTCGTGTGTGTGTTTTGCTGTGAAAGCAGTGTATGTCTATTGGGGTTCATCCCCGTGTTGCTACATTTTGTAGCGTGTAGTGAAGTTTCACCGATTTGGTGAGGGGTGGACATAGGGAGCACGTTGTGATCCCGAACCACCTTAAAAATCCCCGTGTCTTGTGGTTTGATTCTTGTGATTGTGTGTTCTCTATCCTATCTGTTTGTGCAATCGTGTGAGCTCGGTGAGATTGAGTGAATCTAGTTTGAACCTGTTTAGATTAAATTACTCAATCTTGTATATTCCGTTGTGTGGTAGTTGTGTTTTTAATTGGACATAGTTTTTAGTAGAAGGATCTATTCACCCCCCCTCTAGATCCGTGTTCCTACACTATGGGACCCAACAATTGGTATCAGAGTGAGACTCTGTTGTCCCTAGATCTTGCGACCTACAGAGTGATCACAGTGCATTCCACAATCATGAATTTTTCTACTGAACATATATCAATGAGCTGTTTTCCAATCTTCACTGGTTTGAATTTTAATTCATAGCTAGGTAAACTATGTGTGGTGATCAATTCTATTAATCCTTGTCTCTGGAAATTGATTTGTCATGGTCCACACATATTGCCTCTAGATGATACCAAGTGGTCTAATCAGGATAAAATGATGCATCATGATAATGTTACTGCTTTGAGCTTATTGAAAGCTTCCGTAAATACTAACAAGTATCCATTTGTATCTTCTTGTCGGACGGCAAATGAGCTTATGGACCGGTTGATCAAAGCTCAAGAAAAGGAAAGGTAAAGATGTCTCATGGCCGATGATGCTGATCAACAAAGTGATGAAAATGCAGAAGAGATAAATTCTGATTCTGAAGAATTTACTCTTGATGATCTTGTTGAAGCCTATGATGAGTTGGAAAAACAATATAAAAAAGTCAAGTCAGAAAATAGAAAATTGAAAAAGAAATCTGAAAACATGATCTTGTGATAAATGTTCTGAGCTTGATAACTTAAATGAAATCTTAGAGCATGATGTTGAATGTCACAAAGAAATCATTGCTTGTTTGAGAAATGAAAATGTTGCCCTCAAGAACACAATTGATCAATTGGAGAAAACTAAAAAAGATCTAAGAAATAAAATGAATCAAACTCAATTGATCAGGATATTTGTAATGAATTGATTATGAATGATAAACTTACAAATGAAAATGAAGAACTTAAAAAGGAAAACAGTGCTATATTGATTCAGACATCTCTAGTTAAATGCAGCATGAAGTTTCTTGAAAAAAAATATTTAGTTAAAATCTGAAAATGAAAAATTGAAACATCTAAACACAACCATGTCTAAAAAATTACTTGCTTTTAAAAAAGGAAAAAGTTTGGTTGTTGATGATTGTGAAAAGATGCATGAACTAGAACAAATGATGGAAAGCTACAAAATCATCAATGCCCAATTGAATGAAAAAGTCATTTCTTGTGATAATGAGATCATTTCCTATGAATTGCATATTTCATCACTTGAAAAGGAAATTCTTGATCTGAATGCTTCTTTGTCTAAGTTTGTGAATGGGGAAGAAAATTTGAACAAGATTTTGGGGACCAAGGTAAATTTTTAAAGAGAAGGTCTTGGGTATGAACCCACCAAAAAGAAAGCCTTTGAGCTAAAGACTCAAACATCCTTTGTACATGCTTCATGTTCCTCAAATATGTCAAATGCTTCTTGTGTTGAGAAATCAAATCCCAAGGCTCAGGCTCAACCTAGGAGCAATAGGATTCATGCTCACAAAAATCACAAAAACCATACTCCAAACTCAATAAATGTCAATTGTCATTATTGTGGTAAGCATGGTCATTTGATGAATGATTGTTTCATTATGAAATCGGATGATTTGAAAGCTTGCAAAAATGAACTTGTTTCCAAACGAAAAAGAGTTGTTTATTTTAAATGTGGAAAACTAGGACACCGTGTGTCACAGTGTTGGCAAGCAAATGAAAGAAAGAATTTCAAAGTCAAAAATAATTATACTTTCGCCAACCCACAGAAATTTCATACTCATCCTGTTGTGAAGAAGAGAAATTTCCATACTTATAATGATAACATTCATGCTAAATCACAGAAATTTGATTATCATGTTTATGAGAATTCTGTGAAGTCTTTTGGTTGTTGTCATTATTGTGGTGAGTTTGGGCATACCATGCATGATTGCTCCTTAATCCATTTTGATGATATGCATGCCCAAAAACTATGGAAGGCACCCTCTAGAGGTGCAACTAACCATCCGGGACCCAAGAAGATTTGGGTACCCAAAATAACCAAATGAGAACTTTGTTGTAGGATTGCCTTGAGGCCAAGAGGAAGGCTTTAAGTCGACTTGGCCAGTTCTGGTGTGATGCCTTGGTGAATATGGGCTTGTCCCTGAGTTGATACTTGAAGCTCATCATTCACACTTGCAGCTCATAGGAGATTATCTTATGGAAGAAAAGCACAGAGATTGGTTTTCTCATTTTTATTGAATTGAGGTTGATATGAAATTGAGTTTCTGATATTGCAGGCAGAGAGAGAGAGTCTTATGTGTTGAAAATCCTTGAAGTTAGTTTCTTCATATGCATTGGTTTAATGTTGACATGAATTGAGCTCCTTGCAGTGCAGGTTTGATTATGACCATCAACCCTTGAAATCATTGTAAGAATTCAAACGTTTGAATGTATCACCATGTGCCTAGATTGAGTTTAATTTATGTTTGGCATTTCTGGGCTCAGATTAACTGTCTTAGGCAGTTTTGTATGTTCCTCAGTTGGTGTCGAAATGCCCATCTTGAGGACCGATTGGTTTGAACTTTAACCCCGTTATCCTAGAGGGGTTTTGGAAGGGTTTTGGCATGGGGTTCTTGATCTTGTCATATCTTTATGTGCTACCTTATATGAAATGCGAATTTGGGGTTTCAATGGAACTCTTTTGGCTAATATCATTCTATTTCTTGTAGGAGAAAAAGAAAGGAGCTTGTTAATGAAGATGACAACAAGCGAAATAAAGCAAAGAATCTGAAAATGTCAATAAAGGTAACTCAAGACAAAGGTGAGAAAATAAAGTGTTTGTTTGAAGCTCTTTGATCTTGATGTTAATGCTATAACTTGACAGACAGTGATTTTGAAGTTTTGAATACCCCTTGGTTACTTTTGACAATGTGGATAATGAATGCTTGGCTAAATGGTATTGAAACATCTGAGTAGTATATATGAGAGTGTAGCCATTGAATGCTTTTTGCTAAACCCCCGATGTCAAATGTGAATACATCTATTTTTGATCATCATTTCAATGATCACATGGTATATAAAATGGTGACATGTGGAAGGGCAGGTCAAGCCTGTCTGAAAGCTATCACCATGCGTGAGAATGTGTCTCCGCCCGGTACCATGAATCATCTGTGCATATGGCATCAAACTTAAATGAATTTTCTGAAATCATGCATTGATTATGGGGGAGTCTTGCAAGCTGAAAATTTTGAGATTGATGTTTTTCCATGCTCTCAGCATGATGATGTTGTTCTATGGTTGAACATTTTGAGGACTGAATTTGATCAATGTTCAATGATCTTTACCAATGTGCCACTCATCTTTTTGGATAAAAGCACAATTGTTTTCAAGAAAAGATCACATGTGATGATTTTGATGCTTTGCATGAATTTTCTGAAGTCTCTTTTCAGAATAAAATTGTATCCTCACACTTTAACAATTGGTAATGCATCTCATGCATCAGTTGCATTAGGTGCATATGGAGTGTCATGTGAAATCTGAAATCTTACATCACATTGCATATTTACATATCACTTTCTACATATCATTCACATAGTGCTTTTGGAAGTTGAAGCTCATCGTGTGTCGTGTTGCATAGTTGGCATTTCTAGCATGCATATAGTGCCTATCTTTTCATTTTGCATTGCATATTGCATATACTCTCATCGTATGCTTACATGTTATTATATGCTATTCAACCCCTTCTTTGAATCTTCTATGACCAAACACTCCATTGGTATATAATGTTGCATCTGAGTAACAAGTGTGCTTCATATCAAACTCTCAGGGGGAACATTTCATGCTTATTACATGTACATAGGGGGAGCTACACTATCCTGCTCTAAGTTAAATTTTCTCCATACATGTTAAATCAAATTCGTACACTTCATGCACTTTAATGTGAAATTGGGTATTTTTCATAAGGATATAGGAATTTCATTTCAACACTCTAAAGTAATTCAACTTGTTGCATGGATGATAAGAGACAGTTGAGAAAAAAGCTGCCTGCCTCCACATACAAAAAAAAATGGTTGAAATACAAGGCAGAGCAATGCTAAGTCTCACTGAGTAAATTGGGCACATGTCACCTGAGACGTGATGTGGTTCATTTCTGAAAAGTGTTGACTAAAGTATCTCAGTTCAAATGAGGTGACAAGGTTCAGTATTCTGAGTAACCGGGGAGTCTGGCATGCGCTCCATATGTCTCCTCGCGTAAAAATGAATTATTTGAACCTGATCCTTCTTAGAAAACTTCATATTGTCAGTGTGAAAATCACTGATGATAATTTAATGAGGAAGAGCGAAGCCTCCAATACGTTGTTCTCTAGATTGAAATATAGTCTGTGCCATTATTATTGTGTTTACTTGAAAATTCGGTTATCCATATGGCTAAGATTCATACTCATGTTACTCACTTGCACATGATAATTTGATTTGATATGTATTTTGAAAATTTGATTAATTGCTTGACCTACTGTACGTCTTCTCCTATTTATCTGCCCAATCCTCTAGGTGTAAACATGAGCATTCTAAACTTAATGACTCACTTGCACTTTTCCTACACCTATCCCCTCACTGTAAATCAATTGGTATCATGTTGCATGTATCTATAGATATCTGCTTGATTACATTGTATGCATTTCATGTCTCATCATTTTCATACATCATGTGTCATGCATTTCACAAGAAAACTAAAAATCTAAAAACTTTCATCTAATGTGTCAATGTCTAAGGGTGAGCTTTGCCTGTGATCTTATCTGCTGGTATCATCAGGACTTGCATGAGTCTATACCTTTCTATGGGTGTTTGAGTGCTTGTTTGCTTGCTCATTATTGTCATGCCATACACTATTTCCAATTTTTGCAACTCGTGAGCATTTGCATATCGGTTTGTCATCTTGCATTCTACATGACCATATTGTCCACATTTGCATTTCCAATTTCCACATTTGAATTTCAACAATTGGTATCAAATGGTTTTGTTGCCATCATGGTATCCCCATCATGATCCCCATTTCTGATTATGTCAAAGGGGGAAGAGAGCTTTAAAAGAGAGCTTTAAAGCATAATATTTTGTCATCATCAAAATGGGGGAGATTGTTGTGTATGTGATTTTGATGATTACAAAATGTCTTTGCCTTTGTTGCTTAGCCTTGTGCGTGAATGGTTCTTCATATGAAATGATTGTGGAAATGATTACAAACTGTTTCTATTGGGATATCATCATGTGGATGCATCTGTGACTCTATAAGGCTCATACGTGCTTTGAGGTTAGCACATTGCATATACATTCCATCTACACTTGGGGGAGATTGCTCTATATTCAATGAGAAAGTCTTTGTGAAAAACATACATGGATAAATGTCATATTGAGCCTCATGTCATGCATGGTAATGCTAAATGATTGATTGAGATGCAAATACCATTGCTAACCCCCAAGGTAATGATGTGTGGATTGATGAGAGTTTGGATGAAGATTGATCAAATACAATGTAACTCAATATTGTTATGAGTGCCTTGTCTTCCAAATTTGTTTATCATGCAATGGTAATTCAATATTGGAACCCATGATTCTTACATGAACGATTCAAAAAAAGAACAAGAATTTAAGGACAATGTGAACTCAGGTAAAACAATGAGGTAAGTGTTGCTATGTGGATTTAAATGGATATCTCGTTCCTCCTTCACTCTTGGAATAGGTTCAATGATGTAATTTATTGTGAACATGGTCATAGTGTTAATGCTTGATGTAAAGATCTTGATTGTCAACTAACATCTTGCTTTATCATGTTTTTCAAGATGAAAAATCATGGTTGATCTTCATGAGATTTTGGTAACATTTAATCAATTGTTTTCCATTGATTTGATGGAGTTTTTAGCTCATTTTCAGACCCAAATAAGAAGGGGTCGACCCATCGGGTCGACCCCCTGAAGTTCTGTTCAAAACAGAACTTGTGTTAGAACCCTGCTGAAAGGGGTCGACCCCTGTAAACCCAGAACCAGCTTTGGTTCTGTTTGGGATCTGGAAGCACGAGGGTCGACCCCTGGGGTCGACCCCTGTAACCCAGAACCAAATTTTAGGTTTTGTTTGGCTTTTGTGTGCCCGAGGGTCGACCCTGGGGTCGACCCCTTCCGGTCGGACGCCCAGCCACGATGTTTGACCGCCGTTTTCTTGCACCAAAAGTCCTACCAATCAATTCCTCATGTCAAAATCATCTCCCTAATTCGTGGATCTGGTCCCTAGGCTATTTCTTGACCGACCTAAACACATATATATATCTCTTGGGTTGCAAACCCTAAGGGAGAGGATGCTAGACCTGAAATTCATTTTTCTTCAAACCCTTGTATGTGCAGGTTCGGAGTTGAAGCTCCCAAGCCCTCTTCCACCTTGCTCTGAAGCTGAAATTGAAAGGAAGAAGCTTGAATCAAGGCCCAAGATCATATACAACTGAAAGCTGCATCTGAAATCAAGATCCAACCTCTGTTCGTACTGCATTACTTCACGTTTGTTTCAAGAATGTTCTTCATCCTGCAGAAGCATTCAAATACGTTTGAAGAAGAGAAAGGGGGAGCTCTAATCACTGCAAAATCTTCCTTATTCTGATCTTTGTTGATATAGCTCGAATATCTGCTTTAAGGCATTATAGGAGGGCTTCATATGCCCTATCTCTTGCATATATATATGAGTTGTGATTTTTGTGATACAACAATCTTAATGCTCATGTGTTCTTTCGTATAGGTTGAAGATGAAGAGGGGGATCTCTAAACCATTCATTTCTATACTCTTGGTTGAGATTAGTTTAAAGTTTGAACTTATTATTTCTATCTATTCCTTCAGGTGAAGAAGAGATTGGAATAAGGAAAAGAGGAGCGGCTAGAGAAGAGGGAGAAGATGATGTCAAGATTATGATCATCTATCAACGAGCAAGGAGAATCAGATTTTGCTGGAGAAGGGGGAGCCTTATACTTGATGCATCTGTCTAGTTTTCATCTCTATAACTTGTTTGTAGGGCCAAAGCATATATGTGTTTTTGGTTCATATACATTTGAGATAATACTTTGTGTGGGTGTTCGGAGAAAGGGATCTCCGAGTGTGTGTGTGGCCATTTGTGTGTCGATTTGTGCGGAGTATATCCGCGTGTGTTGTTGGGAGTTTTCTCCCGTGTGGTTGAGTAGGCATTGTCCTACGTGTGTGTGGACGGAGTTGTGACTCCGTGTGAGGAATTTATTCGGGGTGTGTTCCCCAGTGTGTGTGTGTGTGTGTGTGCTGCTGTGGCAGCAGGTTGAGGCAAGGCCTCGTGTGTGTGTTTTGCTGTGAAAGCAGCGTATGTCTATTGGGGTTCGTCCCCGTGTTGCTACATTTTATAGCGTGTAGTGAAGCCTCACCGGTTTGGTGAGGGGTGGACGTAGGGAGCCCGTCGTGGTCCCGAACCACCTTAAAAATCCCCGTGTCTTGTGGTTTGATTCTTGTGATTGTGTGTTCTCTATCCTATCTGTTTGTACAATCGTGTGAGCTCGGTGAGATTGAGTGAATCTAGTTTAAACCTGTTTACATTAAATTACTCAATCTTGTATATTCCGCTGTGTGGTAGTTGTGTGTTTAATTGGACATAGTTTTTAGTAGAAGGATCTATTCACCCCCCCTCTAGATCCGTGTTCCTGCACTACGGGACCCAACATAATCTTACTCAGATTTATTGTTAGGATGTCTTGTTTAATATTAACTAAATTAGAGAGGGGGTGGGGCGTTGTGGGCACTAAAAAAAACAGAGAAGAAAGAAACAAAAAAATGAACTGGATAGCAAATGCAAGTGTTAATAGATGGAGAAAGACTTGGTGTGTTATCTTTATTTTTTTGTTTGAAATTTTTTTGAAATGGCCCCCAAAATATCTTAACTTAGAGTGTAAGTCATGGCACCATCCGATTATCCAAGAAAATTAAAGAGTCAACAACCTAGAGGCAAACTCAGCCTAGATCTCCCTGGCCCATTTAAGGCCTTGTTAATGGATGAGAGATTGAGAGGCGCATTAGGTTGGGAGCTCAGTCGCAACTACGGAGGTGGCCAATAGATTATACTTTAGGAATGGCACATCTTAATTAGTTGAGACAAGGAAGTAGAAGGCTAAGTATTCGACAAGATGGGTGGAGGGGCGGGGGAGGTTGGTCTGAGAGGGGGAGGGGCTAGCAAGAGTGGGGTCTCCGGGAGGGTGAAAAATATAAATTTTTATGCAAATTTAGGTTTTTTTTTGTGATCCACCAACCAGATTGAAAGAGCTATGATTAGATAAAATGTCCCAGATTTGATGTGAGGGCTGTTTCAGAATCCACGAAATGGAGACAACCGTTATCTAGAAGAGGCTCTTTTTTGAGTAAAATTTTTATGATGACTATTTAGCCCCTTAACTTATTCTTCCATTTCTTATATTCATAGCTACAGAATTGTACTTGAAGCATGAATCTTTTATTCCTTTTTTTGTACATATGTTTCTATGATCAGCTTAAATGATAATCAAACTTTTTCAAAAAAAGAAAAGGATATATAGCCATGTATATAGGGAGAGGAGGAAGAAAAGATCAAAGTGAGAGCAAATAAGGATATATATAGCCATGTATGTAGGGATGGAAAAGGGGGAAGAAGGAGATACTGCCCTTTTAACTTTGGGTCAGTTTATTAATCAAGCAGGGTAAGGGCAAAATAAGTCATCTGTCTTAACCGAGCTGGAAAATATTTGAATGTTCCAAAGTTCCAAATAGTCATTGAGTAACTAGGCGCGTGAAGTAGAAATATATGCTTGGGTTGAACACATCAGTACACACAGCCAATGTTTACAAAGTCTAGCGAAGTTGAATGGAATTCATATTTTCTTCGGTTCATTGGGTGATAGACATGTTTATCATTTTTTAAACTTCAGTTATATTTTCGTGTTGTGTTCATTGGCGGATAGGATCCGTGATGACGGAAAGGGGGGAGGCGCGGTCCCAGATAGAGCTAGCCGCAGGGGCCCTGGACGTGCAGTGTGGAGCACCGCCCCCTCCGGTAGATGCGGTCCCCGATGCACCGAGAGCAGCTGATATTTTGAATTTGTCCACCCAATTTCTGGCATTGGCTCAGGGAGTGCTGCCAGTTGGCCTGTATTGGGCAAGGTTCAGGGATTTGAGCCGTTATGCACCACCGGCCATGGCGGATCCACGATTTTTGACTCAACAGTTCATTGCTGGACTGACGCCAGAGATTCGTCGAACCCTCATGGCGTCCGGGGTCACCAACGTGGAGGTAGCGTTCCGGACGGAGGTGATTTTAGAGGTAGAGCTGCTGCGCTCCCAGGAGCATGGTTGGGCGTTGCAATTCCAGCACGGTCTTCCTCAGATGGTTCAGGAGGAGCTAGTCGCATCCTCTTCCCCTGTCTGTGGTCCTCACCGACGGAACAGGAGGAGGCGTCGGCAGGCGGCTCGACGTGGTGTAGGGCGTAGGCGTCAGCGACAAGATAGCATGTTAAGGCAGGCCTCGGAGGAGTCTATGCAGCAGCCAATCGCGAGACGACCACGGCATGGCTGAGGTGGGTGACTGTATTTTGGCCCTGGCAGAGGCGCTCTTGTATAGAAGTTACGGCTTCAATTTTCGTCTAGCTTCTGCCAGTCGGGGTATTGTGGACATATTAAATTACATGTCCATACGTCCTACCTAGGTCCCACATTGGCGTGAGAGTTGAAGAGAGAACACTCGGAGAAACTAGCTACACAGGGCTCTGGAGAATAAAAATGTCCCAAGATTTTATACTTTTCTTTTTATTTAACTGTACCTTTGGGACTTGTATATATCTGGACAGAAATTGTATAAAATTATGTAAATCATCAGATTGACTGATTCAAAAGGTTGTGAATATAGCCTCTTTTCCTAGCAACTGCACATAAAATCCGAATCGACAAATTCAGGCTCAAGGCTGGGCTGCAAATTTGTCCAAATTAAAAAATTACATCTTGTTATTAACATTGTTGCATTTGTTTACACAAGCCAAGAAATCTGACAGGATCATTCAGATAATGCTTTGTTCTGTCTTTAAGGGTATTGGTAAACAATAGCGTACTTTGACTGTTATTTCTAAAATATAGTGTTCCATTTGTAACAGTCAACTTATAGTAAAAGGTAAATA
Source organism: Amorphophallus konjac (assembly GCA_022559845.1). Lineage (NCBI taxonomy): Eukaryota > Viridiplantae > Streptophyta > Magnoliopsida > Alismatales > Araceae > Amorphophallus > Amorphophallus konjac. Next base: position 359,088,327 of record CM040123.1, on the reverse strand, counting down.
CCCCAAATATTCTACTTGTGATTTTAAACATTGTGGATTTTAATTGCATATAAATGTGTTTATAAATTTGATTTTAATAGAAATTTGATGTTGATCTGACTCAAAAATGGGGATTATTTATGTAACACCCGAGAATTTTCTAAGAATTTTTTAGATTTAAAATATAATTATATCAATTATTAAAGCATTTAATGGGCTATTAATTAAATTATAATGAATTAGATTTAATTATTTAAGCCCTACATTTGATCCAAGAGGATTAGGCCCATATAATAAACCCAATAGGCCCAAGAGATTGTTTTGGACTATTAGCCCATGTTCTAGAAGCTAGGAATAGGTGAAATCACGGAATTAAGGGATAATGACTCTTTAGGAAGATAAGTAAATGGATAATAATGGGGAAAATATCAAAAGAGTTTGAAGTATTTCAAATTCGACAGCTGGAATGAAAATTGGTCTATCGCGAGACCGCTAAGGGGCATAAAACGGTCGTCCCAATGACCGTTAACCACTGCAGATTCCGTGAGTCAAAGAAAGTGTAAAAAAATTAGATTTTTGGCAATTAAAACAGTAGAGTCCAACGAATGAAGACTTGTAAGGATGCTTATGACTCTCAGGGATCGATCTAAAGTCTAATTGGGACTCTAAAATCGTTCTAATCCTCAAAACCCTACCTAAACCCTATAAATATATTCCAGATTTGACATGCACGACCCCTACATTGGCTCGCGTGGAACTCAGGTAAGGAGGCAGAAGTAAAGGTAAGTTTCTTCTAGAAATTTATTCATTATAGTTAGAACTAACTACCCTCCAAATTTCGTTCTAGGAGATCAAGTCTGCAAGGAGTTAGAGTCTTCGAAAGGTGCTGATTCTACAACAAAAACTCAGGAATTAGTGCGTCCGACCCTGATTGATCAAGGCATTCGGAGCCCTAAACGAGGTAATTAGATAGATGTTCTTTAGAACAATTTGTTCCTGTTGGTACCCTATTCTTACTCTCAAAATTTCACGTCCATAGGTCAAGGGAATCACGAGATAGAGGGACGTGAAGTTGCTGTTCTAGTACAAGAACAGGCTGAATTAGGGCTGACTTCCATTCCGAAATTGACTACCTAGAAGGATTAATTGAGGTAAGTTATCTCATGGATGGCTTAAAATTTATGTCAGGAATAAAAGCCCTCTTGTTTCAATTGATTTCATATTTTACTTAGGACTATGCATCTAGTATATTCCTCATGCATGAATTAGCCCTAATGAAGTAAAAAGGAATTTTTTTTGTAAATTACATAAAACCTATGCATATTGTTGGCCCATATTTGTTCTATCATGCCATAGAAAGTTTATATTTGCTAATTTCCATGCATGATATGTCTTAGTCTAGCATTTGTTTATTTATCATTTACACTCGATTTACACAGGAAGAAACAGTCTTCCTATCGACCGCCAGGGAAATCTAGCGGTCGTACGATAGACCGCTAACCAAAATAAGACGGTCCTGTATTAGACCGTTTTGTATTTTCTGATTCTGTAATATTGTTAACCCGAATCATATTACAGAATTAACCATAGTTATTATATAATAAGCCTAGTTAACTAAGTTTTAGTCCTATTTTAAGTACTAGTTTCTTATACTTAGTTAAATTTCTGGTTCATCATAATAGATTTCATGTTTTGTGCACATTGGTAGTATTTTTAACTTATGTTAATTTATGACCAAAATAATATACTTTTGTAATTAAATATATATTTTAAATAGAGGATTCTTGATTTAACTTGATCCTTGATTTATCACGATTCTCTCTCTTCTAGTGAAATTTTCTTAAGTACATGGCACATATCTCGGTATGTTGTCATTAGTTACACTTTTGTACATTAGGAACATAATCTTGGACATGATGACCTCTCCTTTGGATATTCCTTCCAACGGACTAGGAAATCTTGTTTCAAGGTCTCCATAAGACTCCGCGAGCCTGGGATTCCCACTAGGACGCCGAGCTAGTTGTACCATTAAAAACCCTATTGTCTAGAAAGGCACTTATAGCGATGTTTTATATTCTGGACTTTAGCGGCCATTTGGTTGACCGTCTGACTCTGCTAGCGGCCCTACATTTGACCGCTAATGGATCCTAAACGGTCATGCATTAGACCGCTAAGACTCCAGATATTCTGTTTTCAAAATATCGAACTATCTTATAAAATGGTCTTATACCAGACCGCCAGGAGAAAGAAACGATCCAGTAAACGACCACTAGCTTGCTGAGTTTGATTAACCCAGGTTTGACTCAAGGTTTGATTTTCCTATGTTCCTAGATGGTCCAATTGATTATCTAGAACCTATCACATTATTCCAAAGATACCTAAGTAATTTTGAGAGTAAAAGGAATGTACCGTTATGCTGCCAATTTATTTCCATGGCATAACCTAGTTATTAAATGCATTTATTGAAATCTCTTATTCTCAATAGAAGCATTCCTATTTTTTGTTACCTTATCATGGAACTATAGTTGAAATTGTACATTCTTGGCCATATTATTGTTATAAACGTGGAAGTAGCTTAATTTATACTTGAAGATGCAGTTCGAGCACTGATTGTGTTCAAGAGCTCTATGCTAGTCCCCTCGGCTGATTGTCGAAAACATACTGTAAACCATGGGGTATGATGCTACTGGCGTCGCATTACGCTGGGAGTACTTTCTCTATAAATAAGTGAAATATCCACGGTGATCCACATAAATTCACGAAGTACTTGTTATTAAGTGAAGAGTGCATTCTTGCTTGTTACATGACATTCTAGTGCATAGCCTTCATGGTTATGAAAAGTACATTCTTGTTACATTCTTGAAAATACAAAAATTTCATTCTTGTTATATACTTGATCAAATTATATTCTCATATTTCAAGTTTGATCGTATCTTGTTATTTTGGCTTTATTCACATTGTTTCATCGTGTCTACATGGTATATCTTATTTCTTTAGAGTTAAAACATTAATTACTTTAACATTGCCTACATGTTGATATGAAGATACCTACTGGGCAAGTGTGCTCATTACCCTACTTTTCAATCTTTTTCAAGAAATTCTAGTGGGACGGATTCGGATTACTCAAGTGATGGATCCGAGAGCGATTAAAGGACATGTGATCGGGAGAATCCTAGTTGTCATGTGTCTAGTCAAAGTCATGATGTAATTTTTATTTTCTTGAGTCTAGTGAAAGGATCTTATGCACTTTGGGAATTATTTTATAAAGGAATAAAATTAAAGGTTTTAGTGAATTATATTGTGTAATTACTTTTGTGTGATTATCTTGCGCTCTGATTATATTACTTGCTTGAGACGTACTAGCCGACTGTTCACATTCCTGATTGTTTCCGCTGCATAATCTCGAGACGTGACAATTTAGCTCTCATGTTCTTCATTTGAATAATTTTATAAATTGGAAGTTATTTAATTTGATGTATGCATAATGATAAGTGAGATGTTATTTAATTTTATGTTATATAAATACATGGGGTATTCCCTATGAGCTGAGGTGCGTGGGTGTGACCTAACATTACACGCACCTCAGGAGAGCGTGTTAAACCCGTGTCAATGAACCTTCCCGTTCAAGACTTTGGGATTTATGTGTATGTTGTCATTTTTTTACGAGAATGTATATATCTAACTCAAAGTCTTACATTATCCCATTTGGACAGTCTGTGAATGTTTGATCGCACTTAGGCAGTAATTTACTATATGTGTTTGTATGGTTTGTTGAGAATTTCGGTTGCGTCTCCTCACTCTTCTCTGATATATCTTTATTAATTTTGAGTGTTTTCTTAACCACTAACTTATAAGTGTTTAAGAAAACTTCAAAATCAATAAATATTTTTGGTATATCGGAGAAGTGTGGGGAGATGCTGTCGAAATTTTCAACAAATCGTGCAACACATATAGTAAGTGATTGTGCGATCAAACCTTCATGGATGGGTTAAAAATTGATAATCTAAATAATAGTTCTCTTCCAACTGCAAATGGTCTACGACGAACGATGTGAGAAAGGGTCGGCTTTATTTTTAGGAGTAATGATTTCAAAGTTATTTGTGTATTAACATTTGTTGGGTGCAGGTAAAATGTTGACAGATCGTTCGTAGATGTATAGTAGAATAGTTGATCGGGTGGTGTCGGATGACTTTAAGCATGGAGTTGAGAGTTTCATTGAATTTGCATTGAAGAATCCAAATGCAGCAATAGACCTCGACGGTCACATTCGATGCCCTTGTTCAAGTTGTAGAAACTTGAGGTGGCATTCACCATGGGATGTGCAACATCATTTGTACATAGCCTTCATGGTTATGAAAAGTACATTCTTGTTACATTCTTGAAAACGTAAAAATTTTATTCTTGTTATTTACTTGATCAAATTATATTCTCATATTTCAAGTTTGATCGTATCTTCTTATTTTGGCTTTATTCGCATTGTTTCATCGTGTCTACATGGTTTATCTTATTTCTTTAGAGCTAAAACATTAATTACTTTAACATTGCCTACATGTTAATACTAAGATACCTACTGGGCAAGTGTGCTCATTACCCTACTTTTCAATCTTTTTCAAAAATTCTAGTGGGACAGATTTAGATTACTCAAGTGATGGATTCGAGAGCGATTAAAGGACATGTGATCGGGAGAATCCTAGTTGTCATGTGTCTAGTCAAAGTCATGATGTAATTTTTATTTTCTTGAGTCTAGTGAAAGGATCTTATGCACTTTGGGAATTATTTTATAAAGGAATAAAATTAAAGGTTTTAGTGAATTATACGGTGTAATTACTTTTGTGTGATTATCTTGCGCTCTGATTATATTACTTACTCGAGACATACTAGCCGACTGTTCACATTCTCGATTGTTTTCGCTGCCTAATCTCGGGACGTGACAGTGAAAGTGGTATCAGAGCACTAGGACTAGAAGTCCTAGGGAAAAATCATATCATAGGTTAAGTCTAAGGTTTAAGGACCCATACCTATGAAACTAGGAAAGATATTCCCAACCTATGAGAGGAATTGGGTAGAACCGGGGATGAGATAGAAATTAGAATTATTTCTAAGGCTTAACCTCACTCATTCCAATAGAATTAACAAATTGCATTACTCTTCTCAGGTACCTCACTCTCATAATGGCTCCTCGCGTAGACTGGAACCGTATGCAAGAGACCGTTGCGGGTCTTACTAAAGCGTTACAAACTATGGCTCAAGCCGGCACAGGGGCAAGAGCGGGAGACTTACATCGTAACTTCCGGAGCTTAAATCCTCCTCGATTTTTGAGTTCTTGTAATCCATACGAAGCTGAGAATTGGATCGATGAGATGAACCGCATCTTTGAAGTTATGCAATGTGCTGATCAGGAAAAGGTCCATTTGGCAACATTCCAATTAAATACAGATGCTCATACTTGGTGGAAGTCAGTTCCGACACCGCCAGCAGAGGCACCTCATACATGGAAAGGTTTCCTTACGCTCTTCCGAGCCAAGTACTTTTCCGAACATGCTAAGGAGTTGAAGGCCATGGAATTTACTTCGTTACGTCAAGGCATGATGACGGTAGCAGAGTATGAACTTCAGTTTTTGAGGCTAGCACCGTATGCTTCTCATTTGATTAGCACCGACTTGTTGAAGGCTAACCGATTTATGGATGATTTGAGGCCCGACTATATTCAACAATTGGGGACTCAAAATATCTGTACCTATGTGGGGATGGTCCAACGGGCACATCTATGCGAGAGGACCTTAGAGAAAGTCGAGAAATTAAAAGGCAAAAGTAAGGAGTCGAGCCGAAGGTCTGATCGGCATGAAAAGAAAAGAAAGTTTTGTATCACGGAACCCTACAAATCCCGTGATAGCAAGAAGAGATCCCGAAATGGGAGTGGTAGTGGCTACCACAAGAATAAGAAGGTCAAGGAAGAAGATAATCAAGTCGCCACGGCTTGCACATTTTACGAGAAGTTCGGTCATTCGGTCGAAGAATGCTGGAAACGTCTCGGCGCTTGTTTATGTTGTGACAGCCGGGAGCACCGTATGCCGGATTGCCCCCTTATGAAGGAACAATCTTCCGGTGGTGGACGTAAGGGACAGGCTCGTCTCAATGCTATTATGGAAGAGGAAGAAGCGTCCAAGAATGATGGGCTAATGGAAGGTACTATCCAAATCTATTCCCATCCTGCATTCGTACTATTCGATACTGGTGTTTCTCATTCCTTTATATCTTCTACTTTCACAAAAACTTTACCGATTTCATCAGTTCCTCTACCTTCGGACCTTGCTATTACTACACCTTTAGGTCCCGGAACCAAACTTACAAACTATTATCCTGATAGTGAGATAATGGTAGAAGGTCATAACCTACCAGCAAACCTCGTATGCCTTGATATGGAAGGCTATGATGCTATTCTAGGCGTGGATTGGCTTATAGACCATGATGTCTATATAAATTGCCGCAACTGGATTATCTCTTTTCGGAAACCTGGTCTTCCAAGGTTTTCCTTCCTTGGTATCAAATATAGGAAGCATCCTATCATAATTTCATCTCTTCATGCTTGCAAACTTATTTCGCAAGGATGTATAGCTTTTTCTTGCTTCTGTAATCCTCACCGAATCCAAGGAAATCATCTTAAATGACATTCCTATTGTTAAGGAGTTTCCTGAAATATTTCCATTAGAATTGTCCGGTTTACCACCCGAAAGGAAATTAAACTTCTTTATTGAACTCATTCTCGGAGCAGCACCTGTTTCAATAACTCCCTATAGGATGTCCCCCACAGAACTCAAGGAATTGAAGAAACAGCTTCAGGAGTTATTAGATAAGGGCTTCATTCGACCTAGTACATTCCCCTGGGGTGCGCCAGTTCTATTCGTCAAGAAGAAGGATGGAACCCTCAGGTTATGTATCGACTACCGGCGACTGAATCAACTCATAATTAAAAATAAATATCCATTGCCGCGTATCGATGAGCTCTTTGATCAGATTTTAGGAGCGGAATATTTTTCCAAGATAGACCTCAGGTCAGGTTATCATCAGATCAAGATCAAGGATGAAGACATCCACGAAACTGCTTTTCGAAGTAGATATGGCCACTATGAATTCGTGGTAATGCCGTTTGGGTTGACCAATGTCCCGACAGTATTTATACAACTCATGAATAATGTCTTCAGGCCTTATCTCGACCAGTTTATAGTCATCTTCATTGACGATATTCTTATTTACTCCAAAACAAAGGAGGATCATGAAGAGCACTTGAGAATAACCTTACAAACGCTAAGAGAGCACAAATTCTATGCGAAGCTTAGTAAGTGCGAGTTTTGACTAAAGGAGGTTTCTTTCCTTGGCCATATTATTTCAAAGGAAGGTATCGCTGTAGATCCTTCTAAAGTTGAGGCTGTTAAGAATTGGAGCAGGCCGATGACCGTGTCTGAAGTCAGAAGTTTTCTAGGTTTGGCTGGTTATTACAGGAGATTTATTAAAGATTTCTCAAGGATCACTGTTCCTTTGACTAGACTCACCAGAAAGGAGAATCCTTTTATATGGTCGAAGGACTACGAGGAGAGTTTTTAAATTAACTCTTAAAGAACACCTTACCACTGCACCGATATTAACATTACCCACTGAAGGTGGTGGATTTGAAGTCTATACGGATGCGTCTGGCATTGGGTTAGGGTGTGTCCTTATGCAAAATGGCAAGGCGATTTGCTATTCATCAAGGCATTTAAAGCGTCACGAAGAAAATTACCATGTACATGATTCGGAACTAGTTGCGGTCATATTTGCATTAAAAATTTGGCGACATTACCTTTATGGAGAGAAATTCACTATATTTTCGGACCACAAAAGTCTGAAATATCTCTTTACCCAGAAGAAGTTGAACATGCGACAACGCAAATGGTTGGAGTATCTCAAAGACTTCGACTTTACTATTCAATATCATCCAGGGAAAGCAAATGCTATAGCTGACGCTCTTAGCAGAAAACCAATGGCAACTCTAGCAAGCCTCCAGAAAGGTATAACTTGTCTTATTGAAGATTTTTCTCATTTAAATCTTGATATTGACAGAGAAGGAGAAGGAGGTATGATTGCCAATATAAGGTCTCAACTTACATTGATTGAGGACCTAGTCCAATTGCAAGAAAATGACCCTACGTTGATGGAGATTAAGGGTAATATTGATCAGAGACCGTAATTTTCTATCTCAAACGATGGGAGATTATTATTTAAAGATCTAATTTGTGTGCCGAATCTTGATGGCACTAAGAAATTGATCATGGAAGAAGCTCACAAATCAAGATATGCTATTCACCCTGGTGCTACCAAGATGTATCAAGATTTGAAAAGAAACTTTTGGTGGCCCAACATGAAAAGAGAAGTAGCAGATTTTGTGTCCCGGTGTCTCACTTGTCAACAAGTAAAAGTAGAACATTTAAAACCCGCTGGAAAATTACACCCCTTGAATATTCCCGAGTGGAAATGGGAAAGTATAGGGATGGACTTCATCATGGGTTTACCTAAGACAAGAGGTGGACATGATGGTATATGGGTGATCATAGACCGATTGACTAAATCCGCATATTTTCTACCAATCAAAAGTCGATGGTCTGTGGATGTACTAGCAGCATTATACATGAGAGAGATCGTTAAATTACACGATGTCTCAGTCACCATCATATCTGACCGAGATCCTCGGTTTACATCACAATTCTAAAAAGGTCTACAACATTCATTATCTACCCGACTAAATTTTAGCACTGTATTCCATCCACAAATCGATGGTCAAACTGAAAGAACAAATCAAGTGGTGGAAGATATGCTTAGGGCATGTGCTATCGACTTTGGAGGAAGCTGGCATGATCACTTGCCTCTACTAGAATTTTCATACAACAATAGCTATCAAGCTAGTATACAAATGGCATCATTCGAGGCTCTATATGGAAGAAGTTGACGTTCACCTATTTGCTGGAATGAAGTAGGAGAAAGGTAATTTCTCGGTCCCGACATCATTAGGGATACTACCGAGAAGATAAAGCTTATTCGGGAGAGACTCCAGACGGCACAAGATAGGCAAAAATCATATGCTGACAATCGAAGACGCGACTTGGAGTTTCAAGTAGGAGATCATGTATTTCTTAAGGTTTCTCCAGGTCGGGGTATTAGAAGGTTTGGTATCAAAGGCAAGCTTACTCCAAGATTCATTGGCCCTTTTGAAATTCTTGAAAGGGTTGGCGAGGTGGCATATCGAATAGCTTTACCCCCTCAACTATCTGAAGTTCATGATGTATTTCACGTCTCAATGCTCAAGAAGTATGTACCTGATCTATTCCATGTCATTACTTACGATAACTTGGAAATTAAAAAGGAGTTAACATACGAGCAAAAGCCAGTCAAGATCATTGAACGAGAAATACGTCAACTACGGAATAAAACTATTCATATGGTCAAGATCTAATGGACCAAATTATGGCCACATGAAGCAACATGGAAAACGGAAGAAGCCATGCGAAAAAGATTTTCAGAATTATTTTAATGTAAGTACACTCTCCATAAATCCATATATTGAATTTGGGGACAAATTCTTTTTAAGTGGGGGAGGGTGTAACGCCCGAGGATTTTCTAAGAATTTTTTAGATTTAAAATATAATTATATCAATTATTAAAGCATTTAATGGGCTATTAATTGAATTATAATGAATTAGATTTAATTATTTAAGCCCTACATTTGATCCAAGAGTATTAGGCCCATATAATAAACCCAATAGGCCCAAGAGATTATTTTGGACTATTAGCCCATGTTCTAGAAGCTAGGAATGGGTGAAATCACGGAATTAAAGGATAATGACTCTTTAGGAAGATAAGTAAATGGATAATAATGGGGATAATATCAAAAGAGTTTGAAGTATTTCAAATTCAGCGCTTGGAATGAAAAACGGTCTATCGCGAGACCGCTAAGGGGCATAAAACGGTCGTCCCAATGACCGCTACCCACTATAGATTCCGTGAGTGAAAAAAAGTGTAAAAAGATTAGATTTTTGACAATTAAAACTCTAGAGACCAACGAATCAGGACTTGTAAGGATGCTTATGAATCTCAGGGATTGATCTAAAGTCTAATTGGGACTCTAGAATCGTTCTAATCCTCAAAACCCTACCTAAACCCTATAAATAGATTCCAGATTTGATATGCGCGACCCCTACTTTGGCTCGCGTGGAACTCAAGTGAGGAAGTAGAATTGGAGGTAAGTTTCTTCTAGAAATTTGTTCATTATAGTTAGAACTAACTACCCTCCAAATTTCGTTCTAGGAGATCAAGTTTGAAAGGAGTTAGAGTCTTCGAAAGGTGCTAATTCTACAACAAAAACTCAGGAATTGGTGCGTCCGACCCTGATTGATCAAGGAATTCGGAGCCCTAAACGAGGTAATTAGATAGAGGTTTTTTAGAACAATTTATTCATGTTAGTACCCTCTTCTTACCCTCAAAATTTCACGTCCACAGATCAAGGGAATCAGGAGATAGAGGGACGTGAAGTTGCTGATCTAGTACAAGAACGGGCTGAATTATGGCTGACTTACAGTCCAAAATTGACTACCTAGAAGGATTAATTGAGGTAGGTTATCTCATGGATGGCTTAAACTTTATGTCAGGAATAAAAGCCCTCTTATTTCAATTGATTTCATGCATTGTACACCATGAATTTCATGTTTTACTTAGGGCTATGCATCTAGTATATTCCTCATGCATGAATTAGCCCTAATGAAGTAAAAAGGAATTTTTCTTGTAAATTACATAAAACTTATGCATATTGTTGGCCCATATTAGTTCTATCATGCCATAGAAAGTTTATATATGTTGATTGTTGAGTTATGGTTTTGATGATTGTTGTGATTGTTAAGTTATGGTTTTGATGATAACTAAACTTAATGTGTGATTAAACGATGATAACTAAACTTGTGGTTGATTGCTCATGCTCTTGTTATCTATGTATGCTTGAGATGGCAAATGGCAACGGTTATATGGTCTTGATCTTTGGTTTGCATATGTTAGTTTTACAAGAGACAAGAGATTTCATAATCTCTTTAATGTGAACAAGCATGGTATTAACCCTGACTATCTTGCTTGCAGGATTAAACTCATGGCAGTCACCTGGTGAACCAAACGTGTGGATAAGCACCCTGCTCCTCTACAATCCATAACAGGTGGTATATGTCATGTACTGTCAAGAACCATTGGTAAGGTTCTTACCCTATTATACACACCTTGTTATTGAGTGTTCCATGAGGTTATTTTAACTTTAGATGATTGAGTTTTACCTCATGATTCTTAGCCCAGAACTTGATCCTTACCTCAGAACATGTGTGTTTCAAAGTGTTCATATGCATCTAGTTCATGAGATTTCAAGCCCTTGCAAAACTCGCCATCGTGCGCCCTCACACGTGGATCGACCTACGCGATCAGGTCGCGGGGATCGACCTGCCCGGTTAGGTCGCGGGGGTCAAGGGGGCAACGCCCCTTGCAGGGGTTTCTGGGGGCGGAGCCCCCGGAACAAAATTTTGATTATAGGGGCGATATTCCTTTAATTTGTTTTATCCATTAACTTCAATAGTGAGCATTGAACTTGTTTAAGGAGACTTCATGCAATGAGAAATACTTAAATTGTCTAATGCATAATCTAAGTTGAATTCAATCCCAAAATGCATGGATTTGATATGGACATGAAGCCCTTGACTTATGGACATGTTTCATTGGGCTAACACTTGAATTTTGCAAGACTATGGATTTTCGGTCGACCTCTTCACCATTGGCGGTCGACCTGAAATAACAGAAGTAATCGAAAGCCTACCTGTAAAAATAACGGTCGACCGCCAGACCCATAGCGGTCGATCAAAATTTCCAGCACTCCAACATCTACAGGAATTCTCAGAACGGTCGACCGCCAGCCTCCACCGGTCGACCGCCAGCCTCCACCGGTCGACCGCCAGCCCCGAAGCCTTCATTGTTGACTTTCTTGTTCTAGCTCATGGAGAGATTCTTTGGCATAATTTTTTAAGCCCATTGCCCCCAATCAAGGAGGATTTTGTGGATCTGGTCCGGGGCTTGTCCAGGACCATTCAAGGGTTATAAAACATCTCATTTGGAGTCAAAAACCCTAACCATCCAAGAGATTCAAGTTGAGGTTGTTCAAGGAGGAAGAAGAGGGTACTGTAGCTCCGTGAACAGTACCTCGTGCAGCAAGTTCTTCATCTATCTACAAGCCATTCAAGGTACTTCTCAAGCCAACAAGTATCTATGAAGTGAAGAATCAAGCAACCAGCAAGGAGAGATCACGGGTGAGGCTATCAAGAAGCAAGCAAGGGTTTCAAGAAGAGATCAAAGGAAGGTTATCCAAGTGAAGAAGGAAGAGTACTGTAGCCATAAACAGTACTCCGTGCAACAACTCTACATCCACTCCAAGGCCATTCAAGCTTAATCTGAAGCCATTCAAGTGAAGCAAGAAGCATCGTTCCAAGCTCTACATCATACATTCAGTGGAAGCCAAATCTAGAGTTTTCTAAATTGTGTTTCATTGTCCTTGTGCTTTGGGCTTTATGTATATGTTCTTTATAATCTGTAAACATTCGTGTGTGTGTGGATCGCTTTGGATCCATGGTCGTGTGTGGTCGTGTGTTCCATTCGTGTATGTGTAGATCTTCTTAGATATGTGTGTGTGTGTGTGGTTTTATCTAGGTCATAGTGTTTGTGTGTGGAGAGTGCTGCATCTGTCGCAGCAAGTGTGTGTGTTGTTGATCCGGTTGTTGGATCGTGTTGGAGACCTCGTCTCCGTGTGTGTGTGTGTGTGTTGGGGCGCGTCCCCGTGTGTGTGGGCAGGTGTTGTCCTGCGTGTGTGTTTGGAGCGTCATCTCCATTTGGGGATTTATCCCCGAGTGAATCCTCACCGGGTTTGGTGAGGGGTGGACGTATGATTGTCGTCGTTGCATCCGAACCACCTTAAAAATCGCTGTGCAGTGTGGTTTGTATTGTGTGGTTTGATCCATTTCCTCTACCTCCATTCTACATGAGTGTTAGTGTAAATTGTTGTTCTAGATTTATCTACGTATATCTTGCATAATCTATATCTCATCATATAAACTTTGATAAATCCAATTTGTGTACAAATAGTTTTGAATCTCTTAACTAGCATTCTATCACATATTACAAAAAGGCCAAAAAATTTCGTAAAATTTGTAAACACCCAATTCACCACCCTCTTGGGTGTCATTGATCGCGGGACTTCATTGATTTTCATGCATGATATGTCTTAGTCTAGCATTTGTTTATTTATCATTTACACTCGAATTTACACAGGAAGAAACGGTCTTCCTATCGACCGCTAGGGAAATCTAGCGGTCGTACGATAGACCGCTAACCAAAATAAGACGGTCCTGTATAGACCGTTTTCTATTTTCTGATTCTGTAATATTGTTAACCCGAATCATATTATAGAATTAACCATAGTTATTATATAATAAGCCTAGTTAACTAAGTTTTAGTCCTATTTTAAGTACTGGTTTCTTATACTTAGTTAAATTTATGGTTCATCATAATAGATTTCATGTTTTGTGCACATTGGTAGTATTTTTAACTTATGTTAATTTATGACCAAAACAATATACTTTTGTAATTAAATACATGTTTTAAATAGAGGATTCATGATTTAACTTGATCCTTGATTTATCACGATTCTCTCTCTTCTAGCGTCATTTTCTTAAGTACATGGCACATATCCCGGTATGTTGTCATTAGTTACACTTTTGTACATTAGGAACACACTCTTGGACATGATGACCTCTCCTTTGGATATTCTTTCCAACGGACAAGGAAATCTTGTTTCAAGGCCTCCATAAGACTCCGCGAGCCTGGGATTCCCACTAGGACGCCAAGCTAGTTGTACCATTAAAAACCCTATTGTCTAGAAAGGCACTTATACCGATGTTTTATATTCTGGACTTTAGCGGCCATTTGGTTGACCGTCTGACTCTGCTAGCGGCCCTGCATTTGACTGCTAATGGATCCTAAATGGCCTTGCATTAGACTGCTAAGACTCCATATTTTCTATTTTCAAAATATCGAACTATCTTATAAAACGGTCCTATACCAGACCGCCAGGAGAAAGAAACGGTCCAGTAAACGACCACTAGCTTGCTGAGTTTGATTAACCCGGGTTTGACTCAATGGTTCATTTTCCTATGTTCCTAGATAGTCCAATTGATTATCTAGAACCTGTCACATTATTCCAAAGATACCTAAGTAATTTTGAGAGTAAAAGGAATGTACTGTTATGCTGCCGATTTATTTCCATGGCATAACCTAGTTATTAAATGCCTTTATTGAAATCTCTTATTCTCAATAGAAGCATTCCTATTTTTGGTTACCTTATCATGGAACTATAGTTGAAATTGTACATTCTTGGCCATATTATTGTTATAAACGTGGAAGTAGTTTGATTTATACTTGAAGATGCAGTTCGAGTACTGATTGTGTTCAAGGGCTCTATGCTAGTCCCCTCGGTTGATTGTCGAAAACATACTGTAAACCATGGGGTATGATGCTCCTGGTGTCGCATTACGCTGGGAGTACTTTCTCTATAAATAAGTGAAATATCCACGGTGATCCACATAAATTCACGAAGTACTTGTTATTAAGTGAAGAGTACATTCTTGCTTGTTACATGACATTCTAGTGCATAGCCTTCATGGTTATGAAAAGTACATTCTTGTTACATTCTTGAAAATGCAAAAATTTCATTCTTGTTATATACTTGATCAAATTATATTCTCATATTTCAAGTTTGATCGTATCTTGTTATTTTGGCTTTATTCACATTGTTTCATCGTGTCTACATGGTATATCTTATTTCTTTAGAGTTAAAACATTAATTACTTTAACATTGCCTACATGTTGATATGAAGATACCTACTGGGCAAGTGTGCTCATTACCCTACTTTTCAATCTTTTTCAAGAAATTCTAGTGGGACGGATTCGGATTACTCAAGTGATGGATCCGAGAGCGATTAAAGGACATGTGATCAAGAGAATCCTAGTTGTCATGTGTCTAGTCAAAGTCATGATGTAATTTTTATTTTCTTGAGTCTAGTGAAAGGATCTTATGCACTTTGGGAATTATTTTATAAAGGAATAAAATTAAAGGTTTTAGTGAATTATATTGTGTAATTACTTTTGTGTGATTGTCTTGCGCTCTGATTATATTACTTGCTTGAGACGTACTAGCCGACTATTCACATTCCTGATTGTTTCCGCTGCATAATCTCGAGACGTGACAATTTAGCTCTCATGTTCTTCATTTGAATAATTTTATAAATTGGAAGTTATTTAATTTGATGTATGCATAATGATAAGTGAGATGTTATTTAATTTTATGTTATATAAATACATGGGGTATTCCCTATGAGCTGAGGTGTGTGGGTGTGACCTAACATTACACGCACCTCAGGAGAGCGTGTTAAACCCGTGTCAATGAACCTTCCCGTTCAAGACTTTGGGATTTATGTGTATGTTGTCATTTTTTTACGAGAATGTATATATCTAACTCAAAGTCTTGCATTATCCCATTTGGACAGTCTGTGAATGTTTGATCGCACTTAGGCAGTAATTTACTATATGTGTTTGTATGGTTTGTTGAGAATTTCGGTTGCGTCTCCTCACTCTTCTCTGATATACCTTTATTAATTTTGAGTGTTTTCTTAACCACTTACTTATAAGTGTTTAAGAAAACTTCAAAATCAATAAATATTTTTGGTATATCGGAGAAGTGTGGGGAGATGCTGTCGAAATTTTCAACAAATCGTGCAACACATATAGTAAGTGATTGTGCGATCAAACCTTCATGGATGGGTTAAAAATTGATAATCTAAATAATAGTTCTCTTCCAACTGCAAATGGTCTATGACGAACGATGTGAGAAAGGGTCGGCTTTATTTTTAGGAGTAATGATTTCAAAGTTATTTGTGTATTAACATTTGTTGGGTGCAGGTAAAATGTTGACAGATCGTTCGTGGATGTATAGTAGAATAGTTGATCGGGTGGTGTCGGATGACTTTAAGCATGGAGTTGAGAGTTTCATTGAATTTGCATTGAAGAATCCAAATGCAGCAATAGACCTCGACGGTCACATTCGATGCCCTTGTTCAAGTTGTAGAAACTTGAGGTGGCATTCACCATGGGATGTGCAACATCATTTGTACAACAAAGGGTTCGTGGATGGTTATACGAATTGGACGTGTCATGGTGAGGAATTTTTGAGGTATGAGCCTGACAATATTGTAGGCACAAGTGGGTACGTAGATATGGTTGTAGATGCTGATGGTCCTATTTTTAATGTTCATGAGGAACATGCATACATGGAAGAAGCGCCGAATAAGACAGTCGGAAGATTTTATGAACGACTTAGGGATGCTAATGAGCCGTTATGGGATGGTTGTGAAAAGCACACTCGATTATTTGTGGTGTCACAGTTGTTGAACTTGAAATCTGAATTTCATATCAGTGAGACTTGTTTTGACCGTCTCCTCCTCTTGATCAAGAGTATGTTACCTCGAGACGAGAAGTTGCCAGAAACTTTTTACCGTGCAAAAAAGATGGTCAATGAGCTAGGGCTTGAATATGTGAAAATAGATACATGCCCGAATCACCGTATGTTATATTACAAAGATGATGCAGATAAGATATCATGTTTTATTTGTCACCATGACAGATTCAAACCTAAGAGAGGGGACAATTCAAAGTATAAAGATGTACCTTACAAGACATTGCGATACTTCCCTCTTGTGCCTAAGTCACAGCGGCTGTATATGTCCTCAAAGACGGCTCGACATATGACATGGCACACCGAAAGAGTACGCCGTACCGATGATATAATCAGTCATTCTGCCGATGGTGAAGCTTGAACTCACTTCAGTCGTACTCATCTTGCTATCTCAAAGGAGCCACGTAATGTTAGGTTGGATTTATGCACATATGGTTTTAATCCATTCGGTGGTTCAGTGGCATCTTATTCTTGTTGGCCAGTGTTCATGACACCGTACAACCTTCCGCCGGACATGTGCAAGAAGTGAGAAAATCTATTTTTGTCCTTAGTAATTTTTGGTCCAAAAAGTCCAGAAAAAAATTTGGACATATATCTCAGGCCGTTGATTGATGAGCTCAAATTTTTATGAACTAATGGAGTTGTTAGTTATGATGCATGTAGGAAGCAAAATTTTATTATGAAGGCTGCACTGATGTAGATAATAAGTGACTTCCCTGCATATGGAATGCTATCTAGTTGGAGCATACACGGGAGGTTAGCATGTCCTTACTGTTGTACCCCTGTGTGGTTTTGATGATGGCTGACACACCATGAGTCACACTGAGCTGTGCTAATATCTAATTGACTGCTTAAATATCTAATTGTTCATGCAGTGCGTTGACGCAAGTTGGAGATTGGGTTAACGTAGTGGCTAATTGTTCATGCAGTGCGTTGACGCTACAAGGACACTACGTTGACGCAGTAGTTGCTGGTTTACTTGCTGCGTTGACGCAGTGGAACAGCTGGGTTGACGCCATGCTGCTTTGTCTATTTTTTTTTGTGTGGAAGTCTATACACTGCTGCATGTTCATGTCTGCACATTGGTGCTTTTCCCTACGTTCTGGCCAAGTCTATACAGCCTCATCTTTACCTTCGTTCCAAGCCAAAGTCTGCACATTGGCCAGTTGCCAAGGGCGTGAGCATCTCGCTTGAGGAGCTGAGGCGACGCTGCTCGATGGAAGCGTTGACGCCTTGGGCTAATGTCCAAAGGTCTTTTGATCAACATCAAGTCTGCCTTCACGTCAGACTCTCTACAGCGTTCCTCAAAGGCTAAGTATACATCCGTCAATCGCCTCAAGATCTGTACACTGGTTTTTACGAGAAGTCTATACACTGCTTCACTTCGTCATAAGTCCATACATTGGACTATATCATGTATGAGTCGAAGGCTTCATAAGTCTGTACATTGGACTGTCTCTTCCAGCGTCTCACGCTATCCAAGTCCGTACAGCGTCTGTCTTCATGCATTAGCCAAAGTCTATTCATTGGAGCGTCTTGCTCAGCGTCTCACGGCATGAAGTCTGTACATTGGCTTCGCTTCAACAAGCCTGTACACTGACTCGCTTCATGTCCCTAAAGTATGTACATCCACAGTGGAATTTGAAGTCTGTACACTGACTCGTTTTATTTCCTCAGAGTCTGTACATCCACAGTGAAATCCATAGTCTACACAACGCCTCTTTGATTCTAAGTCTACATTCATTTTTAAGGCAAAGTTTGTACATTGCCTTTGTGCTTCAAAGTCTGTACTCTGCATTCTCATTCAGCAAAGTCTCTACATTGCATGATGTATATACAGTACACGAGCTGAATGCCTACAAAGTCTATACACTCACTCAATGCTCACACATGCTCATCTGCTGCTGATAAAGTCTATACACTGTTCTCATATGATGACAACAATGAAGAACAGGGTCGACGCTGGGAGTTCAATGCGTCCACACTTCAGTTGAAGAGGATTTCAGAGCTTCACCTGGCTGCGTCAACTCCATGCTATAGCAGCGTCGACGCAGTTGTTGATAAGGCTGAGTCCATAGCTCACTGGAATACTGCAGAGCGTCAACGCCATTGCAAGACAGCGTCCACGCAGCAATTAAGTCTGATATACATTCAGCTATAGAACACCACTGCGTCAACGCTCTGGATTAGTAGCGTCGACGCAGCACGCCCATCTGTTGAAGACTTGACCACTGGATCACAGATGCGTCAACGCAGCAGGCTGATGGAGTCAACGCAGCAGACTTGAGTCCTGCTGGTCGAATGTCGTTGAATTGATGGGCACGTGATCTGAGGTGCCTGGCTCGTGAACCAGGATGCTGCCACGTGGTCCGAATTTCTAGGGCAGGAAACGTGGAAGCCACACTTGCCCAGTGTGCTACTGCTGCTGCTATATATACGAGTCTTCATCCTCTGTAGAAGACTGATCGAAGAAGAAGCCTGGAGAGCAGAAAAGCCCTTCGATCCAGAAAAAGAAAAGAGGAAGAAAAAGAAGAATAAAAAAGACAGAGAGAAAGAAAAAGGCAGAGTGAAGAGAAGCTGTCGATCCAGCACAAGAGAGGAAAGAAAAGAGAGAGAAGAGAAGAGCAGAGAGTGAGAGATTAGCGAAAGAAGAAGAGAAGTGCAGAGAGAAAGAAAAAGAAAGAAAGAGATCGTGAGAAGAAGAGACTGAGAGAGGTTGTTTGAAGATCTATCTTCACTGGACCGTGGATCAAATCCAGGCCAGTCAGCTCTTTAAGAGCCACATTGTGCTTTATGTTTACAGCTTTCCGACTGCTATTATCTTGTCTTTTGTTTTCTATTTTACATTTTCTTTCAAGCTGTTAGTCAGCGGTTTGCAGAGGAGGACTCCTCTGGACAGCAAGCTGTGTTGCTTAGCGGGCAGTGGAGGTTTCCACTGGACGGGTAAGCTGTAATCCCCAGCGGTTGCAGTGGTGGATTCCACTGGACGGTAAGCTGTGAGGCCCAGCGATTGTAGGCAAGCTGTGATGCCCAGCTGTTCAAGCTGTGAGTCAGCGGAATCCACACTCGGGTTGAGTGTGGGGTGGATGTAGGTCTGGAGGACCGAACCACCTAAAAACCCCTCTTGCATTGTGGTTTGATTGCTTATGGTTTGCTTCCGCTAGATGTTTACTTAGGGGCGCTCCAAGTGTTTGATGACAGGTTCATTAGATGACTTGATCAGATTTTGTTCTAAGTGTTTAATCTGTTGAGTGAACGAAATTCTAATTGAGCGAAAGTTTATATTGGGTGAAATTTTTTATAGGCTATATTCATTCACCCCCCCCCCTCTGAATACTTGCACCGAACCCAACACTTACTGTATGAAAGATACTAAATCATTTGTATTGAAATATGGTGGGAAAGCATGCTGGTTTGATTGCCATCGGCGGTTGCTACCAAGTGACCATCCTTTTCGAAAGGCAAAAAGACTTGTTTAAAAAAAATATTGTTGAAATGGATGAAGCAGACTTGCAACGGGTGTCGAGTCGACATATGGCGACACGGGTGCAAAATTTACCAGATGTAGTACAATTGTCTGGTAGCACACAATAACTCTCTAGCTTTAGAAAGGATCATAACTAGAACAAGGAAAGTATTTGTTGGGAATTACCTTATTAGTCAACTCTTCTTGTACGACATAATCTGGATGTCATGCATACCGAGAAGAATTTTTTTGATAATGTGTTCAATACGATCATGAGTGTTAAAAGCAAAACAAAGGACAACGCCAAAGCGCGTATGGACTTAAAGATGCTTTATAAACGTCTAGAACTGGAACTACAGAACGTAAATGAAAAAATTATGCAGCCTAAGGCAACTTATGTGCTTAATGATACACAGATCAAGGAAGTGTGCGAGTGGTTGAAACAGTTGAGATTCCCAGAAGGATATGTGTTGAGTAGTGGATGGCGGATCTAGAGGGGAGGGGTGAATAGATCTGCCCCTCTTTTTGCAGAACACCCCTCTTTAAAGCTAGATAAAGAGAATAGCAGCGGAATACAACTAGCTTAACGAAGGATACAACGATTGCTTGGCAAGATGGACAAGTAAAATAAAGATTAAACTTAAGCATGCATCTAGCACAAAGCAATCGCACAAGCAAACCACAAAACACGAGATTTTAAGGTGGTTCGGACTGAATCCCCAGTCCTACATCCACCCCTCACCAAACCCGGTGAGACTTCACTAGTGCAGCGCACCAAATCGTAAATCGGAGAACTTCCGATTACCTTCCTACTAACCACAAGTAGGGACGACAACACCGCAGATTGGATCACCTTCCAACTGCCTTCCTACTAACCGCGGTAGGGACGATTCTCAGTTTCAATAGCTTGAACAAAATGAAAAGAGAACAAGATGAAAATGTTCAAACAAGATATGGAGATATGCTAAAATTGAGAAGATCTTGTCTGAAATGAAGGAGGTGAATCTGATGCTTCAGCAAGGGCTGCCTCTTTTTCTTCTTGTCTTCACACGATGTAGATCACCAACAGAGGCTTCTTCTTCTTCGCAAAGCTCTCCTCTTGATTCAGCAGCAATGGATTCTTCTTCCTTGTGAAATGAGCTTCCTTGGATCCCCTTGATAGCCTTGCTTGCTGATACACTGCCTTGGAGGTTGCTAGCTTGGATATGAATTTGAATCATCTTGGAAATAGATGAAGAACTCCTACACGAAGTACTGTTCACGGCTACAGTACCCTCTTCTTCTTCCCTTGGACAGCCTCCTCCAGCCTCCCTTTAATCTCACTTGATCCATTATTGTTTCTAACCCCCTTTGTGTTGTTTTTATATCTCTTTGAATGGTCCATACACAAGCCCCAGACCAGATCCACAAATCATGGTAGCTTGGGTGACTTTAGGATTAAACAAATCCAAGAAAAGGGGCTGCCCACGTTGAGAAAATGAAGTTAGCAATTGCTGCATCGGGGCTGCCGGTCGACCGGAAGTAGGTGGTCGGTTGACCGGAAGTTTACATATTTGAAGAATTTCGTTGCTGGCAATTTCAGTCAACCGGCAGTAGGGGCCGGTCGAACGGACTGCTGGGCCGGTCGACCGGATTTTCTGGGTGGTTGACCTCTACGGAGAATTTCTGTAGCATTTTCGTTTCTGGCAATTCCGGTCGACCGATCTGTGACCGGCGGTCGACCGGCAGCTGGGTTTTTCACAGATTTGCTTCATTCAACCCCTTAAACCCGTTTGCAGTCCATTCAAGTCTGTGGCATCAAACTCTTTAGACCTTGAGGATGTCTACTGAGTCTTTGACCTTTCCATAACGAATGCTCAGACCTTTGGACGTTGAAGCCAAGTGTGTTCTTCATTGTGCATCGACCTTGACTATGTGAAGTGTCGACTCTTTTGTGCCGAGTGTCGACTCTTCTTGAAGCCAGCCTGATCCTCTGATAGCTATCCAGCCTGAGGAGTTGACTCTTGTTTCTTGAAGGGATTTTCATCCTTGCTTGGGCGCGATCATTGGGCTTTCACTTTTGCCATCTCCACTCCATTTCTTCGCTTATCTGTCATGAAAAAGCATCAATTATTTCAATCATATGAGAGTGGGAAATATCAATGACTTATAGTGTTTAGCCATTATCAAAATCATGATGTGTCAAATGACCATAGGGGCACAACATTCTCCCCCTTTTTGATGATGGCAACACTGTGAGTCATTATTTGACAGTAATGTCCAAGATGGTAAATTGTATAACATATGCAGTTCAAGATACATGATGATGATTATGCGACGCATGGATGATTTGTAACATATGCAGCAGCTTGATGACATGGATGATCAGAGCATGTGAATGCTGATATATGTATGCATGGATGATCAGAGCATGAGAATGCTATTCAAGTTCCTCTTGACTCTCCCCTTTTTCCCCTTTGATAACTCACAAAGGCAACTCACAAAGGTATTCTCCCCCTTTGACAACAGTAAAAAGGAGGGATAAGGTAGAGACGTTGACAAACATCTTAGAGATCAGAGCTGAATAGGAGTTTAGAGCAAGCCATTATCTGCAGACCTGAAACATGCTGTGAGCAATATACATGGTTCAAAGCTAATGAAATCCGAAATCAACAACAGAGTTTGAAAAGCATCTACATCCAAGTTTTAATAGAAATGAACCAGAAGTGTATATCATGGCAGTGGTTAACCTTCCTTTGTCTTATACATCCATATTCAATAACGTCATCGGGAATAGCACAAACTAGTATTGAGGTTAAACAAGCATGACTAAAGCATGGAATTTTATGATTGCAACATAGTTTTTCATGATCTTTTGCATTTGTATGCACATGACTCATATGTTATAAGCAATCGAGTCTAGTACATGCCTCCTATCCGTAAGAATACACGTTGTTTAGACGCCAGTATTCCTAGGTAATTGGTAAGACTGACTGTTATGCTTCAGATTGAACAGAGATAGCTATGTCACCTCATGACATATCTGACCTCATTTCTTTGATGAGGAGATGTATTTCTCAGCAATTATACCATTGCTCTGCCTAGAGTCTAATTTAATCAAGACAGAGATAACAGGGGCACATCATGACATATCATTCGTCACTTGTTTTGAGGACGTGACATATTTCTCCGTGCAACAATATCATTGCTCTATCAAACTTTACTGTCAGGAATTATAGCTCATCAAGGTGTTTAAAAAAAATACTAAGCTTTAGTGTATCACCAAGGTTGCCATGAAGTTTGAATTTTCAGATTTCAGGATAGTCATTCAAGGCACAACATGCATT
This sequence comes from Amorphophallus konjac, assembly GCA_022559845.1. NCBI lineage: Eukaryota > Viridiplantae > Streptophyta > Magnoliopsida > Alismatales > Araceae > Amorphophallus > Amorphophallus konjac. Next base: position 359,064,944 of record CM040123.1, on the reverse strand, counting down.
CTCTAGTTAAAGTCTATTAAAACCACCGAACATAGATGATTTCAAAAAAAAATATCAGAACTTCAAAGAAATCATTAAATCTGAATCATTTTTATTGGATGGACAATCATCAATTCATATAATAGAGAGCTCTTACGCCATAGTTCTGTCTGTTTCATGATCACAGTTTCAGACTGGAAGCCATTGAAGTTCAGATTGCAAGAGATTAAGAGATGCAGCAAGACTCCCCCTAAGGATATACAGTGGATGCATTCAAGGAGTTATGTTTGCAATCAAGGGGAATGATCAGAAATGAAATACATGACTCGACCCATGGTTGTACACTTATTAAGGGTAACAGAATGAAGATGAAACATATGCATGAATGCTTCAAGGAAACAACTCCCCCTTACTGTATGGCCTATACGCGACAATGATGCATGGTACTTGGCGGAGGTGAATCCTCACGCATGGTGAATGTTTCTAGACAAGCATAACCTGCCTTTCCACACTTCAGCATTTAATATACCATGGCCATGCAAGAATGATGCTGCACCACATGCAATGCATCGTGAACATGAATTCAAATTTATTATGCAACTACATGCAATGCTACACCACATGCAGAATGACATATTTACATATAAATAATGCATGGATACCAATCAGCAAAAGCACACAACCAAATTGAAGAAGATCAACATTTCAATTTTTATTAGCCTGAGATCTGCAAAGACCAAGCTCCCTTCCGAGTGTTGTAAACCTATCATTACACAAGGGCTTGGTGAAGATGTTAGTAATCTGATTTAGTGTATCAACAAAATGTAGTTCAAAGTTTTTCTTAAAGACCTCATCTCTAATGAAGTGATGCCTAATCTCAATATGCTTGGTCCTAGAGTGCTGGACTGGATTTTTTGCAAGGTTGATAGCACTGGTGTTATCACACAGAATCGGGACACAACCAAGATCTACTAAGTAGTCTTGGAGTTGGTGTTTAATCCATAACACTTGGGTGCCACAGCTCCCCGTAGCAACGTATTCTGCTTCTGCAGTTGAGAGGGCAACCGAGTGTTATTTCTTGGAGACCCAAGAAACTAAACACCTGCCCAGAAACTGGCAGTAGCCACTAGTACTCTTACGATCCAGCTTGCATCCAGCGTAGTCCGCATCAGAATAAGAAATAAGAGATAAATCACATGATGACGGATACCACAATCCCAAATCTTGAGTTCCAGTAAGATATCTAAGGATACGTTTGACGGCAGTCAAGTGGGATTCTCTAGGACTAGCATGAAATCTAGCGCAGAGGTAAACGCTAAACTGGATATCTGGTTGGGATGCAGTCAAATAAAGTAAGGAGCCGATGATACCTCTATAGATTTTTGCATCCACTAATTTACCATTTTCATCCGAATCTAGTGATGTTGTGGTGCTCATAGGAGTTGAAATTATTTTACAGCTTGTCATGTTGAATCTTTTCAGCAGCTCCTTGATGTATTTGGCTTGACTTATGAAGCACCCATCTTCTCCTTGGTTGACCTACAAACTGAGAAAAAATTGGAGTTCTCCCATTAGGCTCATCTCGAATTCGCTAGTCATGAGGTTAGCAAATCCCTCACACATTTCAGATTTAGTAGAACCAAACACAATATCATCAACATAAATTTGAACAATCAAGATGTTCTTACCTTGCTTCTTGGTGAAAAGTGTTTGGTCTACCTTACCTCGTGTGTACCCTTTCTTAATGAGGAACGAGCTTAGTCTCTTAAACCAAGCTCTTGGTGTTTGTTTCAAGCCATAAAGTGCCCTATCTAGCTTGTATATAGAATCTTCTTCTGGAGCTTGATCCCTTGTATTGCTTGATTCAACTAGGTCACCATCTTCTCTTGTTTCTTCTTGTGGAGGATTATTCTTTTCCTTCATACTTAGGAATTCCCCGTCTTCATCATTTTTCCTGCAATAGTTATCATTTTTAGAATCATCATGATATTCATCAAAGGAAACATGGGGTGATTCTTCCACACTTTAACTCTTAATATTGTAAATTCTATAAGCCCTAGATCTATCAGAATATCCAAGGAATATACCTTCATTGCTCTTGGGCTCGAATTTATGTAATTCTCTTTTGTCATTATTGTGGATGAAGCATTTAGACCCAAACACTTTCATATGTGAGAGAGAGGGCATGTTACCTTTCAGCAACTCATAAGGAGTCTTTTTGGTGTGTGGCCTTACCATTGATCGGTTGATAATGTAACAAGTCGTGTTTACCGCCTCAGCCCAAAACTTCCTTAGGAGTTACCGTTCGGCAAGCATTGTTCTCACCATCTCTATGAGTGTTCGATTCCTTCTTTCAACTACACCATTTTGCTCCGGGGTTCTTGGTGAAGAAAATCGATGTGAAATGCCTTCAGCCCTACAAAGAGTATAGAATTCAGTATTTTCAAATTCACCACCATGATCAGATTGAAGGTTGGAGATTTTAAACTCACCGTCTTGCTTTATCTTCATATAGAGTGCCTGAAACTCATCAAAAGCATCATTTTTATGTGTGAGAAAGAAGACACGTGTGAACCTAGAGAAATCATCCACCAAGACATATCCATATTTTCTACCACTTAAACTAGCAGTTCTGGTTGGACCAAACAAGTCCATATGAATCAGCTCGAGTGATTTGGATGACATATTTGCAGATCTAGCCTTGAAAGATTTTCTGATTTGTTTACCTAGGGCATATACATCACACAATTTATTTTCTTGTTTAAAAGATAGTTCAGACAAACCTTTCACCATTGAATATTTTAAAAGTTTATGTAAGACATTGTAGCTAGCATGTCCTAGTCTACGATGCCATAACCATGCAAGCTCAGATTTTGATGCAGCAAGACAGAGGTTTATGTGAGCAGGATCATCTAAGTCAATCATGTAAACATTGTTGACTCTTTTACCAGAAAATTTTACCTTGTCAGATTTTGGTTCAAGGATTCTACATTCATGAGAGTCAAACAACACTTTGTGACCTTTATCACATAATTGACTTATACTGAGCAAGTTGTATTTCAAACCTTCAACTAGCAGCACATTTCCAATGGAGTTGGAGAGGTTCTTACCTACATTACATATTCCAATGGTTCTTCCTTTGTTGTCCCCTCCAAATGTGACATGTCCTCCTTCCTTTTTCTCCAAGAGATAAAATTTATTTTGTCCCCAGTCACGTGTCTTGAACAGCGACTATCAAGGTACCACCGGTTATGCATGGCTGCAAGACACTCCTGCACAAGGAATTAAGCAATGGGGTTTGGAACCCAACAAAACTTGGGTCCCACCAATTTCTTCAGATTTTCAAAACATGATACCATCTCTTTTGGAATCTAAACCTTCCTTGCATTCATGTTTTCTTTGCTTAGAGCAGAGATTTGGTTTTTCTTTTCAGCTTTGACATTCACTTTATGTTTATAGGCTCTTTGTTGGATTTTATGGATATTTGAGGAAGCCTACTTCTTAAACCATTGAGGTCACTGGTTGGTTTTGGGTTGAAAGTGATTGTTTTGCCACCTAGGGGATTGAAACTTATAGGATTGATGCACAAAGGAATCACAATTGCCCCAAAAAGCAGGGTGGTGTCGACCTGTATGAATGGGAGTGTCGACCTGTCCTATGTGCAACCCAGTTATAGTGGCATTTGGATGACTGAGCGGGTGATGGCCAAGGAAGTGTCGATCTATGCTGTGGGGAAGGTCGACTCTTCTGAGATTTTTGAGCAATCTTTTTGTAGATTTCAGTGGCTTCCTCTTCAACCTTTTCTTTTCCTTTATCATTTTATTTTTGTTGATTTTGAGTGGGTGTTGTGTTTGAGGTAGAAGCATCAGAAGAGGAACCAAATGTGACAATTTTTAACCCAATTGGCCTTTTGTTTGTGGGATCAAAACCCAACCCTTCCTTGTTGAAATTCATTCTTGTACCTAGCAATGCATCTAGGTTTTCTTTTCCATCTACAAACTTTTCTAAAGATTGTTGTTTATCCTTCAACTCTTTTTGTAGGTTTTCAATATTTTGAAGGAGTTGAGTGTTGACTTGTTTGACAGCTTCATACTTCTCATTACTCAATTTGTTGTCCTTTTCATAGGTTTACATTTTTAGCTTCATGCTATCAATCTCATTTCTTAAGTCTTCATTTTCAGTTTCCAAGTCAGCCATTTCTTTTCTTCCCTCTTCCAAGTTCTCAATCATTTTCTTAAGGTCTTCAATTTCAATTTCAAGTGAAGCAGTCTTATGATTCATATCATGATCATGCACAAACAAGTTAATTTTCTTTTTCAATGATTTATTCTCCTTTTTGTACATGTCATATTTCTCCATAAGCTGTATATATGCTTCCTCCCAATCATCAATTGTGAAATTTTCAAATGGAGAGTGTACCTCAGTTTCTTCATCACCTCTGGCCATGAGGCAGAGATCTTCTTTTTCCTTGTTCGAAGAGCTGGTTCCATCATCACTTTCTTCTTCATCGCTCCATGTGGACACCATAGCCTTGTTCTTCTTCTTGCCCTTCCATTTGTCGGCTTTTCTGAATTTTTCAGGACATTCAGTCTTGAAATGCCCTGGTTTGTTGCAAGAATAACAAATGATCATGTCAGCTTTCTTAAAGTTTTCAGCATTGGATTTGAAACATTTCCTTACCTGTGACCTTCCACTCATGTCCTTTCTCAAAAATTTTCTGAACTTACGTGTGAGCATGGCTACGTCATCCTCATCTCGCTCACTTATAGAAGCCTCACCTTCATCAGAAGTGCTTTGACCGCTAGGTCCTGCTTTAAGAGTTAGGGACTTTTTCTTAGGTACCTCAGCCTCTTTGTTCTTTAGGTTGATCTCATAGGTCATCAATGACCCAATGAGTTCATCTACCTTAGTAGTTGCGAGATCTCTGGATTCTTCAACCACGGCAGCCTTCGTGTGCCATGCTGGGGTCAGTGATTTGAGAATCTTCCTTACAATTTCCTACTCTGAATATTTCTTTCCCATATCAGTTAGACTATTAGTAAGCACAGTTAAGCGAGCATACATGTCTTGAATTGACTCATCAGGCCTCATCCTGAACATTTCATATTCAGAAACTAAAATGTTGGCTTTTGTTTCTCGTACCTGAGAGGTTCCTTCATAAATCACTTCTAACCTATCCCACATTTCTTTTGCAGTTGCGCAGGTAGCTACTCTTGAGAATTCTACTGGATGGAGTGAGCATTGCATGAAGTGTCTAGCACTCCAGTTGACAGTAGATTTTCTTATTTGTTCTTTGGTCCACAAGTCCTCATCATCCGTAAGTTCATATGGACCTTTGCTGATCACTCGCCAGAGTTCATAATCTTGGGTGCGAATGAACACCTACATGCGTTGTTTCCAATAAGGATAATTAGTTCCAGTGAAATAAGGAGGCCTATTCACAGAATGTCCTTCAGGTAATAAACCCTTGGACGATAATGCACCATTTTTCTCAAGGTCGTTGGACCCCATAATGAGAGATTAGGCTCTGATGCCACTTGTTCAGTAGTGGATGGCGGATCTAGAGGGGAGGGGTGAATAGATCTACCCCTCTTTTTACAGAACACCCCTCTTTAATGCTAGATAAAGAGAATAACAGTGGAATACAACTAGCTTAATGAAGGATACAACGATTGCTTAGCAAGATGGATAAGTAAAATAAAGATTAAACTTAAGCATGCATCTAGCACAAAACAATCGCACAAGAAAATCACAACACATGAGATTTTAAGGTGGTTCGGACTAAATCCCCAGTCCTACGTCCACCCCTCACCAAACCCTATGAGGCTTTACTAGTGCAGTGTACCAAATCGTAAATCGGAGAACTTCCAATTGCCTTCCTACTAACCACCGGTAGGGACGACAACACCGCAGATTAGATCACCTTCCAACTGCCTTCCTACTAACCGCGGTAGGGACGATTCTCAGTTTCAATAGCTTGAACAAAATGAAAAGAGAACAAGATGAAAATGTTCAAACAAGATATGGAGATATGCTAAAATTGAGAAGATCTTGTCTAAAATGAAGGAGGTGAATCTGATGCTTCAGCAAGGGTTGCCTCTTTTTCTTCTTGTCTTCACACAATGTAGATCACCAACAAAGGCTTCTTCTTCTTCGCAAAGCTCTCCTCTTGATTCAGCAACAATGGCTTCTTCTTCCTTATGAAATGAGCTTCCTTGGATTCCCTTGATAGCCCTGCTTGCTGCTACACTACCTTGGAGGTTGCTAGCTTGGATATGAGCTTGAATCACCTTGGAAATAGATGAAGAACTCCTACATGAAGTACTGTTCACGACTACAGTACCCTCTTCTTCTTCCCTTGGACAGCCTCCTCTAGCCTCTCTTTAATCTCACTTGATCCATTAGGGTTTCTAACCCCCTTTGTGTTGTTTTTATATCTCTTTGAATGGTCCATAGACAAGTCCCAAACCAGATCCACAAATCATGGTAGCTTGGGTGACTTTAGGATTAAACAAATCCATGAAAAGGGGCTGCCCACGTTGAGAAAATGAAGTCAACAATTGCTGCATCGGGGCTGCCGGTCGACCGGAAGTAGGTGGTCGGTCGACCGGAAGTTTACAGATTTGAAGAATTTCGTTGCTGGCAATTTCAGTCAACTGGCAGTAGGGGGCGGTCGACCGGACTGCTGGGTCGGTCGACCAGATTTTCTGGGCGGTCGACCTCTACTGAGAATTTCTGTAGCATTTTCATTTCTGGCAATTCTGGTCGACCGGTCTGTGACCGGCGGTCGACCGGCAGCTAGGTTTTTCACAGACTTGCTTCATTCAACCCCTTAAACCCGTTTGCAGTCCATTCAAGTCTGTGGCATCAAACTCTTTAGACCTTGAGGATGTCTACTGAGTCTTTGACCTTTCCGTAACGAATGCTCAGACTTTTGGACGTTGAAGCCAAGTGTGTTCTTCATTGTGCATCGACCTTGGCTATGTGAAGTGTCGACTCTTTTGTGTCGAGTGTCGACTCTTCTTGAAGCCAGCCTGATCTTCTGATAGCTGTCCAGCCTGAGGAGTTGACTCTTGTTTCTTGAAGGGATTTTCATCCTTGCTTGGGCGCGACCATTGGGCTTTCACTTTTGCCATCTCCACTCCATTTCTTCGCTTATCTATCATGATAAAGCATCAAGTATTTCAATCATATGAGAGTGGGAAACATCAATGACTTATAGTGTTTAGCCATTATCAAAATCATGATGTGTCAAATGACCACAGGGGCATAACAATATGCATCCAACATAGCCTATTGTGTGAATGTTAATGAGGAGAAAATATATGGTCTGAAAAGTCACGACTGTCATGTGTTCATGGAGAGGCTAGTGCCCATTGTATTTCGTGATTTGTTGCCAAAGCCTATATGGGGAGCACTGACCGAGTTGAGTCAATTTTTCAAGATTTTATGTGCATCAGAACTCAGACTTCGGGATGTACAAACTATCGAAGAAAATGTGGTTACAACCGTTTGCAAGCTAGAGAAGATATTTCCTCCGGCATTCTTTGATTCGATGGAGCACCTGGTAGTCCATTTGCCATACGAGGCTATTGTCGGAGGGCCAATACAATTTTGATGGATGTATCCATTTGAGAGGTATGTGGGAATTTTTGTTAAGTTACATGTCGTCCATGGTCGGTACATGTTGTTGCCATCTGACTTGTTGTTGTAGGTGCATTCATGAATTAAAAATGAAAGTTCGCAACAAGGCGAAGGTGGAGGGTTCGATTGATGAGGCATATATTCTTGAAGAAATTTTAAACTTCTGTTTCATGTACTTTGAGCCAGAGATTCTAACTCATTGTACTCGACCTCCACGTAATGATGATGGGGGAGTTGATGATTCGTCTGATCGGCTCTCTATATTTAAGCATCCCGGACGTGCGTTCGGACGTTGCTCGACTCACACGCTCGAAGATAGAGAGTTGTATGCCACTGAGATATATATTCTTCTGAATTGTATCGAGATTGAACCTTATGTTGAATAAGTTCTAAACTCACATTTTCAGCATGTCCATAAGTTGTTCACACTTCTTCTGCAGTTCATTTAAAGTAGTATTGTATTTATATTGCAGATAATTTGATTCAGAATTAGCACAAAAATATCCAAATATCTAGGACGTGGAGATTGAAAAAGAACACGAGAAGTTTTTTGCCAAATGGTTGAGATATCGAGTTAGTGTCGATCGTTGAGTATATATGTTTGTATTTACTTATGTTGAGGTAATTGTTATTATTTTAAGTACTCTAATTTACATATAGGTTGAATAATGTCTCATTACTGATCAAAGACTACAAGAGATAAGTTATGGCCCCTCGAAAGTTGCACGTGCCTATCCAGGGTATATTGTGAATGGATACAGATTTCATACGAGGGATTATGGACGAAGTAAGTCTACGATGAACCGCGGCGTATCTGTTAAGGGAAGTGTATACAATGAAGTGGAATTGGACTACTATGGTATTCTTGAGGAAGTCTTAGAACTTCAATATTTGGGACGAGACAATCATGTATACCTATTTAAGTGTCATTGGTTTGATCCTAATTCTTTTCGACATGACACAACTTATGGGATTATCGATGTCAAACATAGGTCTAAACTTAATACCTATGAACCGTTCATTTTAACCGTACAAGCCCAGCAAGTGTATTATTCAAGCTATCCATCATCCAAGAATAAAGATTGGTGGGCAGTTTGCAGGGTTAAAGCAAAACTCTTTCCCACTTATAAGTTAAATATGTGTGAAAATGTCTCAGAGGTTGCCAGTGCTGAATATTTTCAATCAGACGAAGTTGGCGTTGTTGGTTCTACGCATATTAATATGGACGAATCTGATGAGCCACTGTCATTACGTAAGGGAGATGAAGTGGAAGAAGTCGATCTGACGGAGCTAAATGTTGATGTTAGGGATGAAGAGGAAGAGTTCGAATCTGATGAGGCTATTATGGATGACGAAGATGATGATGAGTTAGATATATCATCAGCATGAGGGAGGCACGTTTTTATAATTTAGTAAGATATTCTTACTTTTTTGCATAATTTTTAATAACATTTATCTAGTCTTATATAATCATGGATTAATATGTATTAATTATTTTGTTAGTAATAAAGAAATGGTCAGAGGAGGTCGTACTGGGAGTGGGAGGAGATAGGATAGTGACAGGGGCTCTACTCCCTCCTCTTTTGCGTCTTCTTCGGGCACATGTATATCTATTTCCATAGTTAGCAATATAAATATTTTAATTATTTACTAGCTAAGGGGAAGAATTTTTTTATAGGTCCAAGTGTCGGCTCATGACCACTTGTACATGCGCCACCCCCATCACCTCCCGTTGCAGGTATGTATATTTTAATTTTTTATAAAATATTTATTTTACTTATGAAAATTAATTCTTACAGGTCCCAGTGCTTTCCCAATTATGTATATTTTAATTTTCAGCACAATATCTGTTTTACTTATGAAAATTAATCTTACAGGTCCCAGTGCCCTCCCACCACTTGTACAGATGCCACCCCCACCAGCTCCCGCTGTAGGTATGTATATTTTAATTTTCAGTAAAATATTTATTTTACTTATGAAAATTAATTTTTACAGGTCCCAGTGCTTTCCTAATTATGTATGTTTTAATTTTCAGCACAATATCCATTTTACTTATGAAAATTAATTCTTACATGTCCCAGTGCCCTCCCACCACTTGTACAGACGCCACCCCCACCACCTCCCGCTGCAGGTATGTATATTTTAATTTTCAGCAAAATATTCATTTTACTTATGAAAATTAATTCTTACAGGTCCCAGTGCCCTCCCACCATTTGTATAGACGCCACCCCCATCACCTTCCGCTGCAGGTATGTATGTTTTAAGTTTCAGCAAAATATTCATTTTACTTATGAAAATTAATTCTTACAGGTCCCAGTGCCCTCCCACCACTTGTACAGACGCCACCCCACCACCTCCCGCCACAGGTATGTATATTTTAATTTCAGCAAAATATTCATTTTACTTATGAAAATTAATTCTTACATGTCCCAATGTTTTCCCAATTATGTATATTTTAATTTTTAGTAATATATATATATTACTTATGATATTTAATTCTTACAGTTCACAGTCCCCTCCCACCACGACCACATGTGCCAACCCCACCACCTCCTGCTACAGGTATGTATATTTTATTTTTCAGTAAAATATTCATTTTACTTATGAAAATTAATTCTTACATGTCCTAGTGCCCTCCCACCACCTCCCACTAGTATAGGGCACACCCCCACCACTTAGCCACTTGACGATGCCGACAGTCGTCACGAGGGAGGCACGGCCCATGATGGACGTCGCCCGTGCTGGATCTCCAGGTAAACTTATAAGGTTATTACATTCATTATTTAGCCTTCAACTGTCTAATGTGAATATTTTGACATTTGCAATTATAGTTCTAAATTTGAACCTTCGGATGCTATCCGTCATTCTATGGATCTAGTAATGGCACATGTGCCCGAGCCAGTATTATCTTTCAAAGAATTTTCGATGGACGTCCGCGATTCATTGTTCGACATGTTCTAAGTAAGTAATTACGTCATTTAATTCAAGTATTTTCGAAACTCAATTCACAACAGTATACTAACTGTGAAACTTATTTTATTTATAGCAGAGTTATCGATTCACAAGTAGACATGACGTGGCGCGCTATCATTCTGCCTAGGAGTCTCTTGTACATACAAATTACTGAAAGAAAGTACATGCGGCTCATAAAAAGGCTAAAAGAAAGGCTGGTGGGAGTGAAGACCGACAACTATGGAAGGAGCACCGCCCTCTATGGATGAGGCAGGCAGATTGGGACATAGCATGTGACAAATTTGCCAAAGAGAAATGGATAGAAAACTCTTGAAAAGCCAAAGCAAACAGGGCGTCACAATCGGGCGCAAATTTTCATATGGGTGGGTCTGTCTCTTTCGCAACTCATAAATAAAAAATGGTAAGTAATGTTTCAAATTCTCTTCTTACATTTTATTAATATATATGCTATTTTTTTACTATGAATTGTATAACATGTTGTGGAGCTTAATCGAGCTCCTTCGTTCCTCGAGGTGTTCGACAAAACACACAAAAAGAAGGGGACATATCAATTTGTGAGTGAGAGCGCTCACTCAGTAGCGGTAAGTTTATCTACATATGCAACTTCCACCGTTCATTTAAATCGGATTGATTCATATGAAAATGACTAGTTATTTTATTCAATTTGTAGGAAACATATAGCAGAGCTATGACAGAGAAGTATGGGGAGGGAGATGTGCAGCAGCCGGAGTTGGATCCGGCGGAATGGGTGGCAGCAGCTGGTGTACCGAAGAAAGGCAGGGTATATGGTTTTGGGGGGAGCCTAGACTCTAGCGCGGTGATATCATCGTGTGCGAGTTCAGGCTCTGCCCAAAAGAATAGCAGTGCCTTCAGTATACCTCCACCTGGCCCCAGTACTTCTACCAGCGACATTAGAGACATCGTCCGAGAGGAGATCTATGATTTGCAGTGACAGATGACGCAGATGAGAGTGGAGATGTCTAGCCAGCGGGCAAACATGTTGCAGGCAATCACTACCTTCCTCTCCCAGGCGGGAATTCTCCCTCATGGATCCACCCCCACGGCACATGCCCATTAGGTGAGTGTTTATTAAATTTTTATTTTGACAGAATTACTCAATTATAAAAATAATTAATTCAAAAACTAAGTTAATTTTTAAAAGTAACTTAATTTAGAAGAATTCAAAAAATTAGGGGTTCGGGGGTCCAAAATGTAAAATACTGGCCTGATCGGCATGCCGATCGTTCCAACACGACTTACGAGGTAGACGTGTCTTGTGAGAGCTGATGGAATCCAAATCGGATATTCGGTTTGAGCCCGGCGCTCAAATAACTCAATTCAAAACTAAGTTAATTTTCAAAAGTAACTTAGTTAAGAATAATTCAAAAAATTCGGGGTTCGGGGGTCCAAAATGTAAAATACTGCCCTGATCAGCGTGCCGATCGTTCCAACACGACCTGGGACGTAGACGTGAATTGTGAGAGCGGACGGATTCTAAATCGGATATCCGGTTTTAGCCCAATGCTAAAATAACTCAATTCAAAACTACGTGTATTTTCAAAACTTAGTTTAGAAGAATTCAGAAAATTCAGGGTTCGGGGGTCCAAAATATAAAATACTCGCCTGATCGACGTGCCGATCATTCCAACATGACCTGGGAGATAAAAGTGACTTGTGAGAACTGGCGGAATCAAAATCGGATACACGGTTTGGGGTCGGCGCTCAAAAGAGTATTTTGTAAATGCACTAAGTTTAAAATTAAAGAAGTCAGGTCTGGTGGTCTAAAATTTGAAATATCGGTCTGATCGGCGTGCCGATCCTTCCAACACGACCCGAGAGATAAAATTGACTTGTGAGAACTAGCGGAATCCAAATTGGATACCCGATTTGGGCCCAGCGCTGAAAAGTACTTTTTGTAAATGCACTTAGTTTAAAATTAAAGAAGTCGAGTATGGGAGTCTAAAATCTAAAATACCGGTCTGATAGGGGTGCCGATCCTTCCAACATTACCTGGGAGATAAAAGTGACTTTTGAGAACTAGCGGAATCCAAATTGGATACCCGATTTGGGCCCAACGCTCAAAAGTGCATTTTGTAAATGCACTTAGTTTAAAATTAAAGAAGTCAGGTCCGGGGGTCAAAAATCTAAAATATCGATCTGATCGACGTGCCGATCCTTCCAACACGACTTGGGAGATAAAAGTGACTTGTGAGAATTGACGAAATCTAAATTGGATACCAGGTTTCGGCCCAGCGCTGAAAAGTCCATTTTGTAAATGTACTTAGTTTAAAATTAAAGAAGTTGGGTACGGGGGTCTAAAATCTGAAATACTAGTCTGATCGGCGTGTCGATCCTTCCATCACGATTTAGGAGATAAAAGTGACTTGTGAGAATTGTCAGAATCTAAATTGGATACCCGGTTTGAGTTCGATGCTCAAATAACTCAATTCAAAACTAAGTTAGTTTTCAAAAGTAACTTAGTTTAGAAGAATTCATAAAATTCGGGGTTCGGGGGTCCAAAATGTAAAATATTGGCATGATCAACGTGCTGATCGTTCCAACACGACGTGGGAGATAAAAGTGACTTGTGAGAACTGGCGGAATCCAAATCGGATACCCGATTTGGGCCCAACGCTCAAATAACTCAATTCAAAACTAAGTTAGTTTTCAAAAGTAACTTCGTTTAGAAGAATTCATAAAATTCAGGATTCGGGGGGTCCAAACTGTAAAATATTGGCCTGATCGACATGCCGATCGTTCTAACACGACCTGCGAGGTAGGTGTGACTTGTGAGAACTAGCAAAATCTAAATCGGATACCCGGTTTGGGTCCGGCACTCAAATAACTCAATTCAAAACTAAGTTAGTTTTCAAAAGTAACTTAGTTTAGAAGAATTTATAAAATTTGGGGTTCGGGGGTCCAAAATATAAAATATTGGCCTGGTCAGTTTGCCGATCGTTCTAACACGACCTGGGAGATAAAAGTGACTAGTGAGAACAGGCGGAATCCAAATCGGATATCCGGTTTGGATCCGGCGCTCAAATAACTCAATTCAAAACTAAGTTAGTTTTCAAAAGTAACTTAGTTTAGAAGAATTCAAAAATTCGGGGTTCGGGGGTACAAAATATAAAATACTGGCCTGATCGGCGTGCCTATCGTTCCAACACGACCTGGGAGGTAGACGTGACTTGTGAGAACTGGCGGAATCTAAATCGGATACCCAGTTTGGGCCCGGTGCTTAAATAACTCAATTCAAAACTAAGTTAATTTTCAAAAGTAACTTAGTTTAGAAGAATTCTAAAAATTTAGGGTTCGGGAGTCCAAAATATAAAATACTGGCCTGATCGGCTTGCCGATCATTCCAACACGACCTGGGAGGTAGACGTGACTTGTGAGAGCTGATGGAATCTAAATCGGATATCCGGTTTGAGCCCGGCGCTCAAATAACTCAATTCAAAACTAAGTTAGTTTTCAAAAGTAACTTATTTTAGAAGAATTTATAAAATTCGGGGTTCGGGAGTCCAAAATGTAAAATACTGGCCAGATCAGCGTGCCGATTATTCTAACACGACCTGGGAGATAAAAGTGACTTGTGAGAGCTGATGGAATCCAAATCGGATATCCGGTTTGAGCCCGACGCTCAAATAACTCAATTCAAAACTAAGTTAGTTTTCAAAAGTAACTTACTTTAGAAGAATTCATAAAATTCGGGGTTCGAAAGTCTAAAATGTAAAATACTGGCCTGATCGACGTGTCGATCCTTCCAACACGACCTGGGAGATGAAAGTGACTTGTGAGAATTGGCGGAATCCAAATTGGATACCCAGTTTGGGCCCAGCGCTGAAAAGTACTTTTTGTAAATGCACTTAGTTTAAAATTAAAGAAGTCGAGTATGGGGGTCTAAAATCTGAAATATCGGTCTGATAGGGGTGCCGATCCTTCCAACATTACCTGGGAGATAAAAGTGACTTGTGAGAACTAGCGGAATCCAAATTGGATACCCCGTTTTGGCCCATCGCTCAAAAGTACATTTTGTAAATGCACTTAGTTTAAAATTAAAGAAGTCGGGTCCGGGGGTCTAAAATCTGAAATACCGGTCTGATCGGCGTGCCGATCCTTTCAACACGATCTGGGAGATGAAAGTGACTTGTGAGAACTGACGGAATCTAAATTGGATATCAAGTTTTGGCCCAACGCTGAAAAGTGTATTTTGTAAATACACTTAGTTTAAAATTAAAGAAGTTGGATACGGGGGTCTAAAATCTGAAATACCGGTCTTTTCGGCGTGCCGATCCTTCCAACACGACCTAGAAGATAAAAGTGACTTGTGAGAACTGGCGAAATCTAAATTGGATACCCGGTTTGAGTCCGACGCTCAAATAACTCAATTCAAAATTAAGTTAGTTTTCAAAAGTAACTTAGTTTAGAAGAATTCATAAAATTCAGGGTTCGGGGGTCCAAAATGTAAAATACTGGCCTGATCGGCGTGCCGATCGTTCCAACACGACGTGGGAGATAAAAGTTACTTGTGAGAACTGGCGGAATCCAAATCGGATATCCGGTTTGGGCCCGGCGCTTAAATAACTTAATTCAAAACTAAGTTAGTTTTCAAAAGTAACTTAGTTTAGAAGAATTCATAAAATTCAAGATTCGGGGGTCCAAATTATAAAATACTGGCCTGATCGGCATGTCGATCATTCCAACACGACCTGGGAGGTAGGCGTGACTTATGAGAACTGGTGGAATCTAAATCGGATACCCGATTTGGGCCCGACGCTCAAATAACTCAATTCAAAACTAAGTTAGTTTTCAAAAGTAACTTAGTTTAGAAGAATTTATAAAATTTAGAGTTTGGGAGTCCAAAATATAAAATACTGGCCTGATCAGCATGCCGATCATTCCAACACGACCTGGGAGATAAAAGTGACTAGTGAGAACTGGCAGAATCCAAATCGGATACCAGATTTGGGCTCGACGCTCAAATAACTCAATTCAAAACTAAGTTAGTTTTCAAAAGTAACTTAGTTTAGAAGAATTCAAAAATTCGGGGTTCGGGGGTACAAAATGTAAAATACTGGCCTGATCGGCGTGCCTATCGTTCCAACACGACCTGGGAGGTAGACGTGACTTGTGAGAACTGACGGAATCTAAATCGGATACCCAGTTTGGGCCCGGTGCTTAAATAACTCAATTCAAAACTAAGTTAATTTGCAAAAGTAACTTAGTTTAGAAGAATTCTAAAAATTTAGGGTTAGGGGGTCTAAAATATAAAATACTGGCCTGATCGGCGTGCCGATCATACCAACACGACTTGGGAGGTAGACGTGACTTGTGAGAGCTGATGGAATCTAAATCGGATATCCGGTTTGAGCCCGACGCTCAAATAACTCAATTCAAAACTAAGTTAGTTTTCAAAAGTAACTTATTTTAGAAGAATTTATAAAATTCGGAGTTCGGGGGTCCAAAATGTAAAATACTAGCCTGATCAGCGTGCCGATTGTTCTAACACGACCTGGGAGATAAAAGTGACTTGTGAGAGCTGATGGAATCCAAATCGGATATCCGGTTTGAGCTCGACGCTCAAATAACTCAATTCAAAACTAAGTTAGTTTTCAAAAGTAACTTAGCTTAAAAGAATTCATAAAATTCGGGGTTCGGGAGTCCAAAATGTAAAATACTAGCCTAATCGGTGTGCCGAATGTTCTAACACGACCTGGGAGATAAAAGTGACTCGTGAGAGCTGATGGAATCTAAATCGGATATCCGGTTTAAGCTCGACGCTCAAATAACTCAATTCAAAACTAAGTTAGTTTTCAAAAGTAACTTAGTTTAGAAGAATTCATAAAATTTGGGGTTCGGGAGTCGAAAATGTAAAATACTGGCCTGATCGGCGTGCCTATCATTCCAACACGACCTGAGAGATAAAAGTGACTTGTGAGAATTGGCGAAATCCAAATCGGATACCCGGTTTTGGCCCGGCGCTTAAATAACTCAATTCAAAATTAAGTTAGTTTTCAAAAGTAACTTAGTTTAGAAGAATTCATAAAATTCTGGGTTCGCAGGTCCAAAATGTAAAATACTGACCTGATCGGCGTGCCGATCGTTCCAACACGACCTGGAATGTAGGCGTGACTTGTGGAAACTGGCGAAATCTAAATCGGATACCCGGTTTGGGCCCGACGCTCAAATAACTCAATTCAAAACTAAGTTAGTTTTCAAAAGTAACTTATTTTAGAAGAATTCATAAAATTCGGGGTTCGAGGTTCCAAAATGTAAAATATTGGCCTAATCGCCGTGCCGATCGTTCCAATACGACTTGGGAGGTAGACGTGACTTGTGGGAACTTGCATAATCCAAATCGGATATTCGGTTTGGGCCCGGCGCTCAAATAACTCAAGTCAAAACTAAGTTAGTTTTCAAAAGTAACTTATTTTAGAAGAATTCATAAAATTCGGGGTTCATGGGTCCAAAATATAAAATACTGGCCTGATCGGCGTGTCGATTATTCCAACACGATCTGGGAGATAAAAGTGACTTGTGAGAGTTGATGGAATCCTAATCGGATCTCCGGTTTGAGCCCGACGCTCAAATAACTCAATTCAAAATTAAGTTAGTTTTCAAAAGTAACTTAGTTTAGAAGAATTCATAAAATTCGGGGTTCTGGGGTTCAAAATGTAAAATACTTGTCTGATCGACGTGCCGATCGTTCCAACACGTCCTGGGAGGTAGACGTGACTTGTGAGAACTAGCGGAATCCAAATCGGATATCCGATTTGGGCCCGGTGCTCAAATAACTCAATTGAAAACTAAGTTAGTTTTCAAAAGTAACTTAGTTTAGAAGAATTCAGAAAATTCGGGGTTTGGGGGTCCAAAATATAAAATACTAGCCTGATCGGCGTGCCGATCGTTCCAACATGACCTGGGAGGTAGACGTGAGTTGTGAGAGCTGACGAATTCCAAATCGGATATTCGGTTTGAGCCCGACGCTAAAATAACTCAATTCAAAACTAAGTGTGTTTTCAAAACTAACGTAGTTTAGAAGAATTCAAAAAATTCGGGGTTCGGGGGTCCAAAATATAAAATACTGGCCTGATCAGAATGCCGATCGTACCAACACGACCTGGGAGATAAAAGTGACTTGTGAGAACTGGCGGAATCCAAATCGGATACCCGGTTTGGGGCCGGCGCTCAAAGGTACATTTTGTAAATGCACTTAGTTTAAAATTAAAGAAGTCGGGTCTGGGGGTCTAAAATCTGAAATACCGGTCTGATCGGTGTGCCGATCCTTCCAACACGACCTGAGAGATAAAAGTGACTTGTGAGAATTGGCGGAATCCAAATTGGATACCCAATTTGGGCCCAGTGCTAAAAAGTGCATTTTTTAAATGCACTTAGTTTAAAATTAAATAACTCGGGTACGAGGGTCTAAAATCTGAAATATCGGTGTGATCGGCGTGCCGATCCTTCCAACACGATCTGAGAGATAAAAATGACTTGTGAGAACTGGCAGAATCCAAATTGGATATCCGGTTTGGGCCCAGCGCTCAAAAGTGTATTTTGTAAATGCACTTAGTTTAAGATTAAAGAAGTCGGGTCCGGGGGTCTAAAATCTAAAATGTCGATCTGATCGGCGTGCCGATCGTTCAAACATGACCTGGGAGATGAAAGTGACTTGTGAGAACTGATGGAATCCAAATTGGATACCCGGTTTGGGCCCACCGCTCAAAAGTGCATTCTCTAAATGTAATTAATTTAAAAGATAGATAACTAGGGGTTGGGGGGTCTAAAATCTTAAATATCGGTTTGATCGATGTGCCGATCGTTCCAACACTACCTGGGAGATGAAAGTGACTTGTGAGAATTGGCGGAATCCAAATCGGATACTTGGTTTGGGCCCAGCGCTCAAAAGTGTATTTTGTAAATGCATTTAGTTAAAAATTAAAGAAGTTGGGTTCGAGGATCTAAAATCTGGAATACCGATCTGATCGACGTGTCGATCGTTCCAACACGACCTAGGAGATGAAAGTGACTTGTCAGAACTGACAGATTTCAATTCGGATACCCGGTTTGAGCTCGGCGCTCAGAATTGCATTATCTAAATGTAACTAATTTAAAATACTGATGAGAGCTAGGTTAGTTGGGGTCTAAAAAATCTATGTAGTTATCGATTTGATATTATGTTTGATTTGAATTTATGCAATCTAATAAAATATTTAATTTATTTTCTCACTAATTTTTTTATCTATGAATGAATGTTATTATTTTTTTAATATAGGAGGATCCTTCTGCGAGCGGCGATAGAGGAGATGAGCAGGGCGGAGAGGATGAAGATATGGACGATCTGGAGGATATTTGCTGAGTTTCTTATGTGTTTTGTTTTCTGTACGTTGGTTTGATTGTGATATTTGATGTATTTTTAATTAAATAAGTTTTTTTAATTTTATAATTTTTTTAAAAAATTAATAATAATATTTCGTACGGATTTTGAGACGGATCCGTCTGTAGTTAGCGACGGAAATAGAGACGAGCTTCAATCCGTCTGAAACTCATGTTTTTATATAAAATTTAAAAAACATTTCAAACGGATTTTATGACGGATCCGTCTGAAGTTTGCGACGAAAATAGAGACGAGCTTCAGTCCGTCTGAAACTCAGGTTTTTTATATAAATTTTAAAAAATGTTTCAGACGGATTTTATGACGGATCTGTCTGAATTTGCGACGGAAAAAGCGACGCACTAAGTCCATCTGAAATTCCAGATCTGAAGTTTTGCAACGGAACTAAGGATGGAATAATTCTGTCTGAAATTTTAGACAGATTTCGAGACTGTATTTCAGACGGACTATTTGAGACGGAATTTCAGACGAAAAATTTCCGTCTCATATTTTAGACAGAATTTCAAACGGAATTTTATATGTCTGAAATTTGTAATTAGGAATGTAAGACGGCCATACTCCGTCCCAAATCCGTCTGAAATCTGTCTCAAAAGTGGTTTGCGACGGAATTTCAGACGGATTTAGGATGGAATCCGGCCATCGCTAACATCGCCTTTTCTTGTAGTATTGGTTCTCTAATGAGGCGTGCCTCCTCTCATCTGGCTTGTTAATGAGTCCATGACATAGTCTGTCAGGAACTGGATTTGTTGGCGCATCTCCGCGATCTCGTTATAGGCGACCGCTGGTGGTAGACAGGGGGAGGATGAAACCTCTTGAGACCCTCATCGAGAGCCAGGGGCCTGGCACCCACGGTTGCTGGCGTTGCGAAGACTTCCACGGGGTGCCATGGCCTTTCGCTCGTGATACCCACAGATGACGCCAAGAAGTGTAGAGGCAGAAATCTAATTTCTATGTCACGTACCACCTTCTCTATTTATTTGTTGGGGATGTCGTCCGACACCTCGCGGAAGTCTACAAACATCAGAAGCAAAGGGCCTCAGAAGGAGCCCTGGGGGCTACCCTTGGGGACAACCCTTCGATACTTAACTCAACAACGGTTGTAAATGAGGAACAAAGAAGAACGAGAGAGAAAGTGTAGGAGGAGGTCGTTGTAGGAGATCTGAGAGACGTGTAGATCCTCTAGACGAGTGCTCGCCACTCCCAGTGGACACTCGGAGAGTGCTCGCTAGGTGGTAAGGTCGTGCGGGAGGTTTTCTCTCTCAGAGTGTAAACGGGCGCAACCTCTCTCTTAGTGTAGCAAGGCCGGTAGCTCTGTTCTCTGTATGTAGCTTTTGGTAGAAGATTCCACCGTATCCTCTCTTCTCTATCGATGTGCCTTTTGTAGGGGGTTGTCCTGGCGTCGAAGGCCACTCCCTTAGTAGGGAAGGGCGTGAGTCGTGGAGTAACGTCTCCCGCGATCGTGACGGGAGTTTCCCGTTGAGGGGCTATCATTTCGGAGCCGACAGGTCCCTAGGCGAGTCTTACAGTGGTCGTGGGGCGTGCTCGCTAGTTATGGGATCAAGACCGACGTCATGGGGGCAACGGTCGGTCGCCGGAGGGTCTTCCAGCAGACTTTGCGCCTGGGCCGAAGCCCTTCCTGCGTTGTAGAATCCGATGCCGAGTCGCAGTGGGCCGCGCTTTTATGGGCAGCGACTGTCGGGCACCCTTGGGCGCGCTGTAAGCCGTGAGTGGAACTGGGCTCATCGTTGATGGGCCCGTTATGGGCTATATATATATATATATATTACATGGAAGCATATCTAATGAATACTCAAATGGCACTATTTCCATGTTATGGAATTTTCATCCCCCTCTCTCTCTCTCTCTCTCTCTCTCTCTCTCTCTCTCTCTATATATATATATATATATATATATATATATATATAGTCGTCCGAAGTTCGAAGCAGGTACAACGATGCCACAGAGTGAGCCTTCCCCCTCATCCGAGCGATAAAATGTTTATTTTTTCTCCCACTCTTAAATGTACATCAAGGGCATTTTTTTATAAAAAATATTATTTTATAACTCAAATTATTAGGGAAAAACATTCCATTTTCAGAAGCCGGACATTATTAAGATTCATAGAGTCCAGTATTTTTAACATATACCATTCTTTTTTGAAAGGCCCATCTGCCTGTTCTTGTCGGGCCTTGGGCCCCCAAATTCTGAGCGCGAGACAGCTCGGTCCCAGCGACGGAATGTTGGCCAGGCCCGGCCCGATTTACAAGCCCGGCATTGATTTGTTCATAGCTTGTGATCAAATTCGGTAGAAATTAGGCTCGCTCATTACGAGGTAAGTGTTAGAGCTTGCGCAAAATCTCAGGTCCAATTAATAAATTAGACAAGTTAAAACACAACTAGTTGCGATTTATTTATGTATGTCAACAGGCTTGATTACGTTCATTTCGTACTTAGTCAACATCCCTCCGATCACTTATTTCCCGTTTGAGAAACAAAAAATCACTTATTTCTATAAATTCTTCTATCTCTTGTTTAATGACTTGATTAGGTTTGGGAGACGAGGACAATTGTGTATCCAACTCACTTAGTGGCTCAAACATACATGTATGATATGAGTGAAGCAAGCTGATTCATTATTTGATTTAAAATTGTCTAGATTATCAAACAAGTCAAATTCAAAATAAATAAAAACCCTCATTTAATAATCAATTACCAGAGCCTCGGTTTGCTGTACTGAAGTTCACGAGCAGAGTCAAACCTCTGATCAACTCGGCGGCCTTCACATCCACATGTAACCATCATCACTTCAGCAGAGCAAAAGAAAAAAGGATCCTGACGAAGATTGCCGCCCATGGTTTGTGGGGGAGTCCCAACTCTCTGCCCATGTTAAGGTCAGAGATAAGGGTTCGAAATGGTGCGCACGGTCATTCTATACATTTTTGAAATAAACCTGAGGTGAGGAAGACTTCGCGGTCTCAAGAGGAAGAGATATGGTCAGTGATTAAAACCGGCCTTACAAGGACACGCATGGAACATTTAACGTAAGACTACCCTTGAGAGGTCAAATTTAAAAAGGTCCTCTTGAGTTAAAGAGATTAAAACTGGCCTTATATATAAGCACACGATAGAACATTCAATGTGAGACTATCTTGTGACCACATCGTAGACTCCGTGAAGGTGAGAGTGTGTAGACTAAGGGTTCTCATGGATATTACCAATTGATGTGATAATAACTTTACGGCCCCCCCAAAAGTATTGTCTCTAAAATGGAGATATGATTTTATCCTTTAAAAGGACTCTCTTTTGTTAAGCGATGAGAACTAGTCTTATAAGTGCACGGTTATTTTTCAATATTTGATGTGAGACTATCTCGTAGCCCATGCAGTCTCATCGCAATCCCTTGAGAAGGTGAGAGTGTGTAGACGAAGGGTTCTCACGGGCATTGCCAATGATGTGATAATATCTCCCCCCCCCCCCAAAAGTATTGTCGATATGATTTTATCTTTTAAAAGGACGTCCCTCTTAAATTAAAGAGATGAGAACTAGTCTTATATAAGCACACGATTATTTTTCAATATTTGACGCGAGACTATCTTGTGGCCCATGCAGTCTCGTCACAATCCCTTGAGAAGGCAAATGTGTATGGATGAGGGTTTGCATAGACGGCTCCAATGATGTGAGAAAAATTTTGTATCTCTCAAAAAATATTATCTCTAGAGCGGAGGTAAGATTTTATCTTTTAAAAGGAGTCTCTTGAGGTAAGGGTAAGAACCGACCTTATCAAGATCCTATTTAGCAAAGAGAAGCTTCTCTATCAATCCCTCCAAAAACAAACAATAGACACTCCCTAGAAAGATTATGCATATAGGTTGTCCAAAGTTCTTACTTGATCACTACGTGTCTAAAAGCATCACATAAACATAGATCTTTCATAATCTCTGATGAGAGGGACTGCAACAACTCTTACATACATAGTAGTGCGGAGAATATCATTGTGAGTAGTGGGGGACAGGGCTCTCTGACCAATATTATCCACAAATCTCTCTCACCACCCTCATTCCATGCCCCCCTGGCTACCACGATGCAGTTAGTGGCGGTACGAAAAGAAAGTGGGCATGGATGCATCTCCATCATAAGGGGAGAAAAAAAAGAAAAGAAAGCAAGAAAAGGTAGGTACTCACCCTCTTCTTCTTAATTTCTTTTAGGGCCTCTTTGATTGAAGAATAAGTTAAGGAGAATAAACTAACACGGGTTAGGGTGTTTCCAAAAATAAAGAATATTACTTTGACCTTATTTGGATTAGCTTATTCTACCTTTTTGCTAGAATATGTCTAACCCACCTTAACCCACCTTTTTGGCCCTTAACCCACCTTTTTGGTGGAATACCTTATTTCTGCAACCAAAGAGGTTAGCGTGAATAAGACCACCTTAACCCACCTTATTCTTCAATCAAAGAGGCCCTTAGGGGTTTTTTTACATAAACCATCCTTATAGTAAAATTATAAAAATATTGTTCTTAAAAACATCTATGAATACATATTATTATTTTTATCAAAATATTACAAAAATATCATCATCACAATTGATCATTGCCCACAATCTTTTTAACTATGATTATTTTTATCCCTAGTTGTAAAATGAAGAAATTACCTCTAATTAATTAAAATCTCTCTCTCTCTCTCTCTCTCTCTCTCTCTCTCTCTCTCTCTCTCATTGGGGGTGCCGGTGTCGGAGGGAGAGACACCCTCTAATGACCCCCATCTCTTCTCTCTCTCGGTCATCTCTCTCTTGTCACACTAACATTCTCTTTCTCTCTCACCCCTTGCATCTCCCCCGCTAGGTGGGGGTACTGTTGGTGTCAGAGAGGAGACAACTCCGGTGACCTCCCACTCCTCTCTCTGCATCCCCTCCATTGGGTGGGGGTGTCATCTCCCATTCTTTCTTTCTTTCACTACTATCTCAGCCCTCTCTCTCTTTCTCTCTCTCAACTCGTGGGCAGCCTAGGGGGGTGATGGATGCCTCCTCAGAGGAGGTGGAGTTGTTGCTCTTCTTTTCAATGATATACACCATGTCTTGATGATCGGGTGAGTCTGTGGTCACACTTTGACTATATACATCGTAGTGTGACCAAACTTACAAGGTCGTCCTCACTCTAAAGGCTCCTAGGTCTACTGTTAGAGTCCGAGGACGGCGATGATAGTGGCGGGTGTGGGGGGTCAAGGAGTGAGGGAGCAAGTCGGGTAGGAGTGTCAATGGATCGGATCCGGGTCGGATCCTTCAAGATCCGAATCCGGATCCGATAATCCCAGATCCAACTCTAACCCGAATCCAGAATGAAACAATATTTCGGATCCGGATCTGACCCGAATCCGAACTTTACCTTTTGGATCCTGATCTGATCCGAAATCCTAATTTATATATCCTGTATAAGTAGTGGACAAAGTAGATCCAAATTTGCATGCTTGGATCCGAAATCGGATCCGACCCGAACTGTACAAGACGGTGAAAACCTGTGTTTGAATGGGATTGAAATGATTGAAGTCTTTTTCATACAGAGCTTCATAAGAAGAATTTCTCAATGCAGTCAGTGGTAAAGATGGCAAATCGAGTAGTTCTGTTGGAGGTGGGTATTTCTCTGGTAATAATAGACGGCTGACACATACAGGTAGTACGGTTTGCGATCCTTTTCTGCGGCAATGGCTCATAAATTGGCACTATAAAATTCAAAGTGTGATCTTCCTCAATATATTGTTTTTTTCGGCAAGAAATACTCATGATGAATAATATATTCACCATCATTGTCTTGAACAATGACCCAAAATGGCTCAACATAACCATGTACCTTATCATCCCATTGGAAATCTGGTGTAATTTTCAGCTCAAGACTCAATATGGTAGGAGTAATTGGCTGAATATGTGCACCTAGGTTAAGCTTAGGCAATTGGTGAATGTTCTTGTGAAGTTGTCTTCCCATCTTAGGGTAACAGATGAGCTCTCCAATTTCCTGAGATGAGAGGTCATAATATCTTTCCCAGGCCAACTGTGTCTTCTCCAGCTTCATCAAAATCCCATTTGGTATTCCATTGAACTGGCGAAGTGGCGTTCGAACATTCCACACTCTTATTAACCATCTTGCATAGGTTCAAAACCTTCAAAGCTAACTGAGCCCAGCCTCTTTTAAGCACAATCTCAAAAAGTGCTCGTAAGAGGCGTCCTGCACTCTGTAATGCAAGAAGGGGAAAAAAACATAAGCCACCTACTAAATCTAGGATGAGAGGCTAAACTAAATTTTTTAAAGCAATAAAGAACTAGTTTAAGGGAAATAATAGACATGTGTTATATAAACCATATCAGATGTGAACGATAGGCCTTCAAGTTTAACTTTGATATATATGTTTGAACGAGAACATTGATTTTTGCACTAGGCTCTTCCAAGCTTTCTTTCACAGGAATTGGCACACGATCCAAGAGCTTAGGGAGTTCCATCTTCTCATCTTGTCTAACTGTAACATACTTGAATTCTTCACTAAGGGAAAATAACCGACACAGTTCAAAATCACCCATTGTTGGTTCAAGATGCTCATTGTAGGTAGATATTGTTCCATGAGTAATATAATAGTAACTTGCAATCCTACCCAGTTCAGTCACCTGAAAGTACCCACTTTTGCGATCATACTTGATCAAGTTATTTCTGTCCAACATAGTAGCAGCAGAATGGATCTGCAAAAATAAGTCAATTTCAACATGAGAATTACATTATGAAACACATACAGCATGTCAAATAAAAATTACTGTATTCGAGGCTAAGCGCCCTTACCTAAGATAGACTTAACACCATTCCTACTTCGAAAATCAATATTGACTTCTTCTTTGGGAAAAAAAATTGAAACATTCATTAATTGTCAACGAGAGGAAAGTAGGCAACAAGAGGCCAAGGAAAATTCAGATACAGGCATGATCAAGTTAAAGCAGACCTGCCAGAATGTGAAGCCAATGCAATGTCATCATCACGTGAGAAATCACAATAATTCATCAATTTCTTAAGCAATCAATGCATACAAATGGCCAAAATGCACAGAATTATGATCTTATGGACACAGTCAGATGTCAATTTCAAACATGGATGAATGCATATCCTTCCTTTAGACATTGGAAAAGAAGGATTAACAGGTTGCCATTTACCATTCACATCATAACTGAACCAGCTTCCTTTCAACACTATTAGTTATTTCATGGTAATTAACTGAGTATGAAAAGGAAACTAACCCATCTTGAATTTGTATGAACCGGGCCATGGCCAGAAGATACCAAGGAGTCATTGAAATACTCTAGATAAATAGGTATGCACTGGTGTCAGGTTGATCACACTAAACACACATTAACTAGATTAAAAGATGAGAAAATGCCATGTCAGTAAGTATATATGCAACTCCAGACATTTAAGGCATTTAACAACATCAGATTGATGATGATAGCATAGAATACCCTAAAACAAGAAAGCTAGGCAACTTTTTAACCTAACTTTTTTTTTGCATTCCCACTATTCTAGTCAAATAGAAAGGAAAACCCATATTTTTACAAACAAGAATCAAACAACATCATCGTTTCCCTGGAACTATGATGCTTAACACATGCATATAATTGTGTTCTGTTAAGCTACAAGTTTGACAACAAAAAATACTAGTGGTCTTACTCGTAACCCCACAAACCCCTGACTCAAACAAAAGTAGATCTCACAAGCCACCGAAATAGTTGAAAAGTGCCCAATACTCTAAAATCCAATCTACAAGGGATACGCAAAAAAGACACCGAAACATATTTTTAAAACTGTGATATATAGAATCTTGTCCATTAAACAAAACCTGCTTTGATTACCCTATTCAGGATGCGTCCACTAGGAGTGGCATCAAAAAAACACATAGGAGCTCGGAAAATGTACATCACTGTACTTTCCAGCTTGACAAATCTTTCCTTCTCTCATAACCTATAAAACAATATATACTTTTAAAGCAATATTGTAAACTGTGAAGCTAACTTGAGATAGTGAGAAGAAAGCAAACAAATCAGGATAAGATCAGCAGCTGAAAGAAACTCCACTTGGTGGGTCACATAGATCACAGTCTTCAAACTTAAGAGCCCCAGCAAACACTCCTGCCATGTAGGGATTCCACCAAGAGAAAAATTGTGAATGTCCTCATTTAAGGAATTTCAGAATGCATGTGGGAGAATATAACTATACATATGTGAAAATTAAACATACCTCCATTTCAATGATATGACCTATCATAGTATGTGTGTATTTATCAATAAACATCTTCCTCCCATCCCTTCCCCTCAACATACACCCAAAATCCATGCCTCCATTCTTTATCTGAAAACAGAAGACAACCATTCTGGCCACCCCACAAGGTTCCACAAAGGAGAATTGATTTATCAGACAATTATTAAACTAGAACAATGATTTACCGTGACAGCAGATTTGCACTTATTTCAATGCAAAAATAGTAAACATGCAAAGACATTTCTTGGTACATATTAATTGTATAATTTCACTTTTAATGACAGTATACATGCCGAAACATACTTACCCAAAAAAATAATCCCACGAAACAAGAACCACATATGGCTGATAAGAAGCCAAGCTCTTGTCCCCACAGGCCACAAGATACACTTGCCACAACCCAAACGCACAACAAAGAAAAACAGTTCAAATCCTACTAGAGAAGCACAACAAAGAAACCCAAACGCACCAACAAAAAAAAAACAGTTCAAATCCTCGTGCTCCTCTGCCTCCTCTCGCCGTCGCCAAGCTTCCGTTCACGCTGCCGCCGGAAGCGAGGAGGGATATGGACTCCCCCTCCCCCTCTTCCCCCTTATTCCCAACACCCCTTGTTCCCAACACCCCTTCTCGTGCTCCTCTGCCTCCTCGCCGTCGCCAAGCTTCCCTTCACGCCGCCGCCAGAAGCGAGGAGGGATATGGACTCCCCCTACCCCTCTTCCCCCTTATTCCCAACACCCCTGCCCACCAAAATCAGAAAGGTCTCGCCGGCCTTGCACATGATCGGCGTCGCCTCATCCATCTGTCTTCTTCTCCGAGCTCACTGTGCCCATCTATGGGCATAAAAGATCGGGACTTGGAAGAAGAGGGAGACAAAAATGGAGAAGAGGGTTTGAAAAGAGGAGTACCCCATATCCCTCGAGCCGTTGAAAAAAGGAGTACCCCATTCGGGGCTCCAACAACCCTGAAACAGTGAGACGCTGAGAAGAGATACGGGATCGCCGTCGCGGGTGCCGAGATCCGCCGCCCTCAGAGGAACTCAGAAATCTTTGCTCCGAAATCCCTGAGAAGGGTGTCACGATGCTGAGAAATGGGAGACGGTCGCCCCGAAATGGTGAGATGATGAGAAGAGACGGGATCGCCGTCGAGGGTTCCGTCGTGGGAGCCAAGATAGCCAATGAACGCCATCGCCCTGCGAGGATCTCAAAAACCTCAGACCTAAAATCCCTGATAAGGATGTCTCGACGCTGAGAATGAGAAACGGTGGCCCCGGCATCCCCGAAACCCTAACCTTGGGATGGGAGACGTTCGCCCCGAAACGGGGGCTCCCATATACTGCCCCGAAATGCGCCCCGGAATCCTCCTCTTTCGGATCAAAAATATGTTGCCCCGATTACGCAATGTCATCTCATTTCGGATCAAATGTCCGATCCGAATCTGAAAAACATTTCGGATCCGGATCAAGTTTTCGAATCACATACATCCGTTGACACCCCTAAAGTCGGGAACCCATTTTGAGAACGAGGACGCTCCTACTATTCTAGGACACTATGGCGGCCCAGTCGTTGAAGACGGTGGGGCTCATGTTGGCCACGGAGGAGGCCCACAAGCTCTAATCTGTGTGTGAAATCTCTCTCTCTCTCTCTCCCCTATGTCAATTTTGTAGTCTTCGATGTTGGCCGCTAGCTAGAGTCCCTTGAGGAGCTGTCTGGCCCCTTTCTATCTCTCTCTTTTGGTGCCACCGAGTAGGGTGGAGATGGCCAGGACATGGGGCTTATGTCGGTGGCCTACGGAGGATAGTTGATTTGCACGTTGGCGGGGCTAACATGGGGAGGTGGCGGTGGAGCTGGAGGTGGTGCATGGGGTGATGGGCCTCACCCCCTCCCATGAAGGTGGCCCCAATTAGTGAGAGAGAGGAAACAATTTGCTTGAATGCAACTGAGAATTTAAACCCACTTTGCCCTTGTTCTTTTGATTTGTGCATGCAAAGGTGGAAAATTAACCCCCCCGTGGCACACGGTATCTTCTCCCCTCCCGTCCCATCAAAGACCCGTACACAACACTGTCTCAAATCGGTTTGTTTAATGGAGGGCCTAGAACCCACTCACGTTTGCCGTCCTCAAGTTTCCACCCTCCCTTGCAAATAATAAGAAGAGCCATTAGTGGTGCAGGTGGAAAGCCCTGTAAGGAATCGATCGAGTGTGACTTTTAATTTGTCCGCACACAGTTGGTTGATGGAAGAGGAGTGACATCACTTGCAGCAATCACATCGGGGGTGTCTCATGTGTTGGATTCTGCCGGATGTTTATGACATGCATGGTCTAATTACATAAAGATATTTATACGAGGTCAACCAGCCCGTGGCTCGTGGGTCTTCTTCTTCTTTTTTTTTATTTGAGGAGCAGATATTCGGTGTAAGGTTACGTTTGGAACGGACAACTGGGTGCGGAGAATTTTTTTTTAAGTTCTTAAATGTAGAGGAAACTCAATTTTTTTTTGAAGATTTTGAAATCTTCTTTTTTTTTCCTCTCTATCTTTTTTTAAAATTTAAAATCTACATAAAATAAAAATTCATGAAACATTAAGATATTTAAAAATATTTCTAAGAGAGTTAAAATGTGATGGTATAATTAATAGTACTATATCATCTATTTGTTTATATTATTCTAATCTCTAATAAAAAGTTTTCTCTAACTTTTAAAAAAAGAATATACTGTACTGTTTCTTTTCTTTTGTCATCCATTGATCATACGACACATCCGCACCACTTCAAAAGAATGCATGTCTGACGTTTACATACGTAGCATGGGAAACACTGACGTGGGAAATAGCCAAACCAAATGGAAAAGGTTGACAATCACGTAGTGGGCTGCATTGAAGAAACCGGATCCCAAAAGTCATTCAACCCTCGGGTTGGACAAGAAGCCACTCATGATTTTTTTTTCTTTTTTTAAGGATCTTTCGCATAGTAGCAGAGACATTTCACATTGGCTTCAAAAACTCAACCCACCAAATGTGAGTGGCTCTCTTCTTAACCCCCTATCTATACCCTCTACCCATACAGACTAGGGCCCAGTAGACCACTCATGAGTTATTTGTTAGGGTTTTTTACATATTAATTCCTACAAATTAGGGCCGGCCCGATAGGGCGCGGGCTTGGCCCGATTTCGGGCCGGGCCGCAAGGTCATTTTTGGCCCGCAGATTTTTAGTCGGGCCTAAAAATCCGGCCCGACTAGACTCGCGGGCCGGGCTCGGGCTTTGAGTTCGGCCCGCGGGCCGGCCCGGCCCGTTCTCTTTTTTTATTCCCACATCAAAATTTAAAAATTATTTAGTTAAAACTATGTTATTTTACTTAATGATACATTTTAAAACTCTCTTTTCATACAAATTATGTAATTAATATCAAAATTTTAATTAATTTAGTGAGATTATATATTTTATATTATTATTTTTATTATTTTATTTAAGTTATCGGGTCGGGCCGGGCCTTAGTCGGGATTTGAAATTTTTACATAATGTCGGGCCCGACCCGGCCCGGCCCGACATAGATCGGGCCCGACCCGGCCCGGCCCGACATATTGAGAAGTCGGGCCCGGGCCGGGCCGACCTAAGCCCGGCCCGGGCCCGGCCCATTGACAGCCCTACTACAAACTCATTGAATTGCCAATTAATCCTTCCAATCTAATTATTATTTTTATAATCCCTACAATCTTCATCGTTACACATCTAAATCCCTCGCGTTCATTCCGTCTTACCAAAATTAATTAAACTATAGTTAACTTATACTCAAGAAAAGTAAAATACCAAATTATCCCTGATTAAGTGTGAGAGTGTGTGAGAGAGAGAGGGAGCACTACAGTGGTGGGCCCTCCTGGAGGGGGGACGTCAGAGGCGTCGCCGTCTCTCGCTGAGGCTCCGTACGTAGACGCCCCTTTCAGACCCACCTCCTCCGAGCTGAGGCTCTCCCCTGATGGCATGCTGGTGCTCCTCGACCAGTCGAAGACCCCTCTCTGGTCTTCGAATTCTTCAACCTCCACCGTTTCCAGACGGCCTAACGTCACTGCGGCGGTGCTTCTTTAGACCGAAAACTTCATCCTGAGAGATGGGTCGGCGGAGACCGGCATGCTCTGGCAGAGCTTTGACAAGCCGGGGGACACACTGCTCCCTGGTGCGAAGATCGGGTTCAACGGGACGGAGGGGAAGAGCTGGAAGCTGGCCTCATGGGAAACAGAGAAAATCCCTCCCCCGGCCTGTACACCCTGTAGTTGGATGGGTTCACCCCGCTGGGGACGAGCTCCCCTGGGGAGTGCCGGCACCGCAGCAGTTGCTCTTCCCTGCAAGATCAGGGCGGCGGCGGCGGCACCGGCTTCTTTTTTTTTCATCAAAAGCTTGAACGTATTAAAAACATAGCCCAACAGCAGACAACATCTTCAGTGTGATCAAATAAAATCAGATCAGATAGCGCTCGAGGATCTGTGTGTTTAAAAGAGACATTAGATTAAGCAGGATTTAAGAGAAATAACACCACATTAACATTCATAGAGGTCCCGCAGGCCGCCACTTCTAGACTTGCAGAGGTTTCAAACTGCTTCGATGATGATATGCGTGCTCTCTCAGGAATGGAATACTCAGTACAGACGCCACCCCTACTGTAGAATCACCCGACTAACCAGATCGGTGTGTGGCCAGACATCGCCAGCAATCCCTCATCGTTGGTTTTCCCTTTGCCTTGCGTAGCGGGTTCTGCCACCGTATCTCGGCCTGTCTTGAGGTCTCTGTGGCACCAGCTCAACCCTGCGCTACCTCTCGGGAGGCCTCTGAACTATCTCTGCATTCACGAACAGTTCGGCTCCATAGTCCTTGTATTCAGGATCGACATAAGAATCTGGAAGCACAAAGAGAACACCTAGAAGACCTTCAAGTTTATTTGATGTTTCCTCATCAATCTCGCAACCGAATCCGAAATAACGCTCACAGGAAACGTTGTAGATCTTCTTCTTAGCTTCTTCTTCGCTGCCGACGACCTTGGCGAGGGTTTGGATATAACAGTCGATCATCTGCTGCTTGGTCACGCCCTCCCCGCCGGGCTTGTCCATGACGATAAGCTAGTGCTCGTAGTCACACCCAGGGAACAGTGGGGCCATCTCGGTGGGCGGCTGGTAGCTGGAGCCCGAGTTCGACATCCGCCAGGACACGGACAGCGTGCGACAGCGGCGCAACCGAGGGGGCAAGGCGTTGCCGGATGAGGCCCGCGAGAGTGGCGGCGCCGACGGGGCAAGAGCCGGCGAAGAAGAGGCGCCTGGCGAGGAAGGCGCCGAGCAGAGAACGGATGGCGCCGGCGCCGAAGGAGGCGGAGGCGATCCCCCTGGCCACGGCGGCGGCCATTACCATGATGAGGGAGATGCGCGCTCTAGGGCGACGGTGATCCTTCGACATCGGACCCCCTAGGGTTTAAGGTAGCGGCAGGGATTGTTGTCTCTGGCACCAGCTTCTTCCCTGCTGTGGAGAAGGACCATAAGCAGAAGGAGAAGCGCCAGCACTACTTCGTGCTGGGTGCCGACGTGGAGCCGGCCGAGAAGCCCGAGGCCATGGCAGAAGGGGCAGGGGATACCCGACGACCGTTCCTCCATTTCTTCGACGACTGGCCACCGAGGGCGAGGGAGCCGTGGATGGACGCCGGGGAGGAGCAGCCAGCATGGGGGGGCTTCACCAAGACCCAGCTATCCATCTCCATCCGCACGACTTACCCGGCGCCGACGACTGATCGTCAGTTGGCAAGGTGGCCGGTACGGTGCCCACTATTTCGGTGTACCTCGCGCCCTCCGATCACCCCCCTCCCCCTCCGCCCCCCTCCGATCACCCCCTCCACCATCGATCACCCCCCTCCACCTTCGATCCCGCCCCGGTGGACCTAGTCAGATTGGAGGGACTAATCGACAATTCACTAAGTTTGTAGGGACTAATATGTAAAAAATCCTATTTGTTTAGGCTCGATTTGAAATTAGAGTCGGGTAAGATATCAGAGGGCGGCGGGAGCGAATGCGTTATCTGCCCCGATTAAACACTTTTCTATGTATCTATTATCATGTTTCGAAATCAAAGAGGGTCTTAGCAAATTAATAGCCCTGAGTCAAATTTTTGAGTCAGATATTATTTATCATGTTGATTTGATCAAAGAAGCCAAACTTTGAGTAATAAAAATCATACAGATACTTGCTGACATCAAAGGACTATTGTTTGTGAATTTCCATGTTTGTAATCTCGTGGTCCTCGCTTCTCATTCATCCATGTTCGTATGATAGGATGGATGAGCAATATGGCAGCTGTATACACCTACATGAAACGCATTGTGCACCACCTCTTTTGAGTTTCAGGTCCCTACCATTAGGAAGCAGCAATTCACAAATTAACTAAATTATAGCTGAATTAATCCTCAACACGTGTGGAATGACCATAATACCCTTAGTGGGAAGTAAAAAAAATTACAAGATTGCTACTCATCTAATCCTTGAGAGAGAAATCCCAAGAGAAAGTATATATAAAAATTTTAAGAGTGACTCAATTCACTTTCTCAATAATCCTATCTTTACTTTTGCCCCCTTCTACTTATCTTATATGCATAGTTGTCGAGGCAGGTCACCCAGGTGACAGTCACCCAGCCGACCAGATGTTGATCCAAACACAAGGCATTGCTGCGGCACCCCCTCTTCTTAGCCCCAAAAGGCACCAAGGCGCCACTAAGATGGGTCAGGTTCAGCTGTCTAGCTGGGCCCTAAACCCAAGCTCAACCATTTAACCTTGATCCGAGGCACCGTGACTAGGGTATGTATATAACCTTATAATATTGTTAACGTTGATCCATGCATGATACGAACTAGGTCATGGGAAGATCAAATTTCTGACACTCCTCCGACTCTTCTTTTTTTCCCTCTCCCCTAATTCTTAATATTAACATATATAATTTTTTTCATATACCTTATTTCAAATTTATTTATTTTCTTTATCCCCTTCCAACTTTACTTTTTCCCCTCACTTTGTCCTCTCTTTTTCATCGACTTCATTTTTTTTATTTTTTATTTTAGTGTTAGTCAAAACTACACTAATATCCACGTGTCAAAAATAATGCTCGGATACTCTCTCCCTCACCCTCACGCTCACCCTCTCTCGGTTGGGCGACCGAGGGACCGAAGCTAGCTTTGGGTCGTCTCGTAAACTTGATAACTATGCCTATATTCAATTATATTACGTAAAGTAACAATAGAGTATCATTTGCTTTTCCCGATTTTTACAAGATGGGTTACAAAATTTGCAAACAAATCCTTGCCCCTCCAGGGACTACGGACGCAACATCCCAAAATAAAAATACAAAATCATGAATAAGATGCGCCGCGCGCTGCCGGCCCCTGGGGTCTCGCCCATCACACGGCCGAAAGTGACTCGTGGCGCCATGGCCAATCGAAGAAGTCCGACGGCCAAGAAGCCACCACGTCATCGACGTCGAGCAAGGCCCCCCCGCCTACTGCGACGTCGTCGAC
The DNA here is from genome assembly GCA_022559845.1 of Amorphophallus konjac. NCBI lineage: Eukaryota > Viridiplantae > Streptophyta > Magnoliopsida > Alismatales > Araceae > Amorphophallus > Amorphophallus konjac. The sequence continues at coordinate 359,030,139 of CM040123.1, read as the reverse complement.
CTGCCCCAGCCCAGCGAGACCGAGGGCGCCGTCCGGGATGTCGTCGGCGAACCCCCAGATCTGCCCGATCCCGGCGAGGTCGCCCAGAGAGGCTTCGCCTCCGTCACAGAAGGGCGGGGCCGTGGGGGGGAGCCCCAGGTCGTCGTCGGAGGCCTCCAGGAGGTAGCACAGGTCCGACGTCGTCATGGGTGGCGGCGGCGTCTGTTTGGCCCCGTTCTTTGCGGGCTGATGCGGAGGAGGAAGAGAGGGCATTGGCGCGGCGATCTCCGCCTCCAGGCTCTTCATGACGGTGTCGATGTCGCCGGTGGCCACGTCCGGGGATGGCGTGTCGCCGTCGACGAGGATGCCCAGAAAAGTGAGGTCAGCGGCCCGCAGCCGCTTCGCCTCCGGCCACTCACCCGGATCTTCCCGGTCCCGCTTCGCGGTCTCTTCCATGCTGCTGAAGGAGAGAGAGAGAGAGAGAGAGAGAAGAAGAAGAAGAAGAAGAAGAAAAGTTTAGAGAGTGACAGAGAGAGTTTAGAGAGAGGTACAGACAGATAGATAGAAGGAGAGGGAGAGAGAGCCTAGAGGAGAGACGACAAATAGGTTAATTAGAGAGGAGAGGAAGTGCAGATTTATATGGATTTTTAGAGAGAAAATTTAGAGGGAGAGATAGGAAAAGAGGGAGGAGGAAAGAGCCTCTAGAGAGAGAGACAGAATCTGGAGGGGGAGATAGGAAGAAAAGAGAGTTTGGAGGGAGGGAGAGAGAGAGAGAGAGAGTTTAGATTTAGAGAGAGTGCAGACAGTGGGGGAGAGAAGAGAGTTTAGAGCGCGGGTGGTTTGAGGTGAGAAGGGGGTACGACGACGGTATATATATAGGGAGGAGGTTGATGGTGGGAATCCGAAACAATTATTAAATTAATAATCTTGTTTTAATAGTTTATACTGGAAGCGAATAGCATATAAGACCAAACCTGCTGACGGAGACGCCCGGGGGCAGATAATGAAATGTGAGGAAGGCTCCCCCTCCCCGTTTAAAAACGGAAAAAAGAAGAAGATGAAGTTTAGTGCAATGATTGTTGTTTTTATTTTATTTTTTATATTTGTACACTTTTTTCAGGTTCGAGTCTGTGTGTAGAAAGAGATTCGTAAAATAAATTCGTTGCCGAAGAGGGTGGTATCGTCGTATCCTTACAGATGAAAACCATATATGCAAAAAGAAAACCTGTCCTAAATACATAATTTCCATTTTGCACGAGTACAGACAACATGGGCATCCTCGTCATATCCGTTCTCGACTAGACTAGCTGGTTGCGTTTGCAATGACGTGGCTTAACAACAAGCCATTTGTGCATGGCCGGTGCCCCACTTCCAAGAAGAATTAAATGAGACCTTGTCGTACTTCTGTCTAATTAAATAGAATATTATTTTACACATCAAATTCGATGTGTAATATCTTTTTTCATAATATTAAAAATTAAATAAAACGATCATTTTTACATAAAAACGACCTCCACGTTAGTTAGGTACGTACGGTTCATTTGTTCACGTATTAAATATAAAATACATTTAACGAAAAAATATAAGATTAAAATATTTTATAAGATTAAAGTATTTTATATATAAATAAAATATTTAATATAATATTGAAGGGGTCGGCCGTATAAGTCTAAAGGATGAGAGTAGACCTGTAAATGGATCGGATATGGAGCGGATATTGTGATATCCGAATTCATATCTGATTAATAATCAAATTATACGATTCATAATCGAATTATTCATCGGATATTTTATTCGGATAATGATCAGATAAATACGAATTCGGTTCAAATTTTAAATGGATAATTATTAGGCCTACTTAGGGGTGAGTTGTGTTAGCCGTGTGAGAGCATCGTATATTATTTTCTCAGAAAAAAAAGAGTAAACGTTATTTTTATTTTGGGAGATGTTATCAAAAGATTAGACTTCATCTTAACAAATAGGAGATAACTTACCAAGTGGGTGTAAGTGAATTTCTTATTTTTAAATTATATTTTAAGATAAAAAAAGATAAAAAGAGTAATCAAACAATATATTAAGATTTAAGTTAATTATATATAGAATACGTGTATCGTTAGATTTTTATCTAAGAGTTCATATTCGGTCAGATAATATCCGACACGGATATCTCAATATCCGAATTCGTATCCGATTAATAATTAAATATTCGATATCCGATTAAATTATTCATCGAATATTTTATTTGAATAATTATTTGATTAAATAAATACGAATTCGAATTTGGTTCGAATTTTAAATGAATAATTGTCTGGCGTCGTTGAGAGTATAAAGTCTAAAGGTTGAGAGTGTAATTGCACTCGTGCTCGATGTCAATCGGCGCCATTGTGGGAGGTATAAATTAAGGATGTTGTATACCTTCGTATCGTTCCAACGGGAAGAGAGCAGGGATAGATGCTTCATAATTGATACGGATATGTGTGTAATTTTCACCATCAAAAAAGGATGTTCATTAGATGATATCACCTGAGCAACTAAGGAAGATCACCAGCTGCATCTTCGATCCTGGATAACTGAAAAACTGTCTTTCTATCATCAGAAGGATATTGTTAGATGATATTAAAAGCTATAACCTCACGCTTGTTATCAGGAAGGAAAGCCTCGCTGCTCATGCGGCCGCATTCATAGATATATATGTATACTAAATAGTCTAAATTGCTTGTCGTTAATTAATTTCATGTGCACTCAGGCCAAACATATCTACAAACCAATCTATCTATAATTGTGAGTACTAGGGTTTAGCCCCCCGCCCTCGATCCAACTGAAGCTAATTCAGTAGTCCTCCTTGAGGGTCCATCACTGCTTGTAGCCATGCATACTTGTGATAAAAGATCTGTCTAATTAATTAGGTAAAATGCCATCAGTTTTTCCCATGAAAACGGAAAGGAACATCCTCCCTTGGAGGACTGTATATATATAGACAGCAAATTTGGAGGACTGTATATATATATAGACAGCAAATTAAGTGATATTTCTACATTTGAAAAGATTCAAAAAGTTAGATAAAACAATGTAATGATCTTATTATGACTTGAGGCGGCGCTTGCAATTTAATTAGTATGGAGATCTCTATTCCTTTTTTTTTTATGTTTGTTTTTTTGGTCAACACTATTGTGAACAGCCACCTAGAAGCAAACAAATAGTTAGTCATATATATCAAAGAGAGTTGATGGTTGAAGGAGGCTCGCTGCATGATAAAATCATCTTTGGAAGTAACTAGTCTTGTTAACTCCGCTGTTATACACTATATAGTTACTGTACTATATGTAAAGAAAATGATCTAAAATACATATATAAATTGCAGGAGCTGTCCATATATATTGACTGTGATGCACGAGCGATCACAATTTTTCTTCGTCAACACGTAGACGGGGGAATATGGAACAAAGCGGTCACGAATGTTGTCCAAATCATGGGTCCTATAATCTCTAATCTATCCTTTTGTTTTCATGAGTACCCCTCCACTACTATCCCATCTTGAACCATAGGGCTACTAATTGTATGAAAAATACAATGGTCAACAAAAATAACATTTTAAGTTGGTTCTTTATATTTTAGACATTTTGATCTGTTGTTAAAATGCATTCGTACTGTCACATATTCTTCAACATGGTCGATTTCTTATTTAGATTTTGCGGATTTGAGGTTCTTTGTTAACGACTGGGATTCAATTATTGATAATGGAATTGTTATTCTTGAAGTAAAGTAATGTCGTGTGTATCAATATGACGCGCATTACTATTTATGTAATATTCTATATTATTTAGCATGACATTGGAATTCAAGTGTTGATATTAATAATTTTTGAAGGAGCGGATGCAGTGCCACCCCTAAGAGGAATAGAGCACTGCCGCCTCTTGGCCCCAGCCATGGCGGGCGTTGGGGGAAGGGGGTTGGCTTCCGCGCCCCCTTCCCCTTCCTCGACCTCCCTCAATCGTGGCAGAGTTTGTTGCAGATCGATTTGTTCAAATGTCGTTGGCCCTAGGGGAAGTGGCCCTGACACCGCCCCAACTCCTCGACGCCCCAACACCACTGGCCCTGGTGGAGGCTCCCCCGACACCGCCTACTGTGATTCTTTCTGCTCCAGGGCCCCAACGCTCCTTTGCTCAAGCTTTGATGTCTTGTGCCGCCTCCACTTTCCCTATAGGTATTGGTCAATGTGCCTACCTTCATTGATGGAGGTGAGTCGACTACCTTCTTCTCCTCTTAGGAGATTCAATATAAGTCATTGGTTCCCTTTAAGTTCTGTTAGTGGCACGCATACTCCACAGGGACGACGACCACTGTTCTTGGAGATTAGATCACACATCTCTACTCGGTGCAAATTCTAGAAAGATTTTATCTTGAGTTCCTTAATTAGATCCAAAGCACATGTTCTTCCTGCTCCAGATGTATATATGAGGACAACTATCTTCAACTATTGCTTAGGGAAACTTTTTACGTGTAAGGACGTCTGTTCAGGTTCTATAAGTGGTCGATGAACTTTGTTCCCTCAGTGAACTCTCCTGTTGTTCCAGTGTGGTTAGTACTCCTCGGGTTGTCAGCAAACTTACAACATTCAGAGCCTTTTCTTCGAACGATTGCAAGAAATATTGGTATTATTCTCAAGATTGATCCAAATACCTTGAATCTCACAAACACTTCTACCGCAAGGGTTTGTGTCGAATTGGATATTTCTAAACCTCCTTCGAGTCATATTTGGATTGGGTTTCCAAGAGACGGGGGGATGGTAGAAGGTGCTCTTTCTGGAGTTATTGGACTTCTATACTTCTTGCCAGTGACTGGGACATGCTTCTATCACCTATAAGCGGTCTCTAGATCGTAATGATGCCCCCCTTCACCTTCTGCTCATCAGGGTTTGACCAAGGCAACCACTGCCGCTCGCGATGATGCCCCTATTTGTGAAGCTCAGAAAAGCCTTCATGAGCATGAATTTAAGCATCCTCCCCCCACATCTCAGTGGCATCAGGTTTGTCAAGATGCAATGCCTGCTGGAGCCATTGCTGGATAGTCTGCTCAAAATCTGAATGTCCAATGCTCGATGATCGTTAATGGCACTATTGGCGTGGACACAGATGTCTCTCCATCTGCTCAAGGGTCACCATGAGCACACCCTAGCCTGGCCTATTACTCAAGATGTTGTACATCCAGTCACCAGTGATGATGTCAATATGCATGGCCCTGTTTCTCATAAAGATAGTGCTGACATTGTCTATGTGTGGCTTCTCGGCCCCAAGAATAAGTGACTGATAATGTTGTTCTTGAGGTTGTTCCTCATGTAGATGCCCATTCACCTAGTGAGACTTTGCAAGTTGTCGATGTGCCTACTTCTGTTGAGAATGCTATTGCTTTGTTCAATCATGAAGATAGGCATGGATCGCTCCCTTCCCATGATTAGGCTTTGCAAGTTGTTGATGTGTCCGCTTCTGTTGATGGTGCTATTCCTTCTGAAGTTGTTCAGAATCTCGGATCCCACTTTAATTCCACGAGACTCGTCACCTCCTATGGTGAGTTCTTCAACAATATCTTTGGGTCGTCAGAAGTGCATCTCTCGCCCTAGTCACAAAAGGTGCACTTAAAATTTGCATGTCTATTTCTCGGACTCGCTTCCGAGAGCTTATAAGTCCTCCTCGCACTATTACTTGTGCTTATCCGGTAGTGGATTTGACTTCAGTTATATTTTTACAAAATTCTTAGAATCAAATGTTAAGGGATCCAACTGACACTCACTCTCCCATTGATACTTTCAATATTAATGTTGTCCCATTTATCCCTCACGTAGTTCACAACTAAGATCCTTAGGATGATGATGCGTTTCTTATAGCACACGGGATTTGAGTTGGAGATTATCTGTCGGAGGAGTACGATCAGGAAGCAGAAGATCATATTGGCCCCACCGTTTGAGTCTTTGTCCTCGATCCCTACTTTGCCATAGAACTCCTTAGGATCGCTCCTCTCTATAAATATTAGAGATGATTTCTCCCGGCTTAGATTATATTGTATTTGTTGCATAGTCCTATAATTTAGAATTTTATTTTTTCTTTGGGCCGGTCTTTGTTTTGTAAAAAGGGTCATGTCTATCATTTGGCCTATGCCCCCATATTCTTTTTTGTGTCTTTCAGTCTCCCGTTCTTTTTTTTCGCTCTTAATATATAAAAATTAACGCTATACGCTTTATTGAAAAAAGTGTTGACATTAAAGATAAATGATAGAGTAAATATTGTGAAATTATCAGTTGTCTTATGTTGTAGCAATAAAATAATTTTCAGATCAGATGACATTATTGGATGAGACTTTTTCTCGTGGGATTCATACTTAACGCGGTTTTTCTTGGATTTGCCGACGGATAGCCTTAGCCATTCCCTATGTGTATGCGCTCTCATCAGTTAACATCTGCATTGCTTGTATGGCTCTCCGCTGACCAATACAGACTCAGGCCCTCAGGGGACCTTTCTTGGCATTGCTAGGCCACACCATTATCTGGAATCTGAGAAGGATGAAGAGATACGTAAGAACAACATTACACTCAAGTTGCGTGTTTGAGGTGCAATCTCCACCTTGATGGTCAAAAAAACAACAACAACAAAAGAGAGCAGCCTTTGTGTGTGTGTGTGCGCGCGCGTGTGTGCGAATAACATGAAAGTGACATTGCTGTTGGATAGTCTCATGTGCTCGTTGTGCTCTTCCACAAAAAATGTGAACTCTATTGCTGAGACGTTACATGCAGGAAGACTACGAGAATTACTTAATTTCCAACTTATGCGCATATGGGTTTTACTTTAAGTACTTAATATCCATAGAAAATGGACTTTGTGTCATGATCCATAAATTTACGAAGTAGGCTCAACTAGTAGAAGAGACCATGTAATTAGGGTTTTCTCCTTAGACAGGTGAGACGTGTTAGGAACATTTGACCAATGTCCAAGATATATAGACAATAAACTTAATTAAAAGGTAGCTAGCTAATTAGAGAACCAGCTGATGCAAGAACATGTATAAATATCGTTACCATTATCCAAAATTATTCAAATGTAGAAGGATGTATATATCTGTCCTTCAAATTAACTTTGAAACGTGAAGGACAAATAAATAAATATATATATTCGGGTATCCGGGTGTCCGCTGGCAAAATGTTCATGGTTGTCTCCCTGGTAGGGGAATATGTCTCAGAAGACTCCAAACAGCCAGCGCTCGTGCTTCTAAGACGACCAGGACAACCTATTTCTCCTCAAGGCAATGCTTAATTACATCCCTGTGATCTATCAGCTGCCAGAAGAAAACGGCGTCACGGGTGGAAAATGTATTGCATGGGGGCCTATATATTATAAACCAGCTGTGTTATTGTGTCACAAATGGTGGGGGAATGTAAATGTTACTGTTTGAATTATGATCTTGGCGATGTCGTGAGGTGAAGAATAATACTGCAATTATTAGTTAAACAGGGATCGGCCGGGGAGACTACTGAGCCCACAGCATGCCCTCGCCATGTGAAGAGTAATTGACCTGTCCTTTTTCCGGTTGGGAAGCTTGTGACAAGGGCAAGGACACATTAATTCCAGGTTTTTGGAATATCCAAATGATCATACTTTCTGCATCCACTTAATTTGAGACCGGAGAAAATGTTTGAGTTGGATGAGAGATAGAAAGAGAATTCAATGATTTTATAGTAAAAGGAACTTCTCTTTTGGTTGGTACGTGAAACATTTGTTGCACGTTACAAATTAAGAAAAAGTGTGAATGCTTGTAATCCCAAGACTCCTTGACAACTTGTCAATTCCAAGGAGTAAGGATGGACTACTGTGAACCACACGCATGCGCATGATATTTTCTGTTTGTTAGAAGACAATTTGGGAACGGGGCGGTTGGCTGAACAAGCACCGCCGACTGTGGTTTTCAGAAACTTAGGTCCCGTTTCGCCTATTATAGACAGTAGACCGCTTCCAACCCTAGAATGTCCATTTGAGCAGGTTTTCAGCAAAATGTACGTGCCTCTTGGGGTAACCAGTTGGAAACGTTTCTCCTCGTTATATAAACCTTGAAAATTAGGGTTTTGAGAAGGAGACCTGTTCTTGTGGCCGCCATAGATTATTGGAGAGGGTTTTTGACTCTTTTGGACTCTTTCTCTCTTGTTCTTGATCTTGTTCTCTCCTACTCGTCGGAATAGGAAGACTATCTATGAGGTCATTTTTGATGAATGGTCACTTGGGAGTGCGTCCACGAGATTGCTATATATAGCCTCGTATCCTAGAGGAAGATCACAAGACTCTAACACACCAATATTATGGGAGCAATTTCTTCTCTAAGGACAATCTAGAGGTTGACGTTTCAACTGAGTTATTTAATCTTGTCTTTCTATTTTGTTGCATGATTTCTATACATGTGTTTGATGTTTGGCCTTGCTTTGGATCGGTTCTTGTATTTGATGTCGACATGATAATGCCATGTTTGATCCATTACATGTGGATTTTCATTGTTATGCATGCCATATATATCATGTTTCTAACAATCTTAGAGAAGAAATCGATCATGTCAACTGTGTCGTCATCACTTGCATCTTCATCTATGGCAAGAGTGGACATGTCTAGGATGCTAGAAAATTCTCTGGACGACAGTTCAGGCGTTGGCAACATCGTATGAAGATCTGGTTGACCACCATCGGCTTGATTTCATTTATTGAGTCGGACACTCCTAAACAAGTTGACAATGACCCGAACAATGCAAAAGTCGTTGAGGATTGGAATAAAAAAGATTAGAACTGTCACGGTTGCATCTTGTTGGCTCTATCCAATGCTTTGTTTGGCATGTACAGTGCAACAACCTCAACAGCCAAGCAACTTCGGTCTTGAAAAATACTCCGTTGCGAAGTTCTTGAAATTTCAAATGGTTGAAGTAAAGTCTATGTCTGAACAAGCACATGCATGAATTCTATTCTTACTCCATGCATGGTTTGGGTGAGGCTAATATGAAACTTCCATAAAAGTTTCAAGTGATGTCCATTATTGAAAAATTCCTTAAATCTTAGAAGGATTTGAGGATGACACTGAAACATAGGAAGGGTGCCTTAATACTCAATGATCTTATGATTGTAATAGTCATCGAAGATGAGCATAGAAATCAAAAACATGTGATGCCTATTGATTTGCATATGCATTTGATGACTGTTAATGAGAACACGGATTATAAAGGAAATTCTAAAGTTGAATTTAAAGCCAAGACTAAACCAAAGGGCAAGATCCAAAAGATGTCCAAAAACAAACCTTGCTGGGAATGTGGACATGTTGGACATTTCATCAAAGATTGTGCTATCAAGAAGGCTAAAAAGTCTCATCATGGAGTCTCTGCATCTGCACCAAAGATTCATATGGTGATTGGTGAGGCTCATCCCAATGGAGGGTATATGTCTGTAAATCCTCAAGTATTTACTATATATGAACTAGATGAATGGTTGTTTGACACAAGGGCTAATGCATATATATGTGTTGTCCACATTTGTGTCTTACTAGCTAGGCCATTCATGGTACCTTAGTGACCATGGGTAATGTGAGTGTTGCCAAGGTGTTAGAGATTGGACGAGTGGACCTACAGTTCACTTCATGATAACTTATATCACTACATAGGGTGCATCACGTAGCATCTATCCATAAGAATATCCTTAGTGGTTCATGTCTAGTGAGAGAGGGTTTTGAATTCAATATCAAATGTAATAAAATTATATATTGTGTTCTGGGACCTTTATTGGAAAAAGCTACTTGTCTAATGGCTTGTTTAAAATTCATGTTGATCATATTATGAATAAAGAGGTGGGTGGTGCTTCAAGTTCTACTTCTTATTTTGTTGCATTCAATGTTAATACTGATTCATCGACAATGTGGCATGAACATTTAGGACTTTTAAATTTCAATTCTTTGAAAAGAATGATGAATATAGGAATGATACATGAGCATTCTATTGATAAGACTAAGAAATGTGATATATGTGTGCAAGCTAGATAGCCGAGAAAACCTTTCCAGTCTTTGATTAGAGATTCTAAAATATTAGATCTTGTGCACTCTGGTATCTTTGAGTTTAATGGTGTGCTAACTAGGGATCATATTTTTTTTAACCTTTATAGATGATTGTAGTAGATATTATCAAATGTATTTGCTTAAGTTTAAAGACAAAGCATTGAACAAGTTTGCTATCCTTAATAATGAAGCAGAAACACAGACTAGTAAAGTTATGTGGGAACTATTTATTTTATTTTATTTATTTATTTATTTATTTTTTTTATTTATTTAGTGCGTAGACGTGTCAGTCACGAGATGACAGTTTATTCAAATTTCAAAGACCGAAAGGCTTGGAGTCACTGAGATATGCGCACCGTTTGGTTTCCCAGACGATAGTAGGTGTTGAGTCGGGACTAAAACCCACCATACCATAAAGGTCACGACATAAATTACATCTCCCCGAAAGAGAGAAGACCTTTGATTAATCGCCAGGAGAAATGGCCCTATGGCCTAAAATCTATATTAATGCAAGCATGAAAATGAATAGATGACCCCAACGGGACCCTATTGATTCGGCGAGGTAGGAACCCTACGCCACTCATGACCATTTCATTATGATCACTATCATTATTCTTTTGTTATCATTTTTTATTTTATTATTTATTATCTTTTTATTCTTGGTTCTTGTGATTTTATTACATTTTGTTATTTAGATTTTATCATGATTTTTACTGTTTTGATTTATTATATTTTTATTTTATTTATTTATTTATTTATTATTCTGATTTAGTTAGATTATTCATATATATATATTTTATTATCTTAATTTTATTGCATTATTTATTTTAATTTTATTTGCTTTGGTCCTATTATATTATCCTTTTAATTGTTTTAACTTTCTTACATTTCTTTGCTTCGATGTTATTTTATTATTATTTTGTTATGTTATGATTGTTATCTTTATTATTTTTATTTCCTTACATATTATTATTATTATTTTTGTTTGGATATATATTCCTCTTATTCTATTATTTTATTATTTATTATTTATTATTTATCATTATTATTTATTTATTTTTTTATCGTGACTTGAGCGACGAAGAGTCAAAATTTTGGCAGCATCTCCCCGTGTCCCGGAGTATGTCAGGAGGATGCAGCGGGTGCTCGTCTACAAAAGCCTGAGACGGTTCCTTAATCGTCTAGGTGTGCATGGAGCGGCAGCACCCTGGCCCATATCGAATGCAATACCCCCGAGGGCTAGCCTACTAGGAGGTTTAGATCATTCGAGGGACTTCTCGATCATGTCTGCGCGAATCTTTCGACTCACCGTTGACACTGTTGCATATGCATGTAGGTTCAAAGGTGAACTGGCGTAGTCTCGGGCCAAGCATCGTAGGAGGCTTGTTCGGACATTGATGCATGACTAATTTATGCTGACGATGCAACAACATCACAGGTAATCCCTTGGACATATGTGCGCCTGTGATCAAGTATGACTTAATGTTGGGAAAAGGGGAATAAACTGGCAGGAATAGGTCCGACTCGAAGAGTTATCGGCCCTGAAGTGAGGTCAGGTCATGGCCATGACGGGGCAAACCCGTGGACCCAAACCGTGCTCGCAATAGGCCTTGTTTATATTTACTTTATTCATGATCCGAGAGACCTGATCGGGCTAAATTGTCGTCAAAAGGTGAACCCGGGGGTTCCCGCCCGAGCAGTACAGCACAGAGTGAAGCCCAGTGGTCGACAATCGCGTGAGAGGTAGAAAGAACCCATTCCGGCTTATAGAATCGCAATGGGAGGGAGAATAACAGAATTTAGCACTTAATTGGCTTAGAATGAATAGTTAAAAGTTACTATTCATTAATGCTCACTCTTTCGCCGACTTCTGGATGTCCGGAAGTCTGGAGAAACTCCTCAGGACCGGACGTAGGGAATTAGTGGCTCTACCCCTGGGACGAGCGGGGTGACGATGCGGGGTCAAACGGACACCCGGTGAAACAATTAGTGTAAAAGGTGCATAATGTTATGAATAAAAAAAAGGGTTTAAATGCATTAGGATGAATAGTGCCGTTGTCGATTCATTGTTGCCGTGTCACATGTTAAGAAGAATGGAATGAAACTTATTTTTATAAACAGTAAGCCTACTGGTTCGTGCTTCACAAAATAGAGAAAAAGAGGGGGGGCTAGGCTACTGGATCATGAGGTTAAGGCTGCCAGATTGTTTTGTTTTTTTTTGTTTGTTTATTTTGCTATTATATTTTATCTTTTTCTGTTGAGAAGAGGGCCTACCGGTTCATGGGACCTATGGGTGCCAGATCAACTATGTTCTTTTTTTCATTCATCTCTTTTATTCTTTTCTTTCCTCTCTTTTATTCTGTTTGTTTTGCTTTGATTTGATCACATAATATTTTTTGTTGTGATTTCTTAAATATATATAAATTTTTATTTATTCTTATTTTTATTATTTAGACTTTGATTTTCATTTTATTTATTATTATTATTGATTATGCATTTCTTTTTATGAATTCTTTTACCTCCCCTTTTTAAAATTTATTATTACCATTATCATTATTTTTATTATTTATTTCTCTTATTCATTAGCCCGAGATCTGCTGCAATTTAAGTAGCACCTTCCCAAGACCTGGACATTCTGGGGGGTGTGAAGCGGGCACACATCTATGGAGATCCGAGATGGTCCCTTAATTTATTAGATGCGCATAAGAGCGGCAACATCCATAATCGTCCCTGCGCCGTATCAGTTATAGAGGAAAATACAAAATGGGTGAATAGTGAGTGTGCCGATTCATGTGCATTAAATGCACTGACGATGCGTGTTGAAAGGGGAGCCGATACACACATTATAGGAAAAGAATAGGGGGAAGAAGAGGACATGGGCATGAAGCCCTTGGAGACCGCTAGCATCGGCTTTAACTCGGGATCATATCCACCGTATAAGATAAATCCCGAGCCCAAGCTCCCACGAGGAAATCCACGTCCCTCTTTTGGGATCGGCATGCTTTATTCCCTTAGAAGTGCAACCACGGCACCGCGGTGAAAGAAACCACATGTAAAAGAACATAACATAAAAGAATAATAAAAGAAAAGAATGATCATAGGAAATTGGGACACATCCACTACAACTTGAGAGTCTTTCAGTAAATCCCATTCACCCTCATGCATGTACTACAGAGAAAGACAAGAAGAAGAAATAAAACGAATATAGGAAATCAGATAGCGAAAAGAAGGAAAAAAATTACAAGGGGGAGGGAGTGGAGCATTGACTCTTCTCCCCCCCCTTCCTCACTTCTCTCCTCTCTTCTTCTTCAGGCTTCATGCGTCTCCTGTGTTTTTTTCTTTTGTGTCTGTTCCTCTATTCTCCTCCTCCTCTTTTCCTTATATATTCTCCCTCTGTATCTCTTCTCTCCCCGTATTCCCTCCGTGTTGCTCTCTCTTCGTATGCCTTTTTTTCCATTTCCTTCACTGCAGCCCCCTTTATATAGGGGTGCAAGGAGGTAGATGTGAGGGCCCCTTGCTAAACTGCTAGATGGAGCGTATCTTGCATCCGGATGGGGTTTTAGAGCACTGCCGGTTCAGGCTTGATGGGGCTGCCCGTTGAAGTTTGAAGAAGCTGCCGGTTCAGTAGTTTAAGCGCTGCCATATGGGGGCGTGGCGTGCTGCCGGTTTAATGACCCTTAAGGGGCTGCTAGTTGGAGCAGCTTGAGCACTGTCGGATGGGCTTCTAAGGGCTGCTGTTTGGGGTATAAAACTGTTTGCGACGTTTTTTTTTATCCGACCGTCTTGTCGTTCTTACCTTATTTCGTGTATATATGTGTATATGTACATATATACGCTTCTTATTTCACGTATCGATCAGTCATTTGACTAACTGGTAGTCAACTGACCGATTGACGACGCGGGCGTGCCAGTCACATGAGTGACGATTTTATTGTGCGCTCATTCTGACCCATGTCGGGCGAATGTGAGGTTCGGTCGGGACCAGCAGTCCGCCATACCATAAAGGTTATGGCGTTAATTACATCCCTCACGAGGAGGGAACACCTTTGATTAATTACCGAGATAGCGGGCTGTCAAAGCCAGAATAAAGGATACAGAGCATGCGAGTGATCATGCAAGATGCTGCGATTGACTACACACGATTTATTGGGGTGGACCCTAGTACATGGCGGAGGACTTAGGCTCGAAGGCCACCTTCACGCGTAACAAGGCTTCCAATCAGGCGTAACCTGACCTTCTGGCAATATTATTTGATATACCAAAGATGCGCATATTTAGGCATACATTAATGTGATATGAATGCTTGGACATGCTAATTTTATTCAGTTTATTTGGTCGAGGAGCTTGTGTCCTTCTATGATTAGCATAAGAAATCATCCCATGAGTGGGAAAAGGGGTTGGAATGACGCGACGACACGATTCGGAACGAAACTGGTGCAGTGCATGCGAAGAAAGGGGCTAAAACGCTTGAAACGGCGCCCTGAAACGTAGGTAAAAGGCTTAAAACGACGCCAGAAATGTAGGTAAATGGGAAATAGCCTGTTAAAACGGCGCGGCCTGATTAAGGCGCGTCGGGAAGGGCGCGCCGGTAAGGGCGCGCCGGAAAGGGCGCGCCGGGAAGGGTGCGCCGTTTTAAGGCATTATCGTGTACGAACTACGCCGATTTAGCCCGATTTCGCGGAAACGGGAGTTTCGTTGGTTTATTTATGGATATATTAAAAAAATGTTTTGGAAGATTTTGAGAATTTATTGAGTTTATCATTCATCGAATCGGTCCCAAGCCATCCAACGGTCGAATCACGGGCTCGCGCGAGGTTCAGACTCGAGCGCGGCGATTGTTCCGAGTTTAAACTCGTTCGAGCCGGAATTTCGGCATCATCTCCCCATCCCAAAGGATTATCCGGGAGAAGCGGAGAGTACTCACGTGGCGGAGTAAACCCCTAAAAGCCGGGTGGCGCAACGGAGGCCGGCAGACCCAAACGGATAGGAAGACCCCGAGGGCTAGCCTACTAGGGGCATCAAGTCCGTGGGTGAGGGTGGGCGGATAAGACGACTCATTGTGGGAGCGAAAAACCCCGAGGGCTGGCCTACGAGGGGTATGCGACCCGAGTCGACTCAACGCTCCAGACGGGACGACCGATTAGAGAAGGAAACCCCGAGGGCCAGCCTACGAGGGGCACACGCATCTCACGGCCACCACAAAGTCCATTAGGGACTGTGGATTTGAGATGTCCGAATTAACCCGTTTACTATTCACTCATTAATCCATAGGAGATTCGTCACTACTGGACGGTCCCCGGTGGACATAGTGTTATCACAATGGAACAGTGGGGGATGTTCCCCTCTCCCCGATCACCAAATCTCCTTAAAAGGACGGTAACACGACGCGGATGCAACTCATACTCAGTCGGCAAACTGATCATGATATATACAGCTATATATATATATATATATATATATATATATATATATATATAAGTTAACAGAGCGATCACCGAGCTAACGCTCGGAGAACAATGATGCGGAGAAACCAAACATCAAGCTTATAGGGACAGCCTTATCTCCTCCTGTTTATGATCAGAAACAGGAGGGAGGGGCAAGCGGACAGGCCCAGGGTCGACCAGTAAGACATACATGCGCATATCTCTGACGGAGAAGCCTTCGACATTCCATGAAAGGAAGAGCCCCAGGGAGAGGGGAAATTACTGTAGCCCATGGTGTACCAGGGCATATCCGGCATCGGAGAAGGCGGGTACGGAGCTCGTTCGCACCATGAAACAAGTAAACATGCAAACAGAAAGCAAAGGAAGCAGATGGGAGAGATAACCACGGCGCCGGGCATGCTCACATCCATCCATTCGTTGCACAGATCATCGGAGAGATGTGCACATGTGCACATCACCCTCCACGGCGCCGGCACTGTTGTGCGGCGCCGTATCAACGGCCACAGAAAGAAAACTCAAGGAGGAAGAGGAGGCAGCAATGCAGAGGTAGAGTCAGGCCATTAAACTCTTTAACCCATTGATATACATATTCATTCATTCCACGGTAAACAGATAAAATGCATACAAGCATATTTCGACGCCGGCGTTGTCGCCCGATCGTCGTTAACATTGAATGAAGGAAGAGGTTGAAGGAAGAAGTAGTGAATGACAGAGATGGTGAAAGGGGGGGGAGTAGGCTCATATCATCGCCTCTCCCCTTCCTCACTTACATTGAAACAGGGAAGAAAATCCAAGCGGAATAAGGGGGTTCGACCGAGAGAAACACGGAGACCCACCTAGACAGATGAGAGATAGATGCTCTCCTCCTCCGATTCGGGGGAGCTCGAGTGGAGCAGAGCTGCCGCCGTCGAGAGGCTCAGACGGGGGTTTTTTTAGATCGAAGAACCCTTTCACCCTTTTCCCTGGACCTCTCCTCTTTTTTTCCAATTCTCTGTTTTTTTCTCTTTCAATTTCGCTTCTCCCTTCTTTTTTTCTCTGGTCTCTCCTCTTTCTTCTGGCCGAAGGCAGGCTATATATATAGCTTCTGTTAATCCGGCGCCCCGGGAAGGGGGGCGCGCCGGATTTGGTGGCGCCGGGAAGAAGTCCCGGATTGGGCTTTTGCGCGCCGGTTTGACGGCGCCGGGGAACACGCCCCTGTTGCTCTTGCCGCGCCAGTTTGACGGCGCCGTTTCAGCTTGTTCTTGGCGTGCTGGGTCCGGTGGGTCCGGAGATGATTCCAGAAGCCCCCGTTGACTATTCCTCTCACCCTAGCCCTTGGAAAACCTTGACGAGGTGTTGACACAGCTCTTGGTACGACGAGTGGCCTTGATCAGACCTTCGCGTGTGTCTGGTCCGAGCACACGGACGTCCTGTTGGTACAGCCTTCGGCACTGTGACTTGTGCTCCTGGTTGAGACGGACTCGTGCTCAAAGCTTCTTTGCAGGATGGTGTTGCATCCTGGATAATTCCGCCTTGAACGGCGCTCAATCGGCCGCTAATGGGCCCACTATGGCGAGAAGCCGAACCCGTGTCGGGTAATCGGGACCCTCTTTTGGCAGAACCCTTGGCCTCTTGTTGTGGGCGGCCGAGGATGTTTTTCCTCCTTAGAAGAGTCATTGGGTAGACCGTCGTCCTTGGTCGGGCGACAGATGTGGGATAGCGGCATGACGAGGTCGATGCCGGATCATTGGGCAGGCTTGATCGCGTTGCCGGTTGGTTGTGGGTTCGTTCCGACTCTCCTAAGGTGAAGTCCCCGGTGCTCCCTTCAAGGTGGCTCGAGGCTCTGGCAGCTTGAAGGGCCTTTAGTAAGCTAGTCTTCATCGGCTTCTGTGCTTCAGTGGGCCGTATCATTCGTCTTTGCAGCTTGATCGCCGAAGGATCATATTTTGAGTGCCAACAAAAATCGACAAAGGAGGGCTATCGGATGAAGGCATGGAGGGATGCCGTATGAAGCATTTAATGCACTAGGAGTTATGGCTTGCCATTTGGGCATTAAATGCATTAGGGAGGGGGGGCTGCGGTTACACCCCCCTTATGCCTCTTCTTCTTCTTCTTCTTCTTCTTTTTCCTTCTTTTTCCTTTTGTCCTTCTTCTTGTTTTATTCTTCTCTTGTCATTTTTCTTCGCTTTTCTTCTTCTTTTCTTTTCCACTTCCTCTCTCTAATGTCCGAGCTTCCACAATCTGGCTCGCAGTGGTATATCTTCAGGGGTGCCTCGGCCTCCTTTGATTTAAATCCGATTCATCCATCGGGACACAAATTTATGATGACACGGTATCACATATAAGGTATGGCACCGCCATCACTGGTGTTGAAATTTAGCCGTTCTAGCCTCTTCTTGTGTCTTTTCGCTGTTGGGTTCTTACAGTCTAGCCCACGGCAATGTACTTTAGGAACAGCTTAACTTCCCACAATTTCTGATATATTTTGATATATTATGGTGTTCAAATTTCTAGACGTCAAGAAAGACTCGAGTAGGGGCACCGGATGGGGCTCCCACCTCTTTCTTCTTCTTCTTTCATTCTTATCCTTTTCTTATTTTTTGCTGGTGCCAGGGCAGTCAGTTGGAGCTTTGATGAGAGTGCCGATACGACATATCCCCCTTTCTTTTTTTTTTCTTCCTTCTTCTTTTATTTTCTTATTCTTCTTCCTCATTTGCTTCATCTGCCGAGGCGACCCTCTAGGCGAAGGTGCAGGCATGGCAGCTCTCCTTTTCTCTTCCTTCCCTTCTTTTCCTTCTTCGTCTTCTTCTTTGCCTGATGCAAGGCTTTGTAAAATATTCTTGTCATCATTTTGGACTATTCTTTTTGACTGCCCTTGTTTGACTAGACAGGACTTGCTGCTCTCGATGTCAAATTTTAGGTGTCAACAAATTCCCCCCACCCGCAGGTGTCGCGCAAGAGGGATGAATGAGCGGGGCCTATAGGTGTAGCCTCCTTTTTATTTCTTAAGTGATGTCCAGATGGTAGGACCAAATATCTTTTTCCTGCACATGAAGATTGTTAGCCAATGTAACGACCAGAGAATCCGATTACCGGGAAGGCCCGATAACCCGACACTCGCACCGCCGCCCACGAGTCGGGAGGGCTCGGAAGGGCTAAAAGGAGTGTGGAGGCACAAAGAAATAGGAAATAAAGCAGGACAACCAACAACAACAAGCTGAAAGAAAGAACAACTACAGCGACAACAAAGTCCAGTCCAACAGAAAGTACAGTCTAAAGTAGTAAAACGTACCACATGCCAAGTGAACACTCGGCCCGGCAAGCTGGCAACTGAGAACCTCCGCTCCGCACCCTCGAACCTCGAGGAAGAATCGCCACACCTGAAAAGCAGGGAATGAGTCTCCAAACAGAGACTCAGCAGGGATCCCGCGGAACCCCAACTGGAAACAACGGCGGTAGCGGAAAGGAAGGCTACAAGAGCAACCGCAACAGCAGGAACAGCAAACCCGGTGGCCGGTCGAAGCCCGGCGCTACAACTATTACTGTACCAGAAACACACTCCGATCTCGCAGTCGAGGCTACCGAACTGCACTCGTACCGCTTACCGAAGTAAAAACCCACGGCAACCACGCCGTAGAGGCCTGTCTCCCCGGACACGGCCGACCTGGACACACAGTCCAAAGTGCAACCCCGACCATCCGGTCGCGGGTACCACACGATAAGACGCAAGCTCGGTAAAGCCACTAGCACTAGTCTCACGGCGCGAAAACCAACACACGCGCCGCGGCGAAACAACCGAAAACACAACGGTCGACACGACCGAAAACCCGAAGGTCGAAGTCACGGAAACTGACAGTCTGTCACTCCCAACTCGACAGGAGAACCTCCCACTAGAAGCACAGCCGGTAGCGTCCCCTGACGTCTTACACCGCGCCACAGGTGAACCGCCTGGCGTGGTAGCTCCTACCAAAGGCGCGAACACCGTACAAGTAACCACAAACAAGTGACTAGCTGGGGTCACGCCCGTCGACATGGGTCCAACCGCCCCCAACCACGTGTGCACACACAGACCGCGCGTCCCTGGTCTGACCCTCTGACCGGTTTTCCCCTCAGCTGGACTCTGGCTGTAAGACGTGGGCCCCGACGGTAACCGGTCCACAAACCGTCTCTAAGGGTAAGCCCGTACACCACTCCCTGGTGCGACCGGTACCGCGTACTGGTAGGCTACGACTAGTGAGGGTCACTGAAGGAGTAGACTCTCAAGTCAACGGAAAACAACGTCCACATCCGACAAAGTACGGGGACCATCCCACGTACTAGCACCGTCGCACGGTGACCACAGTCGGAGAAGAAACGGGACTCACAGTCCACGGCCACGCACACACCCTGCGCGAGAGTCGAGAAAACCCAAGTGACGCTAAGTCACTGCACTCTGGACAGTCCTCTAGACGCCCTACACCCAACGGTTCTTGAGTCACAAGACTCGGGGTCAAGACCGTTGCACGTGACAGCACAAGGCCGTCAATCTCGTCCAATCTCTAGGTCTAAAATCACGGTAGCACGAATACCGAGGCAGCTCACGAGCCGCCGAGACCATTCTCTCGGAAAGGGAACTCAAGGGGCTAAGGCCACACACACGGCCCGCTCGGAAATCACTTTCCGGAGAAACCCACGGCGCGCGGGGAACCCTCGCCGCACTCACACCGACGTACGGTGACACAGGTCGAGAACACGGAAACCCGAGACCACACCATACCGTGACGTCTGGCCACGATGAACTGCATAGCATCCGTCAGGCCACGGGTCGGCAGGTGGATCGAGACCTACACGCCCGGGACTCAAACCGGTCAAAACGGAAACGCCAGCTAGACCAGCCCCTTGGGCAGTCCACTCTGGGCCGCTCAGGGACGTACGGCGAGGAAGGGGCCGCACCAGGGGATATACGGCCAACAGCAGGCTGTTCTTCTCCTGGGTCAACGAGGCACAAGCGGCTGGTCCCCAGCCGCACCAAGGTCAAACGGCTGACCCTCAGCCGCAACTGGGGGATGAACGGTCCAACGCGGTCGTTCGTCCTCCAACGGGGAACACATGTGCGGCTAGCCCCTAGCCGCGCGAGGGAACGGGCGGCTAGGACCTCACCGCGCAAGGCTTGTGCGGTCAACCTCTGGCCGCACAACAGCCCACGGCACCGGGGGATGTACGGCCAGCTCATAGCCGTACAAAGGGTTATGCGGCTAGACCCTAGCCGCACAGCCCAGCAACGGTCAAAATCGGAGGGAAAGGACGGCTCGACCCTGGCCGCACCTGGGTTATGCGGTCGCACGATAGACCGCATAACCCTCACTGCGCGCCAAGCCGAACGCTGCGCGCCGCGCAGATGAACGGTCAAGACGGGGCCGCCCATGGGGATGGACGGCCCTAGTTCGACCGCCTAACCATCACGGCGAGCAAACCGGGGGGGTTGGCCCAACGGTGGCCTTCCCACGCCCCGTCCGTGCCAAAACGAAGGGGATACAACCATAACCACCCTGGCAATCACATGGACTTCGACCGGAGTCAAAACGACGCACGAATCGCGAGAAACGAGCGATTCTACCGAAGTTACCCAAAAAGGGTTACTGAGCTTCCCGGAGCTCTACCGGTCCAACAGGACCACCAATTGAGACGAAATCGGTGACTATAGAACGCCCTCGTCGCAGAGAGTCTATTGATAGTAATCGATCCGAAAACCGTCGCCATTTCCAGACGAACCCTATGAATTCCACAAAAACATGATTTCGCTAGAACGGACCCAAACACAGCCGTTTCTACGCCGAACGATGTGCAATGGCAGGGGAAACGAGCAGAACGTAACAGTGTTCCGTCACCCTACCTCCACCGAAGAAACCGTGCACCGAAGCGACTAATCCACCGAGGGATCACGCCCGCCTCCGCCTCGATCCTCGCCCATCCTCGCCCGCATCCTCGCCCGTTCCTCCTCCACCTCGCCCCCACCTCGCTCCGTCGGCCGTCGGAGAAGAGAGGGGAGAAAGAGGGCGTGAGAGAAGAGAGAGAGTGAGAATGAGAGAATGAGAGGGGGAGAGAGGAAAGGGTTAATATATATAGAAAAATCTAAAAAGTCAAGAAATTCAGAAAATTATGAAAAATTACCTCCGCGATCCTCGGGAAGAGCGCAACGCAGTGGTAACGTCCCGGAGTCAGAGAACGCCACGGTTTGCCCTGCAAAGAGTTCCGAAGGCACATCAGGGAAAACACGTGTAAAGCACAAAATACACTCTGAGACCCACTAAAATGATCCGAAAAATATCCGAAAAATCCAGGGCATTACAGCCCTCCCCGCTTAAAGGAATTTCGTCCTCGAAATTTAGGACCTAGCACGAAGTCCCAGGGGAAGAACACTGAACCAACTGACACGCTGTCAGAGCCCCAGCACAGAAAACCTCGATTCTCACGAAAACACCGATCCTGAGGGACACAGCCAAACTTACAATCACACACAACACCTCGCTCCTCGCGCCGAGCACACTGGCCAACAGAGCAGGCATATACCCGAGGACACAGTCCGACATCACCTCAGACACCACGGAAACCAATCAAGGCGCCGCTGCCACCATCTCGCTCACCGAGGAAACACAACCCTCTCGGGGAACACGACGAAACCAAATGATAAGATCCTGGCGTCTTCCGTCATCACCTCACTGGACTCAGACTTACAGGGAAACCATCCCATGTTGGTCACCAAACCAGGGATAACCATTGCGACACCAACGTCCTATCAAGGACCACCAATCAGACGCCAATCTCTCAAAAAGGCCTCCGCCCAAAGGCGTCACTCTTACGTCTGGTCTCATCAAATCCTTCGATCAATCCAAGTGGACACCTGCCAATCCCGATTCCGCCCCTACCACAGAGCCACGGGACACCACCTGAACAGTGCTCATGGTGACCTGGTTGCCGACACCACGACCAAAGCACTCTAGGTCCCCGATCGATTATACGTCTCACCGTCACAATCCGACAAGACCGTAGAACCAACAGACGTTGCTGTGGTCGGTCACACGGTTAGGCTCACCAGCCACTCACGGCCGCCAACTGGGACCCATCGTCTGCTAGAGACCACTTCCTCAAAACACGATCTCAACCGAGGACACGACTGGGAACACAAGTCGGATACCAAGCCACCGACTTTGACCAACACGTCCTCGACCATCGTCAGGCGACATCCTCAACAACCCCATCCAGGTCCAATACCGACACCTGACACGGCTTCCATTACAAGAATAGGGTACTCATGCGGCACACTAGCCAGCACATCCCCCAACACTCCATCCAGCCAGTGCCAACAACCATAATACCTCGAGCAACGGCACGGCAACAACACGTTTCACACCGAGGAACCAATCCTCCAATGCTCAACGCAAACTCAGGAATCCGCTCGTAGCAACCAACGCTACGATCCTGAACCAATGGGTCACAAGCCCACCACGCTTCCGCTGCGCACTCTGATCCGTACGCACAGCCGAGAAAGCGAACACCGCCCAACCAGCACTCATCCTTCCGGAACAGCACCAGTACCCTCACACGACAAGGGAATGGGCACGACTTCTCACAGGCAACCACCTTGCCAAGACAAGGAGCACGTCGCGCACGGACTTCATGGCACACAAGGCCAACCAATCCGGGCACCCAATGCAAGAGGATGAACCTTAGCCCAACACAATCTCGCCAACCAAAGGGGAGACCAAACGCACTTCCGACCAATGGAAGAACTCCACACTCGACCTGACCTCAAACCTCGCGCATGCTGGAAACAGCACAATCCAGCACCAAGGAAAACCATCGCTTCCATCAGGTCAGCGCCTCCGACACACTCGGCGAGTGTCACGTCGGACCACAATCACAGCATCTCTCGATGCACCACTGCTAAAATTCCTTGAACTGCAACACGCCACGCCAAGAGCAGCAACACGAGCCATAATCGACAATCGTCAACGCTTATCCTCGAGTCCCGAAACTCACCGCGGAACCTTCACAACCCAAACCAAAACCAAGGCGAACACAACTCATTCGCACACAAGAGCCCAGGAGCAAAGATTTATTGGGACACCACAGCCCAATCCTGCCTCGAAATCTGCAAAACCATCGGGACCGACACGTCATTTCTGACGCCACAGAGCACGACAGGAACATCAGGCTCGACGAAACAGCAGCGCACCGAGAAGATCCTCCGCTCACCCGAGCACACTTCTCGATCAGAGCACCCGCTCTGCCACCTTAAACCACGACCTGAACACCTCAGGGGCTGGATAAACCTCAAGCTGGAGTGGCCAAAATCGACATCAGCTCCCTCAGAGCACACTCACGGCCACTTAACCACGAAAAATCCTCTCCAGCCACCTGACCACGCTGTAGGTTCCTCGAACGCAGCACCGCGAGCTCGCGCCTGCCAGCAACCTTTGCCCAACGTAGCACAACCAGGGCCACCACCGATGAGGGAGAAGACTCTCAACCTCGATCCTTAGACCCCATGCTGGCATGAAAGCCGCGGACATCAACCACCTTCACAGCGCCGCACAGCACACTCAAGCTCTCAAGCGAGAAACTAGGAGGAAAGCAAACACAAAACCCTAAGCCAGCTGCCGACTGTACTAGACCTTATGGACTCTGATCACTGCAATATCTTGAATTCCTATGTACGCCCACAACCACCGCTCTGATACCAGCTGTAACGACCCGAGAATCCGATTACCGAGAAGGCCCGATAACCCGAGACTCGCACCGCCGCCCATGAGCCGGGAGGGCTCGGAAGGGCTAAAAGGAGTGTGGAGGCACAAAGAAATAGGAAATAAAGCAGGACAACCAACAACAACAAGCTGAAAGAAAGAACAACTACAGCGACAATAGAGTCCAGTCTAACAGAAAGTACAGTCTAAAGCAGTAAAACGTACCACATTCCAAGTGAACACTCGGCCCGGCAAGCTGGCAACTGAGAACCTCCGCTCCGCACCCTCGAACCTCGAGGAAGAACCGCCACACCTGAAAAGCAGGGAATGAGTCTCCAAACAGAGACTCAACAGGGATCCCGCAGAACCCCAACCGAAAATAACGGCGGTAGCGGAAAGGAAGGCTACAAGAGCAACCGCAATAGCAGGAACAGCAAACCCGGTGGCCGGTCGAAGCCCGGCGCTACAGCTACTCCTACTATACCAGAAACACACTCTGATCTCGCAGTCGAGGCTACCGAACTGCACTAGTACCGCTTACCGAAGTAAAAACCCACGGCAACCATGTCGTAGAGGCCTGTCTCCCCAGACACGGCCGACCTGGACACACAGTCCAAAGTGTAACCCCGACCATCCGGTCGCGGGTACCACACGACAAGATGCAACCTCGGTAAAGCCACTAGCACTAGTCTCACGGCGTGAAAACCAACTCACTCGCCGCGGCGAAACAACCGAAAACACAACGGTCGACACGACCGAAAACCTGAAGGTCGAAGTCACGGAAACTGATAGTCTGTCACTCCCAACTCGACAAGAGTACCTCCCACTAGAAGCACAGCCGGTAGCGTCCCCTGACATCTTACACCGCGCCGCAGGTGAACCGCCTGGCATGGTAGCTCCTACCAAAGGAGCGAACACCGTACAAGTAACCATAAACAAGTGACTAGCTGGGGTCACGCCCGTCGACATGGGTCCAACCGCCCCCAACCACGTGTGCACACACAGACCGCGCGTCCCTGGTCTGGCCCTCTGACTTGTTTTCCCCTCAGCCGGACTCTGGCTGCAAGACGTGGGGCCCGATGGCAACCGGTCCACAAACCGTCTCTAAGGGTAAGCCCGTACACCACTCCCTGGTGCGACCGGTACCGTGTACTGGTAGGTTACGACTAGTGGAGGGTCACTGAAGGAGTAGACTCTCAAGTCAACGGAAAACAACGTCCGCATCCTACAAAGTATGGGGACCATCCCACGTACTAGCACCGTCGCATGGTGACCACAGTCGGAGAAGAAACGGGACTCACAGTCCACGGCCGCGCACACACCTTGCGCGAGAGTCGAGAAAACCCAAGTGACGCTAAGTCACTGCACTCTGGACAGTCCTCTAGACGCCCTACACCCAACGGTCCTTGAGTCATAAGACTCGGGGTCAAGACCGTTGCACGTGACAGCACAAGGCCGTCAATCTCGTCCAATCTCTAGGTCTAAAATCACGGTAGCACGAATACCGAGGTAACTCACGAGCCGCAGAGACCATTATCTCGGAAAGGGAACTCAAGGGGCTAAGGCCACACACACGGCCCGCTCGGAAATCACTTTCCGGAGAAACCCACGGCGCGCGGGGAACCCTCGCCGCACTCACACCGACGTACGGTGACACAGGTCAAGAACACGGCAACCCGAGACCACACCATACCGTGACGTCTGGCCACGACGAACTGCACAGCATCCGTCAGGCCACGGGTCGGCAGGTGGATCGAGACCTACACGCCCGGGACTCAAACCGGTCAAAACGGAAACGCCAGCTAGACCAGCCCCTTGGACAGTCCACTCTGGGCCGCTCAAGGACGTACGGCCAGGAAGGGGCCGCACCAGGGGATATACGGCCAACAGCAGGCCGTTCTTCTCCTCGGTCAACGAGGCACAAGCGGCTGGTCCCCAGCCGCACCAAGGTCGAATGGCTGACCCTCAGCCGCAACTGGGGGATGAACGGTCCAACGCGGTCGTTCGTCCTCCAATGGGGAAGACATGTGCGGCTAGCCCCTAGCCGCGCGAGGGAACGGGTGGCTAGGACCTCACCGCGCAAGGCTTATGCGGTCAACCTCTGGCCGCACAGCAGCCCACGGCACCGGGGGATGTACGGCCAGCTCATAGCCGTACAAAGGGTTATGCGGCCAGACCCTAACCGTACAGCCCAGTGTGGATTATAAAATTAGAACACCCCCAAATTAAATGATTTGCATAAAAGATGACTTGACAAGATATAGAACTACAATTGATGATAAAAAGGGGGGTTACATGTAATAATCAAAATCCGCGATCGCCACTGAGGCCAACAACATGCCAAATAATATAAAGATCAAGATAGGGCATGCTACATACCTCAGAAATTCAAGATGGCCAAGAGCTGGCCTGGGGATGAACGCGCTATATCGTCCTAGCGCCTTCTCAGGATCGCGCTATGTTCCTATAGCGCGATATCAGACAGGAAGCGGGATGAGTTGGATTCGTTCCTTCCTTGCTCCAAGGCCGGCCAAGGTGCAAGGGCTCCACGTATCAATCTTCTAGTGCCTGCAAACAATCATAAACAACAAACAGAAGGCCCATTAGATCGAGATTTTAGTAGAATCTGCCCCTATTCTTAATCAAAAGCATGTAAAAGAAGGGCTCGATTACCTGGGGGTTTGGTGATTTTTAAACCCCTATGGAAGGGCCAAAAATAGGTTTGGTGTGTGTGTGGATGCGTGTATTTTGTAAAAGAAGTATTTTTTGAGATCGATATGCAATGCTATGCAAAGATTGGGATGAACGAATTGGGGAGAAAAACTAAGAACTAGGAAGAACACAATATGCCCCTCAATACTCCCTTGGATATGTGAGGAGCGAGGAGTTGTTGATTTGGAACGAAACGCAGCCTCCCCCTCGTCAAGATCTCGAGTTGCATCCTCCAGAAACGACGGCCAAGAGTCCAATTTATATGCGAAAGATCAAGAACGAACCCTAGGTCGGAGTTCGATCCAAAACTAATGACTTGGCGGCTCAAATCAAAGCAATCTTGCCGATTAACGAGGGGGAAAGACTCCTATTAGGGTTTGGAACCTTCCTTTGGACGGAATATGATTGGAAACTTACCAAAATAAGGACTCAGATCGAAAAAAGGGGAGTCCGAGTCGGACTGGGTTTCTGACTGAGAACGCGCTACAAGCGTATAGCGCGTTCTTCATTATCGTGCTATGACGATATAACGCGACAATAATTGGCTCACCAAATGATCAGAAAAGAATAAATACCCATTGGGTAGTCGTTCAATCAAATATTAAATAAGAATAACATCCATAGTGGATGCCATAAAGATCAAATATCAAGGAATATCGACTGTTCAAATGATCATCCAATTAGGTCTATAATGCGCTATGAACAAGAAAGTGATGTGAGTGAATAACGCGAGAATGTCGAATTTCGAGATAAGATCCAAGGTATGGAAATTGAATTGTGGGGCCAAGAACAGGGAGAAATCCCAGAAAATCAACCAATTAGGGATCAATTGGGGCATTAACTAGGAGAAAATTACTCAACTTATCGGCCAAAATTGGGTGTCTACAGATGCCCCTCCTTGATATCCGCTTTGCAGGGAAGCGAGACGGAGGTGAAACGGAGACAAAACGGAGATGACACGGAGTGGTAGTGACGGAGAGATGAAGTGAAAATGTAGTGGAGCAGACTGATAAGTGGATATCAAGGAAAAGAGACACCCATCACAGCCGACAAGTGATAGGAATAATCCAGAAAACTCCAAGCTAACCACAAGGTCAAGCTAGCACCAATGACTCCTGCCTAGAACGATAGGCGCGGAACAAAGATAAGGGAGCTGATCAACCTCTTGCACAAAAGAGGCATCTGCAGTGCGTAGCAACTACGAATTTCACTCAGTTAGTGGAATCGACGCGAGCCCGGCGGATCCATAGACGCCATCGTTCGGTTCACAACTAATGAGTGGACCAAAAGAGATAAGTTGAATTGGATTGAAAGGAGATAGACAAATTCCAGGCAAAGGTCACATTGACCAACGAGATCCAGCGCTCGACCAGGAGCAATCTTTCAAATTCAGAATGGAATTGAATTTCTTTATTCAAAAACTTAAGCATTATTGATCCTTAATTGAGAAGAAAAACTGGACCTTTATGAATGCAAAAAGGGCATGATGCGTGCAGGGCTAAAATAAAAGAAATTGTTAAAACAAATGCAAAGAAAGAATAAAATATAAGATACTCAAGGATAATATTGTTAAATCAAACAGACTCGGGTCAAGAGTTATTCGCAACCACGGCGTGCGAGATGAAATCCATCGTCCCCAAATTTATCCGATCTAACGGCCTATCCGACGATTAACTGCACGTTTCTAGATCATCACTATTTTTGGTAGAGGGGAACTCAGATCCCGAAACGCACGGAGAACCGGCCAATCCTTGAGATAATATAATAATGTAAGTATCATATAGTAATGCAATAAAGGAAGGGATAAAGGAATACTTACCTGATGGCACGCCATTTTATTTTTCTCCTTTTCTTTTCCTGGGAATACAACGTTAAATGAACATAGAGCAAATTAAAGCAAGCACAAGCGAAGGAACACAAGTTTTTATTCATTCACAGCCTATATTCTTATTGCATTTTCTTTTCTTTTCTCCCCCCCCCATTTCTATTTTTTTTTCATTTATTTTCATCATCGCGCTATATATACATAGCGCGATAGTGTCGCGCTATGAACATATAGCGCGTTCATTACGCGCATATATTCAAAAACCGCCCCCCTCCCCTTTCATTCATTCCAAACCCATCCTTTCTCTCTTTCACCCTCTCTCTAGCCCAACCCTCTACTGCCCTCATCCAATGGACGGAGGACCTCCCCGACGCTCCAAACGGCGCGCCACCCGCGGCCGTCAACGAACTCACGCGGAAAAGGAATGAGTGCCCTCTCCCGTGGAAGAAAACGCCGACTCGGAGGCGACCGTCTCGGCTAGGCTTGAAGGAGATGAAATAGAGATTCCCCCCGACGAGGCCGAGGAGGTTGAAGGTGCTGCGGCGGCCGAGGAGATAGCGGCGGAGCCCATTGGAGGCGCGGCGGTTCGAAAATGACGATTGGTAAGAAACCGCCCCTAACTTGTTTTTTCTTTGATTTTTCTTGTTTTTTCTTTCATAAAGGATGAAAACGGAGGGGTAAACGTCCCCTTCGACCATTGTATAGGGCAGAATGCCTATGGAATGAAGTTGGGGAATGAGGGGTCGCCCCCTACCTTCGGAAGATGAACGCGCTATGTCTTCATAGCGCGTTCTTGATGAACGCGCTATGACGATATAGCGCGACAAAGAACAGAATGCCAGTTTTTCTTATTTTCTAATTTTTTGTTTTGTTTGATGGACACAAATTGATATTTCTTGCTTTTATGTTGTGTGCAGGGTGTGGAGGGTGCAGTTCGTGCCCGGATTTCATGGACACTGGTCCGGGCTGTCTACTTCGCACTACCGGAGTTTCAACGGGCCCGCCTCCGCCAAATGGGCTTTGGAGAGTTCTTGGAAATAGAGGTGTTGAGAGTCGATGTGGGATTGATAAGGGCTCTGCAAGCCAGATGGGATACGGGGTGCAAGGCCTTCCTCTTCCCCTGGGGTCATATGATCCCGACTTTAGAAGACGTCACCCGTATTACCGGGCTGCGGGTGCATGGATCGGCAGTGACGGGCTGCACTTACCCCGACTACCGGGAGATGGCGCGCAGGCTACTGGGCTTGGAGCTGGAGGGGATAGGCCGGACCTCGCTAGTGTCAAGGATCGCTTTACAGGAGAGTCTCGGCTTGTTCCACACACAGAGGGAGGTGGGAGAGACTTTGACGGCTCATGAGAGGAGACTAGAGGCTGGGGCCAGAGAGAGCTTCGCGACCGAGGCTGGCGCACAGGCCGACATGGAGCTGAGGAGGTTTCTTATTCTGATGATCGGCAAGCTACTTCTAGCGACTTAGGGTGATGCAGTGAGCTGCCGATTTCTACCCCTACTGGAGGATCTGAACAGAGTCGGACGGTATGCTTGGGGCGCGGCAGTCCTAGCCCATTTGTTTGACAGTTTTGGCATTTCTTCACTACAGTCTACACTCGGGGGGTTCTACCCTCTACTTCAGGTATCTCTCAAAACCTTAAACTCCATGGATTAAATTATGCACTTACCTCTTATATTGATCACATGAGCTACATTTCAGGTTTGGAGTTATTTGTATCTTCCTACCCTCAGGCGTGCTTGGGAGGATCGAGGAGATCTACTGCCCCTGGCCAGACATTGGACCCCATCACGAGACAACCGATCTTTGAAGGACCAGGTCACCCACATTTAGGAGATGTTAGATATGATGCCCCATATAGAGGTAAGATTTAATTTTTGAAATTGAATTATATTATATGAATGAGATCAATGGCGATGATAAATTGAACTCTGCAGGTGATCTGGACTCCGTATCAGAGGGATACTGGGGTGATGCCCTGGGTGGAGGCGGCCATCCCATACTTCGGGAGAGAGATCTGGTTGCATGCCCTCAACCTGGTCAAGCCCTTATACCATAGGCTAATCATGAGGACACTGGGGCTCCACCAGGCGGTAGTAGAGTTCCCGACCCAGGCGACGGACCCACGACCTGGAGGACGTTTTCGAGGCCTCCAGGGGACAGATGATTGGTGACAGCGTGCCCGGGAGCAATATGCAGATTGGAAAAGGCGTGGCCGACCAGTCCCTGTGGGAGCGGACTCAGATGATGCCTACCTCCAGGCATACTCTCAGACATACAGTAGCCATGTCTACCAAAGCGCACGTGGACAGGTATGCTTTAACTTCATTTGCATTTTCATTTACAAGAACTTGATTATACAATATGTGACCAACATGCGTTATTGCAGTTCGACATAGAGGGGAGACTGGCCATGGTACAGGGACTTCTCGACTCCATGATCCGGCAGCGTGAGGACCTCCAGCATACCGTCGATGAGCTGGTAAGTACTTGTAATTTAGAATGATTTGGATTTGAATTTCAATTAATGGTGATCTTTCTTTTCAGCGCGAGGAGCTGGATGCAGTCCGATCCTCGCATGGTGCTTCATCCTCTACTCAGCCCATCTGCGACCACCCCGATCTAGAGAGCCAGATTGCTAGTGCAGTTGCTCGGGCGGAGGCAGCTGAGGCCTCCCTACAGGAAATAGTAAGCAATTTGTTCTTTTAATCTTAGTCTTGAAAACTTTTATTAACATCAGTTATTGACCAAGATTTCGGGTGCAGGAGCAGGAGCTGCGGATAGCGGAAGCAGAGCTGAGGCGCCGCGATGCGGAGGAGCTTCCTCGAGATGTGGCAGAGCTACGCCTCTTACTCGGGGTGGAGAGGAGTGAGCGGCAGAGAGAGAGGGAGGGTCGAGACACAGAGAGAGAGAGAGATGGGAGAGAGAGTGAGTGGAGCGGGAGCTAGAGAGGGTGGAGCTGCGTACCAGATTAGGCATCGCCGAGCAGCGGGCGAAGAATGCGGAGGATCGCTATCGGCGGGGGCGTGAGCGGGCTCAGCGCGAGGGATACTCCCGAGCCTATTCGAGCACTGATTATTTAGTTACCTCCTCTAAGCATCAGAGGAGGGAAGATGCTGAGAGGGGAGCATGCGGTGACAGGGGTTCAGCTTCTCGGGGATCGATGGCTCCTCTTAAGTCTTCCCGGGGAGGATAGGAGGAGGCTGAGAGCTCGCGTAGAGGGGGAGATCAGGAGGATCGAGGGGAGAGCTAGAGAGGTTGTTTTATCCATTCTCATTTTGTACTATTTTGACATACATAGTGGAATGAGACAGTCTTTGATACTTGTTTGCACTTCTTGTCATTGTTCTTTTGATTTTGCGCGCCCCTGTAAAAGGACATCTCCGCAATAATGCCATCAGTAATATAATGCAATTTTTTTAGAATTTTTAAAAATATGCAAATTTTTATGAGTTTTCAAAAAGAATATTTGAATTTTTATGTTGATTTTGAAAAGATATGAAAGTTTTGAAAATGCTCAAAAATTTTGGCAAATTTTTTTTTTTGGAATTTGGCAATATTCAATTTTTGGAATTTCGGCAATATTCAATTTTTGGAATTTTGGCAATATTCAATTTTTTTGGAATTTGGCTTAGACATTGCTAATGCAGCATCAACGGATGTTTAAACCACTGGCTAAGGGTCCTAGTTCCTTTCCCTTTCGCTCAAAACTGCCCAAAGCCGGGCGTGCATTTAAAGGTGGCGCCCCATGACCAGCTACCTTTGGTTAACGGTGCTCCTACCAAGGCCATACCTGAGAAACATTCGGTCATAGAGGGAGAAGAGAAGAATAATTGAGGATAAGCTTTATGCAGGATGGGAGATGTCGGGACTTGAATTCCTTCGAAGGTATTTCCCCTC
This sequence comes from Amorphophallus konjac, assembly GCA_022559845.1. NCBI lineage: Eukaryota > Viridiplantae > Streptophyta > Magnoliopsida > Alismatales > Araceae > Amorphophallus > Amorphophallus konjac. The sequence continues at coordinate 358,997,508 of CM040123.1, read as the reverse complement.
AAAGAGGTGATCTGTTGTGTCGGGGCTTTGTGCCTTTGATTTTTAGACCCTTGACATGCATACGACCAGGGTTTTTCCCTGCGGGGACTTTGCCTCTCTTGACATGCCATAATTCATACTTTTACATTTATCAAAATTTTGACTTAATTTTCATAATAGCCCTTTTGGCTAGATGTATCATGAAATTTGATTTTAGTTTGGGTCAAGACTGCCCCTATTTGAGACTTCTCTCGTATTGGGGATTACCTAGGTTGGTCATTTTATCCGTCAACCTCTTGCCCCTGCACTTGGCCGAGTAGAGAAGAGAAAAGACTTTCAGATATACTCATGGCATGGCCAAAGTAGCAACGGTGTTTTATCAAAGGAGCCGTCTAAGGACGCCGTGAAGTGTGTGCGATGCCCAGCTAAGGGTTGCTCTTAACAAGCGGGGAGAGAACGTTGAATTCCCAGCGCGGGGTTTTTATTAACCAAAGGTGCTGCAGAAGCAAGCCTAAAGACTTTTTTGAGAATGATTTAATTAAGATAAAGGTTTAAAACACCACTTTTGATCTTGTTAAGAAGCACTTTATTTTGAAAATCATGCGTGAAGCAATAAGGTAATGATATCATAAAATACGTACTTACGCCAATATGTTACCTTGCGATCTTTGTGGAAGCAGCTGCCAAGGGCGAGGTTGATCAACATGGGATAGTCCTCTTTTGGCGAAGAAAAGGAATGGAAGCAAAGGATTTGAAAGTGGCTTAACAAGAAGGAGTGGTGTTCAGACTAGACTCAGACGAATAAGGAGAAAAGGAAGAGAGGCGAGGGCTAGAACTCCCTCACTAAGGCGCGGAGACCCTGATCACATGGAACAGTCTACAGAAGAGGCAGAGAATTAGAAGGAGGAGTGAGGACTAAAGCCTCGGAAGCAGTGGGAGAAAGGGCAGATGCCCAAGGTAGTGGATGTGGAAGAAGTTGGGTCGGACCCGAGATTAGGAGGAATCAGAAGAAGAAATTGATAGATGGAAAGAGGCGGATACGGAGGGTCCGGAGGCAGTGGAGTAGAATCATGATAGGAGGAATCAGAATCTGGAGAAGGCGAATCTCGAGGGACGCGATGCCCTGGGAAGAAATAGGGAAAAAGATGATGGAAAAGGAAGAAAAAAATGAAGGATGTGATATCCCGGAGGAGCAGAAAGATGAATCGGAAGAAAGATGGAGGGGCCGGAGGTTCCGGAGGGAGAAGATAGAAAGGGGCACGATGCCGTGAAGGAATAGAGAGAATAAGATGGAGAATCCGGGGGTTCCGGAGGAGGAAGATACCATGGGACGCGATGCCCAAGGAGAAGAGAAAGATCCGGGGGTTCCGGAGGAGGAAGATACCATGGGACGCGATGCCCAAGGAGAAGAGAAAGATCCGGGGGTTTCGGAATAGTGGAATCGGAAGGGGCGTCATGCCCTAAGAGGAGGGATAAAACACCTGGAGATTCCAGGGAAATAGCAAGAAAGGGGACGCGATGCCCCGGGGAGAGTGGATTAGAAGAGGATGAAGATGAATAGGATGGGAAATGCGGAAGATCCGGAGGTTCCGGAAGGCGGGGAAGATACGGGTCTGGAAACTCGGGAAAGAAGAAGTGCAAATGTATGCGAATGCAATGCAACAGATGCGATGAATGCATGGATGCAACAGAATGCATGAGATGCAAAGAATACGAAGAACATGAAGGGCGAGAGGATGATATCCCCCTCCTTACCCTTGGAGTGGCCCATGAAGAAAATGTGATAGACAAGAATGTGGATGACATTGAATAGAAGGTGGATGAAATAGTGGAAGGCCCCTTAGCACCAAGATAATCGCCCCTCCATGGCAATGAAAGTGTATAGCCAATTGGCCCAATGGATAAAGCAAGAGCCCATGACGAAGCTTCAATGGTAAATGACAACTCCCTTGAAGAGTGAAAAGTAATAGTGTGAGAGAGTTGGAAAGTCGGGATAAGAAGCATTGTGTTTCCCAGGGGTCGTGGCATATAAAGAATGTTGAATAGGATAGGCATTCGCCCCTTGTATGGAAGAAAAGGTTTGAGGTTTGAAAGTTGGAACAAGGGGTGCCCTGCCCAGCCCTTGGGCACAAACTTACATGGCATCAAAGTTTGACATTCTCTCTTAGTGAGCAGTGGCGGGAACTTGGCTTCTTCGACCATGCTTGGCACAACAACCCGGATCGGCATCCGGCATATAAACTCTTGCATCTTGAATAGCTCGGTTGTAGCCAAATCCTTCTTGCCCGTCTCTTGGTCATCTTCGATACAAATACTTGCAGAAGCACTCCCATTCCGAGTAGTAAAGGGGGATGAAGCGGAGGCGGAAGGCTCCATGGATGGTGGTGGTATAATGGAAAGTGTTGAAGAAAGGGTGAGTGGAAGTGGAGGTTCAAACACATCGAGCTTCTCCCTTTGCTCGGAAGCAGTCGGGGTTGGCTCGAGTGCAAAAAGGGGTGGACCTTGCTCAGGACTAGCCACGGGTAAGAGTGAAGGGTTAAGTAGTGGAGTAGGGGTTATAGGCATAGTGGGTTTTGGGGTTAAAGAGATAATGGAGGGTTGAGGTGGCGAACAAGGAGGAGGAGTAATAGAAGGCTCGGCAGAGGCCGGCGTAGTGGAGGGTGATGGAGGCTCGACGGAGGCCGATGGAATGAAGGATATTGGTGTGGTTACGGGAGGTGAAGGTTTAGTGCGTTGAAAATGCCGGATGGGGCGAGAGGTGTTAGGGATAGGATGAGACTCACGATGCGGCGGTATGGGTGATTGTAATATCAACCCATCATCGTAACACCAAGAGGTCTCATAAATGGGAGTTGGATCGGGGACTGTGGCATAGTCCTGAGCATAGGGGTCTTCTAGCAGTGGAGGAAGGGGACGGCGAAGGAAACTCGGAAGAGGTGCTTGCAGAGCTTCGTCGTATGCCGCCTCAAATTCTTCAATTGCCGGCTCTTCATTAGCAAGTTCAAGTGGACATCGTAGTGAAGGCGTGTATGTGGGTGGTGGAATGTAATGGTATTGTGTATGTGTATGTGGAGGTGGAGGGCCATATGCGTGAATTGGGTGAATGGGTGGAGGATGGACGGCGTCCACTTGAACGTTGAAACCCGCCGGCTCTTGCTTGCTCGCACTATCGATGCCGTAGTCGTCTCTCCTATCCTTCCAAGCTTGCTCCATCTTTGTAATGTCATTCAGAGCGGCGTGGAGGGGATTGACTGGAGTAGAAGGAGCGGGCCGTGGGCTCGTAACCCTCTTAAATTGTTCCTCCAACGAAGTGACTTTGTCGAGAAGCGTTTTTCAGAGGGGTGTGACCTGAGTAACAGAGGGTTGGCAGGGCCTTGAAGGAGGGGCCGCATAAAAAGACCGTGAAAGGGGGTTAATGGGATGACCCATAGAAGAACCCGGATGGGCCGGATTGCAAGGAATAAATGGGCCTTGGGGCCGTGGTGGAGGAGGAATAGAAGGAGGTGGGTATTGGACCACCCGAGGAGAAGGGTGAATAGGAGGAGATGGGTGATGGGCTACCCGAGTATGAATGTGAATAGAAGAGGGAAGTGGGTGATGGGCCACCTGCGTAGGATTGGAAGGAGGATGAGAGGAATGAGATGCACCCTCAACAACGGCCTTAAGGGCTTGGATTTGTTGAGGGGTGAGATGATCTAATGCATGCAAGATCTGGGAGACCTTCTCATCATCGAGAGGAGACGGTCCCGTAGGAGTAATGGCTCGCGATTGAATCGAGGGGCCATGAGATTGGACATTGCCCATGGGCCGGGCATGACCATAGGAATGAGTACGTGGTCCCTTGAAGATATGGTGAGGATTATGATGAACATGTTGAGATTGAGGAGTATAGGATGTGCTAGGTCGTGCGTCCTCATTAACACAATTAAGATTAAACATGTTATTTTCTCTATCAAGGTAAACCATTATGCAATCAAAGTTCAAGCAAAATAATTTGCAAAGAAGCACACAATTTGGAATGGTTACCGTTGATTTTTTATTTATTTATTTGGACCTCGGTGAATTAATGACTTTATGCAAATTGATGTGATCACTCAAGGGAGGAACCTAGTTTCAAATGTGGTACTCCGGTGTCAACTAGGAACACTCTCTCATTATGCATAGGCCAACTAAACCCGGGACTTCAAAGGTATAACCTGCCCAGCGTCCGTGAGGGAATCCACGGGTGCGAGGACTTACAGAGGCTTGGCTTAGGAATTTCCGGTCCAATGAGACGGAATGCTCAATGGAGGGTCCTTCCTTCACCAAGGGGGTGTGAGATCTCCTAAAAGTGTGGGGAGAGGGGGTCTCCCAAACTGAATGCAAAGATGAATGCTATGTTATGCAAGAATATCTAAACTAGAACTAGCAAATAAAATGAAAAATATATTAAAAAAAAGAATACACAACAGGAAGTGTACAAGATGCAACCAGAGAAGATGACAATCAGAACCCCGATAGAAGGTGTGGGTGAAATACCCTCTGGTGATTAACGCGCTATATGTCCATAGTGCGATCTGATAGAACGCACTATGGATGTATAGCACGACCAATGACAGGGTGGGGGAACCCCAAAAGATAAATAATCACACACACTTTGATGGATTAACAAGTAGGCAACCAAAAGAACGAACGTGGTGGCACAAAGTGTCCCACCGTGATCGCCAATTTGTGGATTATAAAATTAGAACACCCCCAAATTAAATGATTTGCATAAAAGATGACTTGACAAGATATAGAACTACAATTGATGATAAAAGGGGGGTTACATGTAATAATCAAAATCCATGATCGCCACTGAGGCCAACAACATGCCAAATAATATAAAGATCAAGATAGGGCATGTTACACACCTCAGAAATTCAAGATGGCCAAGAGCTGGCATGGGGATGAACGCGCTATATCGTCCTAGCGCCTTCTCAGGATCGCGCTATGTTCCTATAGCGCGATATCAGACAGGAAGCGGGATGAGTTGGATTCGTTCCTTCCTTGCTCCAAGGCCGGCCAAGGTGCAAGGGCTCCACGTATCAATCTTCTAGTGCCTGCAAACAATCATAAACAACAAACAGAAGGCCCATTAGATCAAGATTTTAGTAGAATCTGCCCCTATTATTAATCAAAAGCATGTAAAAGAAGGGCTCGATTACCTGGGGGTTTGGTGGTTTTTAAACCCCTATGGAAGGGCCAAAAATAGGTTTGGTGTGTGTGTGGAAGCGTGTATTTTGTAAAAGAAGTATTTTTTGAGATCGATATGCAATGCTATGCAAAGATTGGGATGAACGAATTGGGGAGAAAAACTAAGAACTAGGAAGAACACAATATGCCCCTAAATACTCCCTTGGATATGTGAGGAGCGAGGAGTTGTTGATTTGGAACGAAACGTAGCCTCCCCCTCGTCAAGATCTCGAGTTGCATCCTCCAGAAACGACGGCCAAGAGTCCAATTTATAGGCAAAAGATCAAGAACGAACCCTAGGTCGGAGTTCGATCCCAAACTAATGACTTGGCGGCTCAAAGCGAAGCAATCTTGCCGATTAACGAGGGGGAAAGACTCCTATTAAAGTTTGGAACCTTCCTTTGGACGGAATATGATTGGAAACTTACCAAAATAAGGACTCATATCGAAAAAAGGGGAGTCCGGGTCGGACTGGGTTTCTGACTGAGAACGTGCTACAAGCGTATAGCGCGTTCTTCATTATCGCGCTATGACGATATAGCGCGACAATAATTGGCTCACCAAATGATCAGAAAAGAATAAATACCCATTGGGTAGTCGTTCAATCAAATATTAAATAAGAATAACATCCATAGTGGATGCCATAAAGATCAAATATCAAGGAATATCGACTGTTCAAATGATCATCCAATTAGGTCTATAATGCGCTATGAACAAGAAAGTGATGTGAGTGAATAATGCGAGAATGTCGAATTTCGAGATAAGATCCAAGGTATGGAAATTGAATTGTGGGGCCAAGAACAGGGCGAAATCCTAGAAAATCAACCAATTAGGGATCAATTGGGGCATTAACTAGGAGAAAATTGCTCAACTTATCGGCCAAAATTGGGTGTCTACACCCAGCAACGGTCAAAACCGGAGGGAAAGGACGGCTCGACCCTAGCCGCACCTGGGTTATGCGGTCACACGATAGACCGCATAACCCTCATTGCGCGCCAAGCCGAATGCTGCGTGCCGAGCAGATGAACGGTCAAGACGGGGCCGCCCATGGGGATGGACGACCCTAGTTCGACCGCCTAACCATCACGGCGAGCAAACGGGGGGGGGGGGGGGGGGGTTGGCCCAACGGTGGCCTTCCCACGCCCCGTCCGTGTCGAAACGAAGGGGATACAACCACAAGCACCCTGGCAATCACATGGACTTCGACCGGAGTCAAAACGACGCACGAATCGCGAGAAACGAGCGATTCTACCGAAGTTACCCCAAAAGGGTTACTGAGCTTCCCGGAGCTCTACCGGTCCAACAGGACCACCAATTGAGACGAAATCAGTGACTATAGAACGCACTCGTCGCAGGGAGTCTATTGATAGTAACCGATCTGAAAACCGTCGCCATTTCCAGACGAACCCTACGAATTCCACAAAAACACGATTTCGCTAGAACGGACCCAAACACAGCCGTTTCTGCGCCGAACGACGTGCAATGGCAGGGGAAACGAGCAGAACGTAGCAGTGTTCCATCACCCTACCTCCACCGAGAAACCGTGCGCCGAAGCGACTAATCCACGCCGAAAACTGCCCGGAACGCGAACGACGCCATCTCGGAATCCACCGAGGGATCGCGCCCGCCTCCGCCTCGATCCTCGCCCATCCTTGCCCGCATCCTCGCCCGCGCCGCCTCCACCTCGCCCCCACCTCGCTCCGTCGGCCGCCGGAGAAGAGAGGGGAGAAAGAGGGCGTGAGAGAAGAGAGAGAGTGAGAATGAGAGAATGAGAGGGGGAGAGAGGAAAGGGTTAATATATATAGAAAAACCCAAAAATTCAAGAATTTCAGAAAATTATGAAAAATTACCTCCGCGATCCTCGGGAAGAGCGCAACGCAGTGGTAACGTCCCGGAGTCGAAGAACACCACGGTTTGCCCTGCAAAGAGTTCCGAAGGCACATCAGGGAAAAACACGTGTAAAGCACAAAATACACTCCGAGACCCACTAAAATGATCCGAAAAATATCTGAAAAATCCAGGGCATTACAGCCAAGATATCATGAAGGTAGTTAAAGTAGAGCATGGCTCATAGCGTTATGTGGAGCAACAAAGAATTATTGTTTGTTGTTAAGTTTAGACCATGAAGATGACAAACTTTGTGAGGCATAAGATTTGCGCTTGAAGGATCATAGTCAAAGTGATGATGCCCGAAATGGCAAGAATAATTAGGTAGATCGACAAGAAATGACATTGTTTAGAAATGAAGGGAAGGATCAAGAATTGATGTAGGTGAAATGGAGGACTCATCTCATGTTCTTGGTCCTTGCAGCAGTCGTCCCTATAATACACCATCTGTACAAATGGTCAGTGAAAATCCAATTCATTTCTCTCTTTTTTAAAATATGTAAATTTTATGATTTTTTGGAAAATATGTAAATTTTTATAGATTTTCAAAAATATTTGATTTTTTTAAAATTTTGAGAATTTTTTTAGAAATATGTAAATTTTATAGATCATTTTTTAATATTTGACATTTTATTATTATTATTATTATTTTATGGTTCAGACATTACTAATTGCAACACCAAGGATAGTTTAAACCACCGGCTAGGGGTCTTTATTCCTTCCCCTTTTGCTAAGAATTGCCTAGGGCAGGACATGCATTTAGGGTGATGCCCTATAGCCGACTGTCCTTGGTTAATGGTGCCTCTACTAAGGCCATACTTGAGAAACACTCGGTCTTAGAGGGAGAAGAGAAGAAAATTTAGGATAAGCTTGATATAAGCTTAGAAGATGCTAGGTTTGACTCCCTCCCATAGCATAACCCCTAGAGATTCAGTCTGTTGCACTAGGACTATTTGTCATATCATCGAATCTTAATTCTCAATTAGGCACACAGACGGCCAGGCTCATAACATCCCGCGGGGAACTATACTGCCCTCTTGACATGCCTTCATTATTTTTTTATTTTTTTGGCTCACATTCTTTCTTTGGATTTTGACTTTGATTACTTTCTTGATTTAGGATCTTTGACTTTGGTGAGCATTGAGATTGAAAATAAGGTCATAATAGACTACCCCTATTTGAGACTTTCTCTTGTCGGAGGAGTTCTTAGGTTGGTTGTTTTTCCCAGACTACCCCTGTCCTCATATTTCGGCCGAATAGGGAAGAGAAGAAGACCTCGTGCCCTCGGACATCGAGTCTGGGACTAAAAGCATCGTAGGAGCACTACAAAAATTATAGATATAGGGGCATTTCATTTAGAGACATTTATTAAAATTTTCTCTAAATTATCATAAATAGAGGCATTTTATTTTTAATATTGCCTCTAAAATATTTTAATTTTGTTCTTCACTTAAAACCATATATAGAGGCATTTTGAAATTGCCTCAATTTTTTTGTAAAAAAAATACTACTATATTCAAAATGTCCGAAAAGAATGTCACCGCGCGCCACAGTCGGGATCCTGCGTGAACGTAACCACCCCTCCCTCCGTCCCGGACGCGGACTCCTCGATCCATCTCTTCTCCTCCACCACTCCACCTCGTCTCACATCCCTTGCCCCCTCCCGCCGCGGACTATTCCTCATCTTCTCCCTCCACCTCTCCACCTCTCCGCCTCCTGTGTGTATTATCCCCTACCCCTCTGCCTCATCGCCTCCCTAGCCCCCTTCTCCCCCGCCCACTTCTCCCCCCTCACTATTCCTCAGCAGCTGCAGGCGGTCTGCTACGTATAGTTGCCCAACTCCGCAAGGCATAGCCGCAACCGGCGTCAGGCAACGCTCCCCAACCACAGGGCATAGCCCTTTCTACGGTCACTACTCTTTGCTGCAACTGCATCAGTAGCAGCAACCCGGTGACAGGTCCTTCCCAGCGTTCGCATCCGTCTTACCGTCGTCTTCCGCACTGGGTTCCTGCCTGCCCTCATGTCTTTCTTTCATTATATATCTGTAATGGTGTAGGCATTTCACTTACAGGGATTCCTTTAGCATCGCCTTCGACATCGATGGGGTGGTCCTCCGAGGGCGGACGCCCATTGGTGGGTCTCCCCAGGTGCTGAGGCAGCTATACACCGACGGTGGTATTGCGTTGGTCTCGCCTTCTATTTCATTCTGCCCCCTTTTTGCAAATTTCTCCTTCAGATTGTTCGTCTGTGTAAACCGTAGGATGGATGTTCCTAATAGCAGAGTCGTAATGGCCTATCTAGGAAATTAGCACTTTGACGGAATGTACTGAGGAAATGGCAGTTTTCGCGATACTTCAATGTCTAGAGGTTTTAAATAAGAACAAAGTGGTCATGACCTGCACTGTTTATATTCGATGTTCATCTTTGTTTCTTTTTTCTCTTTAAAATGTGACCTATGGGCACCTTATAAAAAAAATCTATGTTCGTCCCATGACGTACTCACTTAAGGTAGGTACATGACAAATATGCTGGTTCTGAAACCCTGAAAGGGAAATTGCCCATAGAGTCTGGTCAATTCTGAGAAAACTGTGTGAGAGTCCCATGGGATGTCTCCGTATGGTCCTCTATCTGTTACTTGTTTCGGGGTTTAGTATTCCTACGGAAGCATGTGATTGGACATGGAACTTTTGATGTAGAGGTGCCGCTTTCTTAGGGTTTAATTTATTGACTGCTGGGTTCATGGGACTTTTTGATTGGCTCTCTCCTCTCCAAAGTCACCTTGACCGGGTATTCTGCACCGCTTGCCAAATGTTTTGCAGTAAACAGATAGCAAATCAGGAACTATGCCAACCCTTGGATCCTTGGGATCTAAGCCAACTCAATTGAAGAGACAAAATGATGATGGCTAAGAATAAGATCGATTACCATTTGAAACCTACTCTTAGTTGATTCGTCCTAAGCAGGCTATCAAGTATTAGTTGACGCTGATTCATATAAATGTTTTACATAATGATTTGAGATGGTCCATTAGTCCTGAAGATATGTCTATTTCCTATCTGGGATTGATCATTCTAGAACTCTGTATCAGTTCGTAGCTGATCCTCATGCCAATGTTTTGTGCCTTGACCCTAAATGATCTATAGGTTATAAACTTTGGAAGTTGAAAGATGTTGTTTTGAGAAGTTGAGATCTTCCTTGTGCTTATGCTACTTTGTCCCTAGAAGCCATGCTCCATTGCCCGGTTAAGCTGGATAAAGAGGAATGATTGTTCATCTTAACCAGGTACATACTTAAGGATGGAAGACCCCATTACCTGGTTAAAGCCTTAAAAGATGATCAGGTTGACTAACGTTCAGCTAATAATGTACATTTTTTAATGAATATGTAAGCTTAATATTGTACTATTAATGCATTTACATATACTAATCTTGTCATTATTCTTTTCAATATGTCTTTTATATGTCCCGATGACAACATTATATACACCTTTCATCAATCTGAATGAACATTCTCTTCCTTCGCAGGCATCCTGAGGATCCCATTTTCATTTTTGACAAATGGTGAGTTGCACATCGATAAACTTTTGATTTGATATACATTAGTTCTCAGGTGGATGCTCAATAAGCTCATGACACTTTATGAGAGCAATTAAACACTACACATTATTTGACAAAAATTACTTTCATGTTCTCTTTAAATAGTTTCTTTTATCTTTCTTCTCCTTCAAACATGGTGTAGAGAATAACATTTTTCTAACTTTATGAACATGCTTAACGTAATCGCATTTTCATTTGGTTTTTGTTTATGCAATACTTGCTCACCCTAATCACATCTGTGCCTAGTGATTGCTTTGTTTTCGTACAATTTACAATCACATTTATCATTCTGTCCTCAGCAAAGTATGTAGTTAAACTAAAGCTTGTTAAAGAATCCTCTAGATTCTTTACAGTTAGTGCAGATCCTTCTTTACAGTTAGTGCAGATCCTTCTTGGATAAAAGAGTCAAACAAATTTCATAGGTGCATCTTCACTGTCATATGGTCTTTTCTGAAAGAAGAGATGGCCATTGACATATCATGAATCAGATTAGGTGATTGACATATCATTAATAATACCTACATGCTCGTAAATGCTAGGGTGCTTAGAAAATTTCTGCCTTTTGCATTCCTGAAACAATGTGACCTATATGTTAGTCATTGCTATTTCTCTCACAAAAATAGTGTCTTGCTTCCCAGAAAGAAAATAGTGAGTCTGGGATATCTTTAGTGGATCTCATTTGCAAGTGTTTTATGAGCCAGAATGTAGTGCTTGTGTTGCTATATATTATACATTACTTTTGTGAATGTTATTCATTGTTATGTTGCTCTACAAAATCTAGCCAGTTGCACGATAGACTATTGAATCTTTACATTTAGGCAACATATGGTTGTGCATTTGTTGGTACTGCTGTTAGAAAATAACTCTTCATGCTTGCAGGGAAATTTGGCAAAAGCTCTTGATATTTGTCTCTGACTATGAGAAAATAGTAGATCTTCTAACAGTGTACTTAGTATCCTCTCCATGTGGAGTTCTTGTTTTCTTATAGATGTATCAGATAGATGTGACTAATCCTTCTTTTTATAGGTCATTGGAGAGCGATTTTGTTTCTAGGACATCTCTATTGCAGGAAAGCCTCAGTAAATCAGGATTATAGGGGCTTCATTTGTTGGAAGATCTGACAGCTATTGCTATAGGTGGATCTGTATTTGTTTTATAGGTGCTAATAGCTTTTGTTAATGGAAATATGTGATTAGACCCTTGACTTTTCTATGTGACTATATATGAACCAGAATTTACTTTCTTTGTGATTTCATAGTTTTGTTATATATTAGTGATTTTGAGCAACCTAATTTCTACCAACCATTTCCTTTATCTATTGATGTTACTTTTGCACTATCATTTTTTCACTTTTGGAAAATGTTACCTTTGATGTTCTCATCAGACAACTTGGTTGCATGCTCATTATCTTCAAAAAATGTTTTCTTAATATATGCTCAAGAATGCTCTCTTTCTAAGTTTGTAGAAGCTAATAAATTTTGTTAATGGAAATACATGATCAGATGCAGAGATGTAGGCAAAAACATAGAGGCTTCTTTTTACTTATGTCTCATTCTCTCTTTCTTATTTTTAATATAGGTGTTGCTTTTTTTAAGCATATTATATAGACATATGCTTTTATCCATAATGGTGACCTAAGACCACATTTAGAGGTGAGCTTTAGTGTTACGTACATTACCTTTATTCAAAGTGCTACGTGCTATTATGTCTGACTTGTTGCATTGTGGATAGATTGATGCTCATGCTGGCGGTGTCAATGACATTGCCTTTGGTTATTCCAGCAGTATACCTTTGAAGGTCATGAAGCTCCTGTGTACTCTGTCTGTCCTCATTCCAACGAGAATATCCAGGTATTCTCTTGCTTGAATAATTGTTTGGATGCTTTTTTGAATTTTAATTGTTCTATTTTTGATGAACTTGGTACCAACATATAGTTTCATACACAAAAATGTTAATGTTTTAGATGTTTCAACTTACGATTGTCTCTAGGATTTTTCATGACCTACAAAAATTGTTAATGTTTCAGATGTTTTAACTTACGATAGTTATCATTGTTTCAATTCTCGAGTGATTAGTCTCTCAGAATAACAATCACTTTGGCTAGCAGATAACGTACGCCTAGATTTGTGCCTTGCAAATACTCAGCTTTTACTGTAAAGGGTTGCCAGGCAAATGTGACTGCACCATAGTTTCTAGGTAAACATGAAAGAAGCCATCCTTGTATATTGGTGGTGCAGGCAATTTTATGAGGATGTTTCATTGGGAGAGGTCGGGCATTTCAAATTTTGGTACGAGGAAAGGAGAAAAGCTCCCACGTATGATTCAATTTCTACCCATAAGGAGGAAGCATGGAATGGAAGGATTTTGGCAGCTAAGGACTTTATTTACTGAAGAATAATAATACAGGATTAAGACCTCTCTTTATATACCAGAGTAATACGGGATCATGTTGGATGCAGCTCATAATTGATTCTTTTACCATGGATTTTCTCATTTTTCGTTTCCATATTGTTTGTATATTACCAGAACTTTGTATGTTTACTTGACTTCTAAAAGGGTCATTTCTCTTATGATTCAGAACGTCTAGGATTGGATTTTGAATGACTCTTTGTTTGTTAATTATCCTAGAGAAGTTTCATGTATCCTCTATTCAACATCCAAAATCTAGGAATTTTTTTATGGTTGCCTTCTAGTTAGATGACAACCAATTAGGTAGTTTCTCTGCATGCCAGGTGTACTCATCCATCTTTCAAATTCTATGGTTAGGCTTGGCAAGTAGCAAATCTGGAAACTTTGCCAAATCGAGAATTGTTTTTCAGTTTTATGAACAAGAACTTACTCTCATTCTAGATCTGCTTTCGGTTATCAATGCCATTTCCAAAGGTCACATCCCATCTAGGCATCCTGTGTATTCCACACTTTGGTATCAGAAATATGTAATTGGGAACATGATGTATTCATGTACTTCTTCGAATATATGAGAACTTTCTCATGTAGCCTTACTACCTCATTGCAACATGGATAATTGTTACATAAGAAGATTTCTTCGTTCTTGTCTTTTGGGAATTTGTGTCACATTTTTCATAAATAACTTGGCTATGAGGCTAATCTCCATGCTGATCTTCTTTTGTCAGGTGAATGTTTTGATGCATAATATTGTTTTAAATATCTAGATTGTCATATGAAAAGTTGTGAACCAATCTTTTATTGTTGTTTGTGTATGCAGATAGTTCAACATATCTTTTTATTTCTACATCCAGATAGTTCAAATATCCAGATTTCCTCATCATTAGACACACTGCCTAAGCTAAGCCAAATGACAGTGTAGCACACAACCATTTTTTCTTATGAGCTGATTTTGGTTTATTGGGTGATAATAATATTGCTTGGCTTTTGTTGCTGCATTAGAAACTCTTTATTTGAATGCAAAAGGACTTATTGTGAAACAAGGGTATGATTTTACATTCATATCAATTTATGCCTATCCTGGCATCCACATATGCTTTCCACTTTGCAACTCTTTATATGGTTGAGAAATATACTGCAATGAAGAAAACCGACGATGAACATATTGTCAATGATGTCCATGCTCTATCTGCAGGCCTCAAGTCTTATATTACATCTTACACAGCTAAATCATTGAGCATCTGCAAAGAAGATGCTTGTGCTTCTATACAACAATCATCTGACATATTTTACACTATATCTAAAGACTTGTATGTGATAACCTTTTCCACTTTGTCCAACTATCCTATGCAAAATGACCATCCCATGAAAATCATGATGATAGATAGAGGGAATATATGATCATTGTAATGTGGGGGTTAAAATTCTCCATATTGGAGCTGGTGGATACTTGTCTGCTCTTGGGTAGTGTCCATCACCTCTTCCTTGCCTCACTTGGTGATTCTTAAGCCTGTAGATCAGTGAGCACATGTTTTTCTGAAGTAACATGAGCGTGATATTTTAACTAGAAATGCCGCCATTCCATGATTTCTGTTGACAGTTATCTAATTTTTAATTTTCCCACAGAAACAATCTTGTTCTCCTTCCATTTTTGGCTTTCAGAAATGGCTAGCCCAGCTTTCAAATAGGGATCTGCTGATTCCAAGGATCAGGTCATCCTGCCCAAGGGTCAGATGACAGGGATTCTGATCTGCTTTGCATTCCAGAACAGCCAGTCCAGTCTGCCTTACTGTACCTTGGCTTAATACTGTTGCCTATGTACATTTTATTGATGATGAATCAACTGATTATCTTGAAGTTTGCTGGAAACTTCTTTGTACATATGGCTACACTTTCATACTTGCATATGTGTGCATAAATTGTCTCTATCACTTTTCAAATGCAATTCACATATACCTATCAAAGAGAAGAGCATCACACTCAACTACTACTTCCACCTGCTCGCTATCAGGAGTTCAACTGGGATGCCCTATTTCATATGGTTGCTTGCAGTGCTAAGTTCTTCAATTCCAAATTGACTTGCCAAAGATGGAAATATTAAGTCTTGTCTTATTGTCATGAGTACATGGTAGATGGAGATAATTCTTTCTTCCTTGAGTTGCCTTCTAATATTTCTCCCATCTCCAATATTAATAGTTCAACTATGTGTCTCGTAAACTAAATCTCTGATCTTGTGGCACCTAGAGTTATCTATTTTGTTGCATCATATTTACAACATGGATATCACATTTTTTTCCAATAAATTTGTATGATCAATTTTTTCAGCATCATTTTGCTACAACAATAAGCACTGCGATATCATTATTCTTTTGCTGTAACTGGGAGAATTTTACTCTTACTTGTGCACACACGGAACCTCCTGTCATACAAATTGCATTTCAGTATACTATTGTTGTGCCTCAAGAGGAGACATCAAATGCTCGGTATATTTGTTCAACAACATATAATCAAGCAATCAACCGAATTCTGGCATCCTTTTTCATTCATGATATAATAATTTCTGCAGTTCTTGTTCCCTTCCTTAAAGACATAGGTTTATATCTTTTCATGTAATTCTGATGTGTCAATTTAGCAAATATATGTAATAATGATTTAATGTTTTGTCATTCTTTTGGCTAAGAATGAACATTCAGTCACCTTAGGTCTTGGTTGTCACTATATGTGTGTTTCAAAGGAGTCCACAATTCAACCACAGAACTTAATATCATTATGAATCAAATCTTTCCCTCTCGAATAATTTAAATAAAAGGAGATGCAGATTACTTAAATATTTTTTAGATATTTTATTGCTCAGAATACTGAGTGGTCACTTTTATGTACTTTACCATTCCTGTGATTCTTGTATTCATACTGTCCTATTGTAGCTATATAGATTTTACATTTTTACAAAAAAATCTACCTAATTTAAAGTTGTTGATTCATTGTCCTTTTGCATGGCTTTACAAGAGCTCCTTAGCATCATTGTTCATCAGAATTGATTTCAAATTTTATATATAAAAAAGTTCCAGTGATGAAGGTTGCCCCGTTTTCTTTGTTATTTATTATTGTCTGTAGAAAATGTTGGTCTCCATGTTATCCTTCTTGAGGCTGTAGGTTGTCGGGGGCCCTGGTTCTACCTTCTTGGGAAAACATTACTTTTGTTTTTAGTTTGTTGTTAGGTTTTCTATTTTTCATCATTTTGGGTATCTATTATTTTATTGCAGATGTTTTGATGAGATATTGTCTTCGCAGTCCTTTTTATTTAACGACTGAATCCATTCTTTGGAATGTGAACGACATTTAATCTTTCAACTTAGTACTAGGCTATGGTATGTGTTTCACTATCACATTTCTCTGATTTAGGATATGGGCGATCCTATAAAATAAGTTCTGTAAGTAACTATCTGTTCCACTTTTGTGTGTCAAGAATTTCAGGGAGAATGATGCTTATGTCCATAGCAAACAATTGATTGAAATGCCTACAATATTAGTTCTCTGGCACTAGATGAAACCAATTAGACTAGTTGTAGGGAGATCAGCTTTCAAAATTAGCTTTATGTAGTAGCTATTAGGTATCTAGGTATATCACATTGCCAGACTTCTAACTACAGCATTCTTGCATATGCTAACTATTGAGCACATCAAAGGAATTTGCTCTTTCTGGGACGTGGACCTTAGCTTGTAGGGCAGTGACAATAGGTCTTTGATTTGTTGCAAATTGCCAAATTGATATTTTGTTACTTCGCAAATTGCCATTTTCTTCGAGTGATGCGCCATGTGAATAGCTCGTTGTGATGGCTCCATGTGAATGCAAAATTACAAATAAATATAAAGTACATCTACATGCATAGAGCATATAATCTTCTTTAATCTCAGTTTTAGTAAAGTTTATTTATTTTTCATTTTGCCTTGATCTTACTTGACCTCTATCGTCTATTTTCAACAAGGAATATTGCACAGTGCATTATCTTTTCTATTTTCTTAAACATGGCCCCATATGCGAGTCTTGCACATACTTTATTCAACCTCAATCTCTAGTTGGCATTTTCCTTGATAATTGTGCTTCTAATTTCATAAATAGGTTTCCTGGAGCCCAGTCTTTAGATTCTCATAAAATGTTTTTTGTCTGGTATGCCTGACCTAAAGTTAGATAATTTTAAGATCTGGGGATTGCATGTAATATGGGGACTTGATTCATGAAAAAAAATAAACTTTTGCTAAAGCAGGCTCATCGGTTTGTTCTATGCTAGTGCATTTGGGTTTTGACCAGGAATATAGAGAGCTAGTCTCGGTTTGTTCTATGTCCTGAACTTCAAGTTACACCCATGCAAAGACATTTGCAGCTTGCTAGGGTAATGCAAATATGCCGTATACAAGCATTGCATAGCATGCAAGTGGGGAATGTAAGTAATAATTGATTGCATGTTTATCTGACTTATGTGTTCATGCTTTAAAAGATCATACAAATATGGAAATGGTTTATATCCTGCTTCAGATTTATTTCCTATTCAATTTGTTTATTTTTTCCTCACCTAAATCCAGTTATAGTAATATAAAAAGATAATTGACTCAATTCGGTGGAACACATGACAATCAGATCTACCCACCCAATTTTTGATTTTAATTATATCAATTGACTCAATTGATTCTTCAATCCATGCATGCTACCATATCCGCAGCTAGACCCTGTTGGGGTGCAAGGCACAGATTCATAGGGGGGGTGAATGAATCCCCTTTAAAAATTATTGTGGAATTAAAACTTTAACTACACTCTGTGTAATCTAATGAGACAATGGAGATTTCTAATCATTTAAGATCAAGATCAAACACACGGTATGCAAACGGATTTCACACTAATCAGCAAGCTGAACAGAATTAGAAATGCAATCTCGGTTCTGATTAACACTCAGTATGCTCAAGATATTGTAGGCTAATTAGATGCAAATATAACGAGCCTAAGCATACATCTACCGTGAATCACCAGAGCTAGCAAATCACTGCACAGAGAGTTTTTAGATGTTCGGTCTGCTACCATAGACCTACGTCCATCCCCCACTCAAACCGAGTGAGACTTCTGTGTTGTGTAGTGGACAACGGATCTAGAGGGGAGGGGTGAATAGATCTGCCCCTCTTTTCGCAATGCAACCCTCCTTAAAGCTAGATGATGAAATAAGCAGCGGAATATAACTAGCTTGACGAAGAACACAAATGATTTGCTTGGCAAGATGATTACGTAATATAGATATTGAACCTAAGCATGCATCTAACATAAAGCAATCGCACAAGCAAACCACAACACACGAGATTTTAAGGTGGTTCAGACTGAATCTCCAGTCCTACGTCCACCCCTCACCAAATCCGGTGAGGCTTCACTAGTGCAGCACACCAAACCACAAATCGGAGAACCACCGACTGCCTTCCTACTAACCACCGGTAGGGACGTCAACACTGCAGATCGGACAACTTCTGATTACCTTTCTACTAACCACTGGTAGAGACGTCAACACCGCAGATCGGACAACTTCTGATTGCCTTCCTACTAACCACCGGTAGGGACGATCTTCAGTTTTGATTGTTCGAATGAAATGAAGAAGAAAGAACAAATATCAAGCTATTCAAACAAGATATGAAATAAGCTCAAGAAGAAAAATCTTGTCGCAGATTGCTGGAGCTTGATTCGGATTCTTCTATGGATGTAGATCACCAATAGAGGCTTCTATCTTCTTCACAAAACTCTCTTCTTGATTCAACAATAATGGCTTCTTCTTCCTTGTGAGTTGTGCTTCCTTGAATCTGCTTGAGTTGATGAAGAGGAAGAAGGATGCAGTTTAGATCACCCTTGAGAGCCTTGATTGCTTCTTCTTCCTTGGAGGTTGAGATGGCTTCAGATCTAGACTTGAATCACCTTGGATGAAGAACTTCCTTCCGAAACACTGTTCACGGAGGTGCTACAGTGCCTGCGAATGGCCTCCCTTGATCTCTCTTGAAGCCTTGAAGCATTAGGGTTTCCAACCCCTCATGTGTTGGTTTTATAGACCTTGAATGGTCCTTGGACATCCTTCAGACCAGATTCACAATTTATGGGTGATCAGGTGACTTTTGGATTAAAGAAATCCATGGAAAGAGGCTGGCCACGAGGTGGATTTCGAAGTCAAACATGGCTGCATCGGGGCTGGCGATCGACCGGAATTCACAGGGCGGTCGACCGAAACCTGAAACACCTGCAAACGGATGATCCCTGGGAAATCCGGTCGACCGCTACTGGTTGGTGGTCAACCTGCAGCTGACAGATCTGCAGTCGGGGGGTCCCTGGCTAGGGCGGTCGACCGCCCCTGTGCTGGCGGTCGACCGCCCCTATGCTGGCTTTCGACTGCCAGCTGGGCAGACCCCGGTCCAGCCCGGGTCGGTCCGTTAGCCGCTTCAGCTCCGTCGCTTGTGTCCATTAGCAGCATGTTCATGTCTGTAACTTCATCCTTGTTGGTCTAGAAAGTACCAACTGAATCTTTATCTTTTGACTCTCATCTTGTGCAGTGGCCTTGGCTATTTGAATGAAGCTTGTAGTTGTTGTATAGACTTTGCATCAAGGCTTGGACGTGTAGACTTTGTGTGCATGTATGAACTCTGTACAGACTTTGCACCTTGAGCATGCATGAGCCTGTACAGACTTGCTTCATGAACGTACAGACTTGGTAACTTGATGCACGAACACAACAGAACGTAATGTATAGACTTTGCGTGTGAAGTAGCCGGCCAATGTATAGACTTGTGTTGCAGCCATCAACCAACGTACAGACTTGGAGTTGTGCTAGCAGCCAACGTACAGACTTTGTTTTGTGCATGCAGCCAACGTATAGACTTCATCTGCAGTAACGTACAGACTTCATCTGCCGCAACGTACAGACTTCGTGTTGTGCAATGTACAGACTTTGAGTTGTGGATGTAGCCAACGTACAGACTTCATCTGCAGCAACGTATAGACTTCATCTGCCGCAACGTACAGACTTTGAGTTGTGCATGCAGCCAACGTATAGACTTCATCTACAGCAACGTATAGACTTTGTGTGCAGCAACGTATAGACTTCAAGTTGTGCTAGGCAGCCAACGTACAGACTTCATGTTCAGCAACGTACAGACTTTGTCCAACGTATAGACTTCGTCCAATGTAAAGACTTTGTCCAACGCATAGACTTTGTCCAACGTACAGACTTAGTTCAACGTATAGACTTTGTCTAATGTACAGACTTTGTCCAACGTATAGACTTTGTCCAACGTATAGCCTTTATCCATCATACAGACTTTGTCCAACGTATAGACTTGGAATGTAGTGCACATGCCCGCAACCTGTTCGATGAAATGACAAACTGCTTAAACAGATACACAATGACATCATATGCAAACACAATGTGACTTATAGTAGTTGCTATCATCAAAACCATAATAGTAATCATGGTGCATATGTGTTCAACATTCTCCCCCTTTTTGATGATGGCAACACTGTGAGTCATTATATGGCAGAAATAGCCGAGATGGCAAAGTGTATGATATATGTAACATATGCAGCTCAAGATCCATGATAGTAATAGCATGTGAATGCAATTATGAATGCAGATATGAATGCTAGGCATTGGATACACAAATGAGATGCACAAGTGAATCTCCCCCGTACACCATTCACTCATCCATAGCTCTTACAAAGGACTCACACAAAGAATTCTCCCCCTTTATCAACAGCAAAAAGGAAGGATAAAGTAGAGTAGGTGACAAAGGTCGGTGAGACCAGAGGTGAAGGAGAGGGAAGAGCAAGCCATAATATGCAAACCTGAAACATATCGCGAGCAACATGTACGGGTCAAAGCTAATGAAATCCGATATCATCAACAGAGTTCGAAGAGCATCTACATCGAAGATTTAATAGAAATGAACCAAAGGTGCATATCATTGCAATGTTTAACCTTCCCTTATCTTATATATCCATATTCAATAACTGCTAAGGGAATAACACAAAAACTAGTATTGAGACTAAACAGACATGAGTAGAGCATGGAATGTTATGATCGCAGCAAATGTAATTTTCAGTATTTTTTACATTTGAAGGCACAAGACTCATATTTTATGAGCAATCAAGTCTAGTGCATGCCTCCTAGCCATAAGAATACACGTTGTTTAGACGCCATTATTCCTAGGTATTTGGTAAGACTGTCTATGATGCTTCAAAATGAACAGAGATAGTAAAGTCACGTCATGACATATCCAAACTCATTTTTGTGATGGGAAGATATGTTTCTCAGTGATTATGCCATTGCTCTGCCTAGAGGCCAAATGTATTAAGACAGAGATAATAGGGGCACATCATGACATGTCATTCGTCACTTGATTTGATGACGGGACTTATTTTGCCGTGCAACAATATCATTGCTCTGTCAAATTTATTTTTTAAGAATTCCAGCTCATCAAGATGTTTAACACCAATACTAAGCTCTAGAGTATCACCAAGATTGTCATGAAATTTGGATTTTCAGATAGCAGGATAGTCATTCAAAGCATAATATGCAGTCTCTAGTTAAGGTCTATTAAAACCAAGAACATATATGATTTCAGAACCAATATTTCAGAACTTCAAGGAAATCATTAAATCTAAACCGATTTCATTGAATGGATAATCATCAGGGCACATAATAGAAAGCTCTTACTCCATATGTCCGTCTGTCTCATGAATGGTATTGTCAAACTGGAAGCCAGTGAAGTTCAGATTGCAAGAGATAAGAAAAGTAACAAAACTCCCCCTAAAGATATGCAGAGAATGCACTCAAGGAGTTATGTTTGCAAGCAAATGTAAGGACAAACGTCAAGGAGTGAGAGAGTAGAACCATGCAGGGGTTGACCTGATCAAACATGAATTTGGCAGGCATGAAATGCATGACCCAACACATGGTTGTACAATTATGAAAATGAAACATATGCATGAATGCTACAAAGTGACAACTCCCCCTTACTATATGGCCTATATGCGACAATGAGTCATGGTACTTGGCGGAGGTGAAACCTCACGCATATTGAGTGTGTCTAGGCAAGCATAACCTGCCATTCCATACATCAACATTTGATATACCATGGCCATGCAAGAATGATGCGATACAAATCATACAATGCATTATGAACATGAACTCAATTCATTATTATGCATCTACATGCAATGCAACACATATGTAAAATGACATATTGACATATCAACAATGCATGAAACACCAATCTGCAAAAACACACACTAAATTGAACATGATCATCATTTCAAATTCTTATTGGCCTGATGTCGGTAAAGACCAAGCTCCCTTCTGAGTGTTAAAAACCTGTCATTACACAAGGGCTTGGTGAAAATATCAGCAATTTGATTTTGAGTATCAACAAAATGCAGTTCAAAATTTTCCTTACCGACCTTATCTCTAATGAAGTGATGCCTAATCTCAATATGCTTAGTCCTAGAGTGCTGGACTGGATTTTTTGCAAGGTTGATAGCACTAGTGTTATCACACAGAATCAGGACACAACCAAGATCCACCAAGTAGTCTTGGAGTTGGTGTTTAATCCATAACACTTTGGTACCACAGCTCCCCGCAGCAACATATTCTGCCTCTGCGGTTGAGAGGGAAACCGAGTGTTGTTTCTTGGAGGCCTAAGAGACTAAACACCTGCCTAGAAACTGACAATAGCCACTAGTACTCTTACGATCTAGCTTGCATCCAGCGTAGTCTGCATCAGAATAAGATATGAGAGATAAATCACATGACGACGGATACCACAGTCCCAAATCTTGAGTGCCGACAAGATATCGAAGGATACGTTTGACAGTAGTCAAATGGGATTCTCTAGGACTAGCTTGAAATCTAGCACAAAGACATACACTAAACTGGATATCTCGTAAGGATGCAGTCAAATAAAGTAAATAGCCAATCATACCTCTATAGATCTTTGCATCCACTAATTTACCATTTTCATCCGAATCCAGTGATGTTGTGGTGCTCATAGGAGTTGTAATGATTTTGCTATTTGCCATGTCAAATCTTTTCAGCAGCTCCTTGATGTATTTGGATTGATTTATGAAGCACCCATCTTCTCCTTGGTTGACCTGCAAATCGAGAAAGAATTGAAGTTCTCCCATTAGGCTCATCTCAAATTCGCTAGTCATGAGGTTAGCAAATTCTTCACACATTTCAGATTTAGTAGAACCAAATACAATATCATCAACATAAATTTGAACGATTAAGATGTTCTTACCTTGCTTCTTGGTGAAAAGTGTTTGATCTACTTTACCTCGTGTGTATAATTTTTTAATGAGGAATGAACTTAGTCTCTTATACCAAGCTCTTGGTGCTTGCTTAAGTCCATAAAGCGCCCTGTCTAGCTTGTAGACAAAATCTGCATAGTTAGAATTCTCAAAGCCAGGGGACTGCTCAACATAGACTTCTTCTTTGATCAAGCCATTCAAGAAAGCACTTTTTACATCCATTTGATAAAGCTTTATTCTAAGGGAGCATGCAAAGGCAAGTAAAATTCTGATGGCTTCGAGTCTAGCAACTTGGGCATAAGATTCATCAAAGTCTACCCCAAACTCTTGATTATACCCTTGAGCCACCAATCTAGTCTTATTTCTTATTATCTTGCCATCCTCACTTAGTTTGTTCCTAAAAACCCACTTAGTGCCTATGACAGATTGTGATGAAGGTCTAGGAACAAGATGTCAAACTTTATTTCATTCAAACTGGTTTAACTCGTCTTCCATAGAATTTATCCAGTCTTCATCTTTTAATGCTTCATCAATATTTTTGGGTTCAAGCTGAGAGACAAGAGCAAGTTGATCTAGTTCTTCCACAATTCTAAAATGTGACCTTGTTCTAGGTGGGTCATTCAAGCTTCCAATGACATTTTCTAAGGGATGATCCTTAAGAATTCTAATGTTTGTAGAATCGTTACCTTCTCCTGGAGCTTGATTCCTTGCGTTGCTTGATTCAGCTCGGTCACCCTCTTCTTTTGTTTCTTCTTGTGGAGAATCACTCTTGTCCTTCATGCTTAGGAATTCCCCATCTTCATCATTTTTCCTACAAGAGTTATCATTGTTAGAATCATGATATTCATCAAAGGAAACATGGGGTGATTCTTCCACAGTTTGACTCTTGATATTGTAAATTCTATAAGCCTTAGATCTATCAGAATATCCAAGGAATATACCTTCATCGCTCTTGAGCTCGAATTTATCTAAGTCTCTTTTGTCATTGTTGTGAATGAAGCATTTTGATCCAAACACTTTCATATGTGAGAGAGAGGGCTTTTTACCTTTCAGCAACTCATAAGGAGTCTTTTTGGTGTGTGGCCTTACCATAGAGCGGTTGATAATGTAACAACTGAGTTTACCGCTTCAGCCCAAAACCTCCTTGGAAGTTGCCATTCAGCAAGCATGGTTCTTGCCATCTCTACAAGTGTTCGGTTTCTCCTTTCAACTACACCGTTTTGCTCTAAGGTTTTTTGTGAAGAAAATCGGTGTGAAATGCCTTCAGCCCTGCAAAGATTATAGAAATCAGCATTTTTAAATTCACCACCATGATCAGATTGAATCTTGGAAATTTTAAACTCACCGTCCTGCTTTATCTTCATGTAGAGTGCCTGAAACTCATCAAAAACATCATTTTTGTGTGTGAGAAAGAAAACCCATGTGAACCTAGAAAAGTCATCCACCAAGACATATCCATATTTTCTACCACTTAAGCTAGTAGTTCTGGTTGGGCCAAATAGGTCCATATGAATTAGCTCGAGTGGTTTGGATGATATATTTTCAGATCTTCCTTTGAAAGATTTGCTTGTTTGTTTACCTAGGGCACATGCATCACACAACTTGTTTTCTTGTTTAAATGATAATTCAGGCAACCCTTTCACCATTGAATGCTTTAACAGTTTATGTAAGACATTGTAGCTAGCATGTCCTAGTCTACGATGCCATAACCAAGTAATTTCAGATTTTGGTGCAGCAAGACAAAGATTTAAATGAGCAGGATCATCTAAGTCAATCATGTAAACATTGTTGACTCTCTTACCAAAAAATTTTACCTTATCAGATTTTGGTTCAAGAATTATGCATTCATGAGAGTCAAACAACACTTTGTGACCCTTATCATACAATTGACTTATACTAAGCAAGTTGTATTTCAAACCTTCAACTAGCAGCACATTACAAATGGAGTTGGAGAGATTCTTACCTATATTACCTATTCCAATGATTTTTTCCTTGTTGTTCTGTACAAATGTGACGTATCCTCCTTCCTTTTCTTCCAAGAAACAAAATTTTGATTTGTCCCCAGTCATGTGTCTTGAACAGCCGCTATCAAGGTACCACCTGTTATGCATGGCTGCAAGACACTCCTGCACAAGTAATTAAGCAATTGTGTTTGAAACCCAACCAAATTTGGGTCCTATCAAACTCTTCAGATTTTTAAAACATGAAATCATTTCTTTTGGAATCCAGACCTTCCTAACATTCATGTTTTGTTTGCTTAGAGCAGGGATTTAATTGTTCTTTTCAATCTTGACATTCATTTTCTGTTTGGAGGCTCTTGGTTGGAGTTTGTGGAAGTTTGATGAAGTTTGCTTCTTAAGCCATTGAGGCGGTCGGTTGGTTTTGGGTTGAAAGTGATTATTTTGTCACTTAGGAAATTGATGAACACAGAAATCATAATTGTCCCAAAAATATGGTGATGCTGGCCTATATGAGTGTGTAATCCAATTGTGGTGAAATCTGGAAGGTTGAGCGGGCAATTGCCAAGGAGTTGTTGACCTATGCTGTGGGGAAGGTCAACCTTTCTTAGGTTTTTGGACAGACTTTTTGGGAATGTTGGTGACTGCCTCTTCAATCTTTTCTTTCCCTTTCTCCTTTTATTTTTACTGATTTTGTGTGGGAGTTGTGTTTGAGGTGGAAGCTTCGGAAGACGATACAAATGTGACAGTTTTGAGCCCAATTGGCCTTTTGTTTGTAGGTTCAAAACCCAACCCTTCCTTGTTGAAGTTCATTCTGGTTCCTAGCAACGCATCTAGATTTTCCCTTCAATCCACAAATTTTTCTAAAAATTGTTGTTTGTCCTTTAACTCTTTTTGTAGGTTTTCAATGTTTTGCAAGAGTTGAGTGTTGACATGTTTGACAGCTTCATACTTCTCATTGCTTAATTTGCTATCCTTTTCATATGTTTACATTTTGAGTTTCATGCTGTCAATTTCATTCCTTAAGTCCTCATTTTCAGTTTCGAAGTCAGCCATTTCTTTTCTTCCCTCTTCCAAATTCTCAATCATTTTCTTAAGATCTTCAATTTCAGTTTCAAGTAGAGCATTCTTATCATTCATATCATTATCATGCACAAATGAGTTAATTTTCTTTTTCAATGATTTATTCTCCTTTTTATACATTTCATATTTTTCCATGAGTTGTATATATGCTTCCTCCCAATCATCAGTTGTATAATCTTCAAATAGAGAATTTATCTCAGTTTCTTCATCACATTTGGCCATAAGGCAGTAATCTTCTTTTTCTTTGTCCGAGGAGCTAGTTCCGTCATCACTTTCCTCTTCATCGCTCCATGTGGACACCATGGCCTTGTTCTTCTTCTTGCCCTTCCATTTGTCAGCTTTTCTGAATCTGTCGGGACAATCATTCTTGAAATGCCCTGGTTTGTTGCAAGAATAAAAAATGATTTTGTCAGATTTCTTAGAGTTTTC
Organism: Amorphophallus konjac; assembly: GCA_022559845.1. Lineage (NCBI taxonomy): Eukaryota > Viridiplantae > Streptophyta > Magnoliopsida > Alismatales > Araceae > Amorphophallus > Amorphophallus konjac. The sequence goes on along the minus strand of CM040123.1, from coordinate 358,970,635 downwards.
AGAATTAGATTTGAAACCATTTCTTACCTTTGACCTTCCTCTCATGAAGCTCTTACCTTCCTTTCTCAGGAATTTACTGAACTTACGTGTGAACCAATTAGAATTTACCTTCCTTTCTCAGGCTACATCATCCTCATCCCGATCACTTGCGGAATCCTCACCTTCATCCGAAGTGCCTTGACCGCTAGGTCCAGCTTTAAGAGCTAAGGACTTTTTCTTAGGTACTTCAGCTTCTTTGTTCTTAAGGTTGATCTCATAGGTCATTAATGAACCAATGAGTTCATCTACCTTAGTTGTTGTGAGATCTCTGGATTCTTCAACAACAGTAGCATTTGTGTGCCATGCAGGAGTCAGTGATCTGAGAATCTTTCTTACAATTTTCTGTTCTGAATATTTCTTTCCCAAATCAGTCAAACTGTTAGTAAGCATAGTTAATCGAGCATACATATCTCGAATTGATTCATCAGGCTTCATGCGGAACATTTCGTATTCAGAAACTAAGATATTAGCTTTTGTTTCTCGTACCTGAGAGGTTCCTTTGTAGATTACCTCTAACTTGTCTCACATTTGTTTTGCAGTTGCATAGGTCGCCACTCTTGAGAACTCTACTGGATGGAGTGAGCATTGCATGATGTGTTTGGCACTCCAGTTGACGGTGGATTGTCCTATTTGTTCTTTGGTCCACAAGTCCTCATTATTCGTAAGCTCATACGGAACTTTGCTGATCACTCGCCAAAGCTCGTAGTCTTGAGCGCGAATGAACTCCTGCATGCGATGTTTCCAATAAGGATAGTTAGATCCAATGAAATAAGGAGGTCTGTTCATAGAGTGTCCTTCAGGTAAATAATCCTTAGACGCGGATCCACCATTTCCCTCAAGGTTGTTGGACCCCATAATGAGAGATTAGGCTCTGATACCACTTGTTGTGTAGTGGACAACGGATCTAGAGGGGAGGGGTGAGTAGATCTGCCCCTCTTTTCGCAATGCAACCCTCTTTAAAGCTAGATGATGAAATAAGCAGCGGAATATAACTAGCTTGACGGAGAACACAAATAATTTGCTTGGCAAGATGATTACACAATATAGATATTGAACCTAAGCATGCATATAACATAACGTAATCGCACAAGCAAACCACAACACACGAGATTTTAAGGTGGTTCGGACTGAATCTCCAGTCCTACGTCCACCCCTCACCAAATCCGGTGAGGCTTCACTAGTGCAGCACACCAAATTGCAAATCGGAGAACCACCGACTGCCTTCCTACTAACCACCGGTAGGGACGTCAACACCGTAGATCGATCAACTTCCGATTGCCTTCCTACTAACCACCGGTAGGTACGTCAACACCGCAGATCGGTCAACTTCCGATTGCCTTCCTACTAACCACCGGTAGGGACGATCTTCAGTTTTGATTGTTCGAATGAAATGAAGAAGAAAGAACAAATATCAAGCTATTCAAACAAGATATGAAATAAGCTCAAGAAGAAAAATCTTGTCTAAGATTGCTGGAGCTTGATTCGGATTCTTCTATGGATGTAGATCACCAATAGAGGCTTCTATCTTCTTCACAAAGCTCTCTTCTTGATTCAACAGCAATGGCTTCTTCTTCCTTGTGAGTTGTGCTTCCTTGAATCTGCTTGAGTTGATGAAGAGGAAGAAGGATGCAGTTTAGATCACCCTTGAGAGCCTTGATTGCTTCTTCTTCCTTGGAGGTTGAGATGGCTTCAGATCTGGACTTGAATCACCTTGGATGGATGAAGAACTTCCTTCCGAAACATTGTTCACGGAGGTGCTACAGTGCACGCGAATGGCCTCCCTTGATCTCTCTTGAAGCCTTGAAGCATTAGGGTTTCCAACCCCTCATGTGTTGGTTTTATAGACCTTGAATGGTCCTTGGACATCCTTCAGACCAGATCCACAATTTGTGGGTGATTAGGTGACTTTTGGATTGAAGAAATCCATGGAAAGGGGCTGGCCACGAGGTGGATTTCGAAGTCAAACATGGCTGCATCGGGGCTGGCGGTCGACCGGAATTCACGGGGTGGTTGACCGGAACCTGAAACACCTGCAAACGGATGATCCCTGGCAAATCCGGTCGACCGCTACTGGCTGGCGGTCGACCTGCAGCTGACAGATCTGCAGTCGGGGGGTCCCTGCCTGGGGCGGTCGACCGCCCCGGTGCTGCCGCCAGCTGGGCAGACCCCGGTCCAGCCCGGGTCGGTTCGTTAGCTACTTCAGCTCCGTCGCTTGTGTCCATTAGCAGCCTGTTCATGTCTATAACTTCATCCTTGTTGGTCTAGAAAGTACCAACTGAATATTTGTCTTTTGACTCTAATCTTGTGCAGTGGCCTTGGCTATTTGAATGAAGCTTGTAGTTGTTGTATAGACTTTGCATCAAGGCTTGGACGTATAGACTTTGTGTGCATGTATGAACTCTGTACAGACTTTGCACCTTGAGCATGCATGAGCCTGTACAGACTTGCTTCATGAACGTACAGACTTGATAACTTGATGCACGAACACAACAGAACGTAATGTATAGACTTTGCATGTGAAGTAGCCGGCCAATGTATAGACTTGTGTTGCAGCCATCAACCAACGTACAGACTTGGAGTTGTGCTAGCAGTCAACGTACAGACTTTATCTTGTGCAATGTACAGACTTTGTTTTGGGCATGCAGCCAACGTATAGACTTCATCTGCAGCAACGTACATACTTCATCTGCCGCAACGTACAGACTTCGTGTTGTGCAATGTACAGACTTTGAGTTGTGCATGCAGCCAACGTACAGACTTCATCTACAGCAACGTATAGACTTCATCTGCCGCAACGTACAGACTTTGAGTTGTGCATGCAGCCAACATACAGACTTCATCTACAGCAATGTATAGACTTTGTGTGCAGCAACGTATAGACTTCGAGTTGTGCTAGGCAGCCAACGTACAGACTTCATGTTCAGCAACGTAAAGACTTTGTCCAACGTATAGACTTCGTCCAATGTACAGACTTTGTCCAACGCATAGACTTTGTCCAACGTACAGACTTAGTCCAACGTATAGACTTTGTCCAATGTATAGACTTTGTCCAACGTATAGACTTTGTCCAACGTATAGACTTTGTCCATCATACAGACTTTGTCCAACGTATAGACTTGGAATGCAGTGCACATGCCCGCAACCTGTTCGATGAAATGACAAACTGCTTAAACAGATACACAATGACATCATATGCAAACACAATGTAACTTATAGTAGTTGCTATCATCAAAACAATAATAGTAATCATGGTGCACATGTGTTCAACATTCTGCTGACTCACAGCTTGAACCGCTGAGCATCACAGCTTGCTTACACCGCTGAGCAACACAACTTATTGTCTGAAGATCACACCTTACCCGCTGAGCAACACAGCTTGCTTACACTGCTGAGCAATCACAGCTTGCTATCCGAGGATTCCACCTCGCCTGCTGAGCAACACAGCTTGCTTGAAATGGTCAGGAAATCAAAGATAGAAATCAAAAAGAAAAACACGGAAAGATATAGCTCACGCAGGAGCAAGTTGGCTTGGATCTGATTCGAAGGCCAACACCGATTAGATCTTCATGAAATTCTTGCTGCACACTTTTTCACTGCTCAGATGCTTCACTCTTCTTCTTCTTCCTCTCATGATCTTCTTCTCTGAACACTCTTCTTTCTCTCAATTCTTTTCTTCTACTTACGCGATGACTCTCTTCTATTCCTTGCCCTCACTCTCTTGATTTCACAGCAGCTCTAATTTTTCCTTCTTCTTATTGGCTCCTTGCTAGCCTCACTTAAACTCTCTTCTTCTTCTCAAACCTTTCTATGGCACTCTATTTTTCTCAAAAAATTGGCTTTCTCACTTTTCTTGCTCTATCGCTCTCTCTTCTCTTCTCTTACTGATCTCTCCTCTTTTCTTCTGTATTCTCTTATCCTTTGATTTCGAACACAGGAGAGGCTTTTATAGAGCTTCAGGCTTGGGTCCCACGAGCTCATGCTTCGGGCGTGTGGAGGGCTCGTTCCCTCCTTTTTAAAGATGCCACGCGTCTGGTGCAGATGGTACTATGATCCACATGGTAGAATATTAGAACGGTATTCACCTTGGATCACGTGCCAATCATTGGTTCACTTAATCCCCACGAGCTCATGCTTCGGGCGTGACTTCAATCTTCACGTGTTTTACTTGAATTTCTGCTGCTCTCAGAGACATAGTGCTTGGCTTAATCCTGCCAATCAGAAGACAGTCATTTAGTCAAACACCTTATATGTTAGAGTTCATACTTAGGCAATAACCATATGAAAACATATGCTCAGTGATGCAGGACAAAAATGGTTCACCCTATCAAAATTATTTGAGCTTTCATGGGCATTCTATCGAACATATGATATACTACCTGATGCACAAAATAACCCGTTATTGGTCACCAATGAGGGGACTGTTTGATAACAACAGAAATCAAATCTCTAGTGGCCCATAGGAGAACAGTAATTAGGTGCTACTCATATAGCAATTACATAGACCAATAGTTGTTCTCGTGAGACTAATTTGATGTAGCAAGGTGTTGCACAGTGATTAAGTTGACAATGCAATCTCAGAAGATATTATGGTGGCATCAACCCCATAACATGATACAAGTCTCTGTTGTAGGAAGGAACTCAATATAACACAACTTAATTCTCATGCATTCTTTCCCCACATCGAATACTGAAGTCTTCCTTTTCTGCCAACTTTTTCTGTTGTTTCTGTCTTTTGTTTTTTTTCTGCTTTCTCTTTTCCCTTTTCATGTTTCTGTTGCTACAGTGGCTACCAGAGAATAACAACGTAATAAAATAACAAGAGAGAGAAGAGAACCGGGAGGTCGCCGCGGCATCTGCAAGGGAGCTGTGCACGGCGGTGTCTCAACGGTGGCGACAGCGGCTGGCCGGACGGTGGGCTGCTGGGCCAGAGGGGCAACACCAAGTGCGCCCCTTCCTCTCTCCTTTCTCCCCTTGCAACCCTAACAAGACAACTCTAAATAAAACAAACCTTAAATAATAACTCTGACCCAACTAAGCCTAAAATAATCCAAAAAATACTTGATAAATATGAAATGACCACTCTAATCTCAAAATTACATCTCCAACTAACAAATCATCATGTCGGGTTGAAAATATGCCGATATCATGTCAGACCCGATTCTGCTCCTGCATTACTCAGACTTGCCATATTAATGTTCTACAAATGCCTTGGAGAAAGGACAATGATGCACAGACTTGATGATATGAAACCTAGACACACTAGCATTGACCTTATGTATGTAACATATATACTCAGACCCTACGTGTGCATGTGCACCGACCTAGTCTTGTGAATGTGCACTGACTTACGAATGTGATTCGACCTTTAAAGAACAAATGCATTATGTGCTTCGATCTTCATGATCACAAGGTTCGAATATGCTTCGACCTAGATGAACACAGGGTAAGCATGTGCACCGACCTGAATATGCTGCTAGTGTGAACATGCACTGACCTGATGCATTGCTAGAATATGTATGCTTCGACCTAAGTGTGTATGACAGAACATGTGCATCGACCTTCATGTAATGAAATTAACATGTGCACCGACCCTAGTATGAAAGTGCTTGGACCTTATGAAGGTGCTCGGAGTTGATATGAATGTGCTCCGACCTTCATGTGAATATGCTCAGACCTTTTACATGCATGTGCTCTGACTAGTGAGAATATGCTTGGACTTTGTTCATGCATATGCTCTGATTTAGTGAAGGAGACTTTATGCATATGTACAGACCTGAACGAAGATGCCCAGACCTTATGCGTACTATTACATATGCTCAGACCTGACAAAGACTCTTATACATGTGCTCCGACTTGCATAATGCATGTGTACAGACATAAAAGCTTGTGTTTAGACCTTGTACGTGCATGTGCTCAGACTTGTATGAATATAGTCTGACCTTACATGCAACACTGAGCATGTGCACCGACCTTAGTATGCAACAGTGACAATGTGCACCGACCTTAGTATGCAACAGTGACAATGTGAACCGACCTTAGTATGAAATAGTGAACATGTGCCTCGACCTTAGTATGTACAAATGACTATGTGCACCGACCTTACTGTGCAGCAGTGACCATGTGCCTCGACCTTAGTATGACTTAGACATGAACGTGCACCGACCTTCTATGAAGGAACATGAATGTACACCGACCTTACCTGTTCACAGAGAAGGTATATGCGCCAACGTTTATGCTTCAGACTTGGATGTGCATTGACCTTACTTATCAAAGAGCTGACTCATAATTTGATCAGTTGACCTGTTGTCAGTTCTTGAACAGTTGCGTTGACCAGCGTTGACTTTCTTTTAATGCCTTTTTGAGTCATCTTGAGAACCTGTTCTGACATATTTCATACTTCTATATATGTGATGAGATCATTAATTCATGCATCAAGGTTTTATCATCAAGGTTAAATATAATGACATAATAGTTGACATCATCAAAACCACAGAGACATAACAATCTCTCCCTTTTTGATGATGGCAATATTATGAGTCATTGTAATAAATTCATCATGATGATCAATGTGACTATACTCTCATGACACATGACTCACATATTCTCCCCCTTTGACAACATCAAAAAGGAAGGAATAGTAAGCTGAACATGTAGACTATATTCTCCCATCAAGAAAGTAAAATACATACAAGAATGAACTATAACAGTGCATGCATCATCTGACCCCTTTGAAAAGAGAAGAGATATTGAAGTGAAAGAAATGGTGCACTCTCCCTTGCTACAAAAACGTACTCCCCCTGAGCAGATAATGTCTCTCTTTGGACACAGTAGAAGGAGTTGAAAGAAATCAAAGCACATGGACAGTCATGTTTAAGCAGATCAAGCTGATTACAAAGATGCTGATGAAACAAGCTCCCCCTTTGAGTGTATAGAGGGAATAGAATGAAATCAAATCATCAGGCATACATAAGTAAAGATATATGAGCTCATCAAAAACACAAGAGAGCAGATGGAGTGCACATAGTGATTGGTCATATGAAATGGTATCAGATATGGAGCTAAATGTGCAAATAGGTTGAAAATTGAGCACAAGAGCAATTTGAAAATATGATATGCAACAGAAACAGAACAGGAACATAAGAAGTCCTACTGAGCTCCCAAAAGTTTTAGAGAAGATTTTCAATGAGATATTGTTGCACGGGTTTTTATGCCGAATGACCGGGGTGAAGGAAGGGATGCAACGGGGAAGGAAGACACAGGAGTTTGATATATCCTCCTTATGGTTGCATGCCTCTCACGGCGGTATCGGGCACTCTCTTTTTACGGAAAGTCGAAAAGGGTCGAATGGCACGGGAATGTAAGAGTACTGGTTAACCGGACAGGGTGCGTGCGTATCAGTCGATTTCTCGACAATCACCCATGGAACCAAGGGTTGACCGGGGAAGCGTCACCAGGACGTGGCACGTGGGCTCGGGCGATCCGGCGACACGTGGAGAGAAGGGGTTCCACGAGTGCGAGTGCGTAGGCGATTGTGGGAATCGTGTACTGGACGTCTTTCCCCACCGGCCGCAATCAACCGGTGTTTATTTACATCGGATTGAATCCGAACACCTTCTTTCTGAGCTGAAGAAAAGCCTGTATGTGTGCCTGAACCCGTGGGTAGAGGGCCGGGAGCATTCCGCAACTGTGGGTGCGCTTTCGACTGAGGGGTGTTTACTGGGGTTAGGATGTTAGGCACGGATGCCGAGTGGTGTAGGTAGAAATCTGGGGGCCCGAACGTGGATGCGAGAGTATTCGTCCAATTGGCGGTGTAATTTTTGAGATATACATGTCTTTAAAGGTAGGCCGTAGTGGCCAGGGTACAACTGGGGCACGCCATGGGACAATTCCGATGTGATGATCGGTCCCCGGGTCAATGCGTGACAGATGAACACATGTGTGTTTTACAGAGGGCCCCTCCCATGGCGTGGGCCATGGTTGCGATGCCGAACGGGGGGCTTATGACTGGACGACTGGAGGGATGCATCGATCCGGTGTCTGGGCAAGGGCCGATCACGACTCGAGTAGAGCGGTGGAACATGGCCTCGTGACTATGAGGGAGCGTGGCGTCATGATACGTGCGTGGTTGCAACCGACGGTCACGTGAGGGGGAATCCCGGCATGAGGGGACGTTCGCCCTTGTCATAACATCTCGCACATGGTGGGTGTTGACTTGTGTATTATGGATAAATACGACATGAGTGAAGTGCAAACGACATACCCCCGGCATACTAAGCTGACGAAAAAGTCACCCACACACAATTCTCCTTATCTCATTGCCTGGAGCCGCTTGAAGCTTGAAGGCCTTGGAGCTAGTTGCCCTGATCTTGCATATGCTGGATGTCTCTACCCCTTGAGCTTCTAAGGGATTTTTATAGAGAAGTTGAAGGGTCAGGATGGGTTTAGGAGGACTAGGTTGATAGGTTCAAGCTAGCCCGCATAAACTCAATTGAATAGTGCATCAGGGATGGATTTAGGAGGACTAGGTTGATAGGTTCAAGCTAGCCCGCGTAAACCCAATTGAATAGTTCCCGGGCTGAGTAGGGGGGAATGGGTTTACGCGGACCAGCTCATAGGGTTGAGCTGAGCCGCGTAAACCCCTCCCCTGGGTGGGGTTTAGGCGGGACCAGCCCAATAGGCTGGTCTGGTCCGCGTAAACCCCTCTATGGAGGGTGTTTTTTAGTAAAAAAATGGTCTGGGAAGGGTTTAGGCGGACTAGCCTCAGGGGGTGAGGCTGGTCTACCTAAACCCCCTCTCCCAGGGGGTTTAGGCGGACCAACGTGGGGGGTCCAGGATGGTCCGCCTAAACCCCACCCCCGGGGGTTTAGGCGGGCTGGTTTGGGATTTTCTAATTTTTAAAAAGCAAAATTTTTTTATTGAAGGGAATGGGTTTACACGGACCAGCCCAAGGGGCTGGGCTGGTCCATGTAAACCCCCCCAGGGGGTTTACGTAGACCAACATGGGGGTCTAGGCTGGTCTGCCTAAACCCCACCCCGGGGGGTTTAAGCGGATTGGCGCTAGGGTGAAGGGAGGCGGTCCCCACCCTATAAAATCCATTTTTTTGGTCTTTTTCCTTCCTAAATTGACTAAGAAGAAAAGGACAGTTGTGCTGGGAGGATACGTGGAAGCTTGCGAGCGCGTCGAAGTTGAGGAATTCCCCCGTGCTGTCGCTTTGTGCTCCCGCGTGTTGACTTCACGAACTGGTACTGCACACGAACCGCGTCGTAGGACCGTAAACTGGACGAACTGGGGCTGAGTTGGGCCATGGGGCCACCGAACTGGAGGGAGGGTGCGACCCCCGGAGAGTTCACCCTCCCTGGGGGCGCGCAGACGCGCCCCGGGATGAACTGGCCCCAGGGCCGGTCATGACCCCGAGGGATGGCCCCCGGGGTCTCCTTGCATCTTCTGGAAGCGTTCTTTGAAGGATGCTAAGCTCCAAGGAGCTGGGATGGGCCCGTGGGGGGCCGTTGTTCTTCGAATTGTTGTAGCCGCTCGCAAGGCGCTCGGGTAAATGCCCGACACACCCCGGATTGCCGAAGGGCTTGGGTAGCTGGTCAAGGGGCCCGAAGGTGGGCCTTGGGTTGAAGAAGGGAGCTCGTGGGAGCTTAGGAGAGGCATCTCATGGACGTGAGTCATGCCTTGAGCTACGTGCTGTGTTGCACGGTGGGTTGGCAGGGTAGCCTCGGGTTGGCCCGAGTGCTAAAGTTAAGTGGCTTGTTGCCACGTGTCTGAGTGTCGGGGCTGACCCTAACCTATCGGGGGGTCGTTGTAGGACCCAATTGTTATGCTGGAACCACAGGGTAATCCATGGTTTGGTGTAGACGGGCTGGAATACACGCGCCCACAAGGTGTTCGATAGAATGCCGAACCCACCCCTGTGGGCTATATATGCGCGCGGTAGGCCTCCAAAGCCTGTGGTCGACATGGTTAGGTCTCCCTTTGACCTTGGAGGGTTAAAAGAAGTGTCTCGGGGTGGGCCCTCAGCCCTTTCACTGGGTGCCACGTGGCGTGGCTTAACGTCGGGGCGCCCCCAGGTGGTCCCGGGCGGCCATGTAGGATACGGGCAAAGCCCGTATGTAAGTGGCCAGGGTTGACGCCAGACAATTGCTTATGTCGCCGCGTGTCACGGCAAGCTAGTCAGGACCCTTGTAGGGACCCACAAGGCTTTGGAAAGGGCTAGGTAGCCCATGCCTTGAAGGTATTTGGGGAAATGCCTAAACCCCTATTTCTTGTTATTTTGTCGGGAAATAGTCTGGGTACAACAAATGCCCCCCACGGGGCGTACGTCGGTGGCGGAGACGAGGGCGTACGGCCCATGAGACCCCTATTCCGGGCTATTGTTATTGTATTTTGACACTTCATGTGCCTTTACTTTGCTGTGTTTTGTATGTTGATTTTCTGGTATACTGACTATTTTTTGGGTGCCCTATCTTGCAGTTATGGTACGATTCGGCAGAGATGGGCGGGTCTCGAGGCGTGTGGCTCGGGAGGAGGACCACTGGCTGCGGCGGACTGAGCGGCCGATGCCTCCTCTGGGTCCACTGGTGGTTACTGTGACTAGTGTGGAGAAATTGGACCGAGGTCATACAACAGTGGTTGAGGGTCCGGTTGGCGAAAGAGCAGTTGGAGTCGGGACCGTAGAGGTGGCCCGGATTCTGGAGGCAGACGGTTTGTACACCTATGACCGGAGCGGGGGTTATCCTTTGTAGTTCCCCATGGACTGTCATCTGTTCAAGTTCATCAGGAGCTACGTCCCTCCCGGCATGGAGGAGGATGACTCACAAATTTTGGGAGCCCGTTGCCGGCTTGAGCGGGCTATCTTGATTGGCAGGGATAGCCTGCATGGTGTAGCATTCTACAGTTACCCAAGCTTTTCTAAGGATTACTGGAGGCAGTGTCAGTTCCCCAGTGCTGAGTGCCTGGGGTTCTTTGGCAGAGTAGAGCAGTCTGGTGTCAGAGTTGGGCAACTGGGCCCTGCTTCCTGGGACTCGCACTGTCGCCACCCCACAGAGACAGAGGGGACCGCTGGATTGGTGTTGGAGCCGACGGGCTTGCAGTATGCTGGGGAAGGCTATGATGACCACAGCATCCTAGATGGTGTCATGCGGCAGACCGCCATCAGCTGGTATGGTTGTTGGGCAGTGATCTCGTCACACTACTACCGTCAAGGTGCCACTGAGTGGATGATGGGGATTGTTCACCACTACCGGGTGCTGCTGGATCGGGCTGGGATCAGGTACGCGGTGACTGTAGCTTTGTACGCGTACCCGTGCTACATCGGACTGCTACAGGGATTGCTGGAGCGCTTCAATCGCCAATGGAACACGGTGGCGACCGCAGAGGGAGAGACCACCCTTGACTTGTGGTCTCTGTTCTGGATTTCTGGGTTGCTGATCATCGGCGAAGTGTATGAGGAGGTGGTACTGGATGACCTCCACCGTAGCCACACAGACGGGCATGGAAGATATTGGGTACCTTACAGTTACCGGTATCTTCTGAAGACCTGGAGGGACCTGGCCCTAGCCGTGAGAGATAGAGCTACATAGACTCCCAGGGTACCGCTAAATGTGTGGGTCTGCCACTTCTACAACGGACACTTCTGCTTCTATCAAGAATTCGCCAGGGATCGGACTCCGTGGTGGGAATATACTGAGGTGGAGCTACGGTTTCAGACGTACTCCTGATACATATATGCTCCATAAGAGGCTTGGAATCCCCATGGCTTACTGAACGTGACACATCTTGCCACCTACTTGGCATACTGGTTAGCGACATTTGTGGTCCCGCATGGAGAGGATGGTCTGTTAAGGGCCGAGTTGCTGTGGCCAGCCTGTTTGTTGGCGGAGGGGAGACAGTTGAGCTATAGCTCCTGTTGCACTCGCCAACATATATCAGAAATTGGGAGTTCTGGCGGCGCACCCGGCGCCGAGAGAGAGGAGCATACTCCTGCCAACCCACTATCTCAGTGCGTGGGCCAGGTTGCTGTTTCCGGGACTGGTGACGTGAGAGACCGTGGTGAACCTGACGGCACCACTTTTGTTCAACTTTACTGGGTAGCCTGACGGGTATGCAGAGGCACAGCTGGAGGGGGCCAGGAGAGCTTTTTGCTACCTGCCCGCCTGGGGCTAGGAGGGACTGCCTTTTGACAGCGCTGCGACGGGACTCCAGCCTTTTCTTGGGGGCTTTAGGCGGTGGGGCGATCAGCGCCCACCCCGATCAGGGGGCTGCAAATGCAGGGCCGCGGACTGAGTGGGTACTGAGCACCCAGTCGGCAGTGTTGACATTGCACTGGTCAGCGATGAGTTCCTTGGTGCCGTACTACCCGTATTGATTTGCAAGGAACTTCGGATACGACCAGGGGATCCCGCCGAATCGAGAATTTCCTCTGATAGGCAGGCAGTACAGGGGCAGGAATACCCACCTACTTGCAGCAGCATGGTGGGACTTTTATTGTCGCCGGGAGCCCGAGCGACTCTCGATGTCGGGACAGGGACGTCGAGGGTGATTCAACGTACCCTACGCCAGGTGGTGGTTCGAGCACAGCCACCTATACCGGGAGAAGGCCTCCGCGGTCAGGAATGCGGAGGAGATTCGCTTGCTGATAGAGGATCTACCTCCGATTGCACAGGATTAGGGTACCTAAGGACCCGCGTTGCTCGGATCCGTCGGGAGATCGAGCGACTTGTGGAGCAGTGGCCCCGGAGAAGCCGGGGCTCGTCGTCCGGGGGTCGAGGCAACGGAGGGGCACTGAAGCTCCTGAAACAGGTGGTAACAGTGGTGGCGGCAACTGGGGCGAAGGTGCCTCGACCGAGGGCACCTAGGACCTGGTGGGCCCAGTTCCTGGCTGACTGCGGCCTCTGGAGCAGGGGTTCGTTGGACCGGGCTCTCCCCGACGGGAGCTTTGTCGACACGGTGACCGACGACTGGAGGTGGCACATCGGTCACGCGATCGGGTCAGTCGGGTCCGTGGAGTTCGTGTCCCAAATCAAGTGTGCCCGCACTCTAAGGGACATTCAGGAGGCCATTGCGAAGGTGGCCCGGGCACTGGCGCTGAGATCGGAGCAGTTAGTTTCCTTACCGTTGACCCCCTTCGGAGCTTCAGGTAAGGCTTTCTTCTTTCTAGCATGCGCCCCTCCCCTTTTTATCTGGTTATCCTTCGGGTGTGTAATTGGGGCATTGTACAATGCCATGTTTATTGGCAGGTTCTGTAGCAGAGGGATATCACCCTTCTATGGAGGTGTCTTCAGGAAGCGGGGACGGAGGTCTACAGCCCAGGCAGAAGTCGAGACTGGTGGGTCCTCTGGCGGACTCGAGGCTGGCGAGCAAGCCGAAGTAGAGACAGCTTTGAGTAAGTGTCACTTTGACCTCTTTACTCCTGTTTGATTTAGCCAAGGTGGCTGGCTAACCTTATCTTACTGGATTTGTGTCTGCAGCTCCGCTGGAGACTGGTGTGGAGGCGGCTTTCTCGCCCCCTCAGGAGGTGGACCCTCTACCTGAGGAGGGGGACGAGTACAAGATTGATGTGGAGGGGTTTCTCCAAGTGATGGATGAAATCACTCCTAACATCGAGACCTTTCCCGACTTCGAGTCGTGGAAAGCTGCTGGAGGAGCCCGTTCTAGTAAGGTCTTCTAATGCTAGGTGTGAGCTGCGATTTCGCTTGCTTTCAGTTACTGACATAACCGTCTGGATTGTGCAGAGGAGGCAGAGGCATCGGGGGCCAAGGCCCCTACTGAGGTACTAAGTGAAGCACCTGAACAGGGGGAAGAGCCAGCACCCATAGTGGCTAGTAGCTGTCCGGGTAAATGTCCAATTACTGTCGACGGGATCTTCCTGTTGTTGTTGGACTTCTTCAGCAAGCTGAAATTATTGACTTGATTTGAGTTGTTTGTTTGGCAGGTAAGGATGCGGCGGCCACGTTGGAGATGATCCAGAAGCTGGTTGACGCCGGCCCCTCAGTGGCTCTGCCGTCCTCTACTGGCGAGTCCCAGCTAGTGGCTTCTGTGCCCCCACCCATTGTTGAGGACACGCTGGGTGGACTGCTACAGTCGCTGGCAAAGGTACCTCTCCCACCTGTGCCGACCGTGGTATTGGCTTGCACGGTGAGGCTGGTAGAGTCCTCTAGTGTGGGACCATCAGGTATGTAGTTGAGTACTTGGTCATTTCATGGTGGATTGCTCCACTTTACCCACCCGTGCTGAGCTTTTATCGGGGTTGATTGCAGGTACCTCTTCCCCTCTGGAGGAGGGAGAGCTTCCCTGGGACATGGCCCGGGTAGCAGGAGATGAGCCTGCTATCGCAGCTTCTACTGGGGGCGACAAGGAGTTTGTCGACATTGAGGGCGTTTTCGAAGGGGACGCCCCAGCTTGTGAGCTTCTTGCCTAACACCTCTGGCTTGAAGTTATCTTCATGTGAGGCTGGATTTGGTAGTAGCCTGACTTGGCTTCTTGATGTACAAGTTCCTCTGATTTGCCTGCGGCCGGGGGTTCATCGGAGACCTCATCTGGTTCTTCCGGCAGTGGCAGCGCAACGATGGAGACTGACGAGAGCTTGAGCTCAAGCTCTTCTCCCTCTGAGGCCTCTTCTGCCGGGTATGTCGAGATGGAGATGGTTTTGGAAGGTATATAGAGATCCTTCCCTCCTCCCCATTGGCTTTGGTTTGGAGTTTATAGCGGGGTGTTGATGCCATCGTGTTATGTCCAGGCCTGGAATCTGAGGGGGAGCGCATGCCGGCTCCCATCGAGGATGACCAGGGAGAGCCCTCCATCTCCCCGATGGCAGCTGGGGATAGCCGGATTAACGGGGAGGCCCTACCCTCCCCGACTCCAGTGGGGGATGCCGCTGACGTGGGGGAGAGGTTACCCTCACCGACCCCAAGCGGGGATGTTGCAGGCGCGGCGGGAGCCACACCAGGTGAGAGTTATGACCTTTCTCAGGTTTTTCACCTTGTCTTGTCACAGGGAAGTCCCGGAGGTTACTGACTGTTTGATGGGATTGTGTAGGTCTTCTGGTGTGCTGGCTGAGATGGGCCACTCTTCCCTGGAGCTGGGGATCGAGTGGCCTATGTCTGTTTCGCCACCAGAGCCGCTGCTAGACGCCAGCGTGGGTGCGGCGTTGCTCCAGCGAGCCCGAGGGTGCCTAGGAAGTGACCCCCTGCCTTCTTTAGAGGAGCTTCGGCAGTGGCTGAGGGACTGCACCCAGGGCTACCACGGCCTTGGCTTCTCGCGTGAGCTCTGGATGTCTAGCTTGGCCGGCCTCTGGGCGGAGTACCTGTGGCTCTTGGAGGCTCAGGAGCAGAGGGCTCGGCAGCTAGCGGCCGTTCGGGAGGTGCAGGAGCAGCGGGCTCGGCTCGTGTTGGCAGCTGTCGAGCAGAGGAGGCACGCTGATGCGGCCATGTTACTTGATAGGGACCGCGCTATGCATTTGAGCGAGGCGGAGAGCAGGGCTAAGGCCTTGCAGAAGGCCTTGGAGGAGCAGCGGCAAGCCGTAGAGCTTGCTAGGGTTGAGTGGCGGACTGCCGAAGCCGGGGCTGAGGCTAGTGTTAAGCTTGTGTCGACCTTGGAGGTGGAGCTCGCGGCTGCGGAGTCTCGCCTGACGGCACTAGAGAGGGGCGAGCCTGGGATATGATTGTATCACCTCTCTTTCTCCTTTCTTTTTTTGTTATCCGGACTATATGTCTTTTGTTACCCCAAGGGCATGTATTGGGCTCCCTTTTATAGAGTATCAATGACAAACTCCGGATTTTGGTGTTGTTGTTTGCTTAGTTGTTCTTCTTCCCAGTCTATTGGACATGATTGGGTACAAGGGATGGCGACCACTTACTGTCGGTCGTGCTTGATTGTTTTAACATGTACCAGTGTAGGGGGCAAGGGACTGGGTTTACCCAACTTCTGGACATTGGAAAAAAAGACTGGGCAAGGGGAACGATGTAACTGGATTTTGAATACTGGGAACTGAGTGCTGGTTACTGAGAAGTAAGGGAAAAGCCCTAGTGCAGGGTTGGCGTAGGCCTGTCAGGACGTGGCGGCCTACTGGGTTAGAGTCGGGAACTGACTCTGGAATGCATCAGTTGTGAGTTGACGCTTGGGTATTGGGTGTTTGTATGTCGTTAGCCGGTAATGTAGCTCTTCTCGGCTTGAGAAACTGGGGCTGGGTTGGCCGAATGGCCTCAGAAGGTATCACAGCCCAAGGCCAGGATTGGGGGCTGGGACTGGTTGGCCGACCTGTGAAGGGATTGTGGCTGAAACCGGAGTTGGGAGTTGGCGGCTGGCCTGTAAAGGCGTTGCAGCCAGGAACTGGAGTTGGAAACTAGCGGTTGGCCTGTGAAGGCGTTGTAGTTGGAAACTGGAGTTGGAAGCTAGAGGCTGGCCTGTGAAGGCGTTGTAGCCGAAGATTGGAGTTGGAAGCTGGCGGCTAGCCTATGAAGGCATTGTAGCCAGAGACTGGAGTGGGGAGCTGGTGGCTGGCCCGTGAAGGCGTTGTAGCCGAAGACTGGAGTTGGGAGCTGGCGGCTGGCCTGTGAAGGTGTTGTAGCTGAAAACTAGAGTTGAAGACTGGGACTGGCTGGCTGGCCTGTAAAGGTGTTGTAGCCGTTGGAAATTGGCGGTTGGCCTGTGAAGGCGTTGTAACCGGAAACTGGAGTTGGAATGATGGGAATCAAGCAAGCTGCCAGGCCAAAGCTGATCGTGGAAGCTGCTGGGCCGAAGATGAATGCGCTACCTTTGGGTAGCGCGACCTGGAAGAAGGCGCTAGGTGTCCCTAGCGCGATCTCAGCCAGAAACGCAGTTGCTGACGGTCCAACTTTTTGGCGCTTGGAACTCCAAAAATCTTCAATGTGCACTATTTTCCATGGTTGTAATCGATGTTTTAGTGTCGTTTTGTCTTCCCCTTCCCCTATATATGTATCCCCTCTCGTTTGATTAAAAAATGAAGCAATGAATCTATGAAAGTTTTATGAGTGTAGCCATGGCTATCTCCCCCAATCTTTGGAAACTTCCTTCCTCCTCCCCTCTTCGGGTGCGATGCCCATTCATCTTCTACTGATCCTCTCTCTTTTCCTCTTCAATGGAGGACGATCGAAGCCCCGGATGCACCGGCTCTGAGACGGGGTCAAGTGTGAGGCTCCATTCGGAGCTTCGTTCTTCCTCCACCGACGTTCGTCGCCCTCCACCACCGCCAAAGATGCTGCTAAGGTCAGGATGTGTCACGCCCCGAGCGCGGAAGATACCCGGAGGTGCGCGACGAGTTTATATCAATCATGTCAATCAGAGTAGTAGTGTATTCGACACCAAAACAGAGATGCGCAAAATAGAAAGATAACCCAATCCTTTATTTCATAATGGATAGACTATTACAAATCCAATACTCTATTCAAAAAGGAAAAGTACATAGTTGACTCAAGAAAATAGGAAAAAGACTAGATGACACTTGGAGAAGTTCTATCACTTTCACTCTTGACCACTCCCATCCGATTGACTTCCCTCGTCGTCGGAATTACCTGAAAAGTAGGGAGCACACGGAGTGAGCGAACGCTCAGTAGGAAATTATATCTCAAGCGCTAGCAAGGGGTTTAAATAATTACATCTTTCATGTATGTACTGTAGCTATGCATGCTCGCATAAAACGACAAGATAGAGAGAGAATTATCAATAAGATAGCAAGATGAACTAGTCATGAGCTTCAAGAAAAGATAACAAGATATTCAAGCAAGTACTCTTTAGCAAGTCATGTCAAGAACTTTGGCTATCATGTATCAAGCAAGCAAGTAATTACCCTTTCTCGGGTCACGCAATTCATGTCAAGTCAAGTACGAGTCAAGTACAAGATTTGTGTGGAATGTCCAATCAAGCTAGTCATGCACTCGGTATAATGCCAGATACCTTATCATTCAACTCCCATGGGCACAAGTACTTTCGGGTGCTCCTCCCAGGACCAGATCGGGCCCTATATGCGCAGGCATTTATCATGTATATTTGACATCCACTCTTGTATATATATATATATAGCCAATATGGAATTTCAACAATTTAAGCTTGTAGACACGTAGGATAACTTTGAGAGAATAGAATCCAAAAATACGACATTGGACATAGATAGGCGATAACAACGGTACAATCACGATGAACGATGAAACTAGGTGGAATTAGGTTCCCTTAACTCGGGTACCATGACAAACAAGTATGGACATTCTTTATATAGAATTGAGGTCCACATGAACAGTACATCAAAGGTAAGATACCCTCATTCTTATTATAGAATTGAGGTCCACAAGAACATCAACAAATGGCATGATATCATCATCCCATTAAGAATTCTCATGATATACTCTTTGCATATCATAAGGGCCGGTATACCATGTTTCTTTAGAGTGACATGGCATTCAATAGTGTAATGGGTTTTTAGGGTACAACCAGCTCAGTCGACCTTGAGGGAATCCAAGGTTCGAGGAGTCTTACGGAGGTCTCTATGACTAACTCGCTAGTCCAAAGGAACAGAATGTCCAATGGAGAGCTTGTACGTCAATGAGAGTTGAGGGTGATCGATAAAACATCATAAAACGTGGGATTATACTCACGGAGTGGAGATATAGTGTCGATATACACATATATATATATAGATATACTGAAACCATCGGTTATCAGAACAGGTAAAAATATTTTTACAGGAAAATAACGACTTAAGTAAAGTCACTACTCAAGTAATTAACGCCTTCAGTAAGGGCGTTTATCTATTTTACATTTTTGCTACATTTCAATATTTCAGTATTTTACCAAAAACGCGCCTTGGTGAAGGGCGTTTATTTACAATTTGACGACACAATCAGTGGTCGTCCATTCTTTCCTTCTATTTTTACAGAATATATATTTTCAGAAATTTATCAAAAACACGCCCTGGACAGGGGCGTTACTTTTCAATTCAAGTCCTGAACAGGGGCGTTAGTAAAGTGAGAGATGACAGGGTCGTGAATTCAAGAATTTACAATTTTTCAGGTATTGAAATTTCCAGAAATCGAGATATGGTCATGACAGGAAAATATCAGGATTAATGATCATGCACTGATTTATTTAGAATCGTATTCAAGTGAATATGGACTAATTAACATGGGTAATTAACAGTTAATTAAATTGACGTCTGTGTACAGGGCGTCAAATCTTTTGAATTGACGACCTTGTAAGGGTCGTTTATTTAAATAGCGCCCTAGTCTGGGTCGCGTATAAAATTAGCGCCCGTGGAAAGGGCGTTTCTTTCCAACAATAGAAACATTTAAAACTCTCGAAAACTATATGCATGAACTAATATATATGGTTTAACATAGTTATTATGGTGATTTGGGCTACAGTGCTTGAGAAAACCTACCTTAATGATGATAAACTGACGGATGAGCAGATGTAGGTTCTGAAAAAACGATACTCTGTTTTATAAACAGAGTCTTTTTGATTTACTGATAGCCAAGTAAGATATATGCTTTCCTTTGGCAACAGATGAGCTTGGGAAGATGTAGAAGATGTTGGTTGACGAAGAATTCCCCGTTCTTCCCTATCAACCGTCTGCAGATCCTATAAAAGAAAAAAAAACTATATACCTTAGTTTCTTCATCGTACGTAACAGAGGAGAAAGCAGAAGAACGTTACCTAGTCCTTCACCGGAGCTTCTCAACCTGTAAGCAGAGAAGAGTATGAAGAATCATTAGTTCTTCATGCGTTGATCGAACACAATATTAGGAAGAAGGAAGAAGAAGAACCTACTGTTCTTCGCATACCTTTGAAAACTCCGAACGCCAAATAGCGTTCTCGGTTCAAGCAGAAGGTTATTTATAAGATATTGGAAATCCTAATAAGGTTAGTGTTCGATTGGAAGTAATACTTCCATATTAGAGTTATTACTACATTCGAACTCTTTCTCATAGTTATCAACTTACCCTGGATAGACTCCTGGGTCGAACGAAACTCAAACTGAATTAGCGACCTAGGTAAGGACGTCGAATTTTGAATTGACGCCTTGTCAAGCATCGTTTCTTGTTGAAACGCATCCACGCAAAGGACGTTATGCAAACTTCCCCTTTTTATTTATTTTGGTCGTTTGAAATTTGACGCCTTGACGTGTGGGCGTCCTTTCTCAAAACACGCCTTAGGTGAAGGCATTTTATTGTAAAGTAGCGCCTATATCTGAGGCGCTATTTTCATCAGGGTTTAATTATTTTTATTCCAAGCTCTTTCGTTTATTTACTAAATCTTTTAATCAATTTTGATTTATTTATTCTTTTTAAATTTATCAGGGTTGCTACACCCTCCCCCACTTAAAAAGAATTTGGTCCCCAAATTCCATATCATATATTTACATTTGGAGAGTGTAGAGTATGTACCTTCTAAAATAAATCTGGAAATTGTTTCCTCATAGATTCCTCGGTCTCCCATGTAGCTTCATGTTCTGAATTCTTATTCCATTGTACTTTTAGCATGGGAATAACCTTATTCCTTAGGGTACGTACTTCTCGATCTAGTATTCGTATGGGCTTCTGCTCATATGTGAAATCTTTCTGGATCACTAGATCTCCATACTCAATGATATGTGATGGGTCATGTATATACTTCTTTAACATAGATATGTGGAACACATCATGTACTTCGGACAGTTGGGGTGGCAATGCCGATAAGCAACCTCGCCAACTCTTTCTAGTATCTCAAAAGGTCTGATAAATCTTGGTGTAAGCTTGCCCTTAACACCAAATCTTCGTATTCCACGTCCAGGCGATATCTTGAGAAATACATGATCTCCAACTTGGAATTCAAGATCTCTTCTTCTTGTGTCAGCATAAGCCTTTTGTCTAGACTGAGCAACTTGCAGTCTTTCTTTGATCAATTGTATCTTCTCGGTAGTGTCCCTTACCATGTCTGGACCTAACAGTTGTTTCTCTCCAACTTCGTCCCAGCATAAGGGTGATCGGCAACTCCTTCCGTATAAAGCTTCGAAAGGTGTCATTTGTATACTTGCCTGGTAGCTATTATTGTATGCAAATTCGACCAGAGACAAGTGATCATGCCAGTTTCCATCAAAATCAGTAATGCATGCTCTTAGCATATCTTCGACTACTTGATTGGTTCTCTCGGTCTGACCATCCGTTTGAGGATGAAAAGCTGTGCTAAAGTTAAGTCTCGTTCCCAACGAATGTTGTAGTCCTTTCCAAAAATGAGAAGTAAAACGGGGATCTCTGTCAGACACGATTGAAACAGGAATACCATGTAATCTGACTATTTCCTTGATGTATAGTGCAGCTAAGACATCAACTGACCATCGACTCTTGATTGGCAAGAAATGCGCTGATTTAGTCAATCGGTCAATGATAACCCACATTCCATCATGTCCTCTTTTTGATTTAGATAAACCCATGATGAAATCCATACCAATATCCTCCCACTTCCATTTAGGGATATCTAGAGGATGTAGTTTTCCAGCAGGCTTTTGGTGTTCCGCCTTGACTTGTTGGCACGTGAGACAGCGTGATACGTAGTCCGCTATTTCTCTTTTCATGTTGGGCCACAAAAAATTTCTTTTTACATCTTGGTACATCTTGGTAGATCCAGGATGAATCGTATACCTTGACCTATGAGCTTCATCTAAGACCTTCTTCTTCAATTCTGGGCAGTCCGGTATACAAGTTCTATTCTTGAACATTAATCTTCCATCAGAAGTTAATTGGAAATCCGATTGTCCTTCTAATCTGCCCTTGATTTCTACTAATGTAGGATCATCATTCTGAAGTGCTTGTATTTCAGACAATAAATCTGACTGTATGCTTACATGAGATAATGTGACACATCTAGGGTCCATGTCCATGCTTATATTGAGTTCAGAGAATTGTTCCAGCAATTTCCATTCTTGAATCAGACAATTGGCTAACAGTGCTCTCGGCTTTCGACTAAGGGCATCTGCTACATGATTACCCTTTCCGGGATGATATTGTATATTGAAGTCGAAGTCCTTGAGATATTCCAGCCATCATCTTTGTCTCATATTTAACTCCTTCTGTGAGAAAAGATATTTGAGACTTTTGTGATCGGAGTATACAGTAAACTGTACTCCATAAAGATAATGTCTCCATATTTTGAGTGCAAATACTACCGCGGCCAATTCTAAGTCATGGACGGGGTAGTTCTCTTCATGCTTCTTTAATTGACGAGAAGAGTAGGCTATAACCTTCCCTTGTTGCATTAGAACACACCCGAGGCCAATGCCAGAAGCATCAGTGTATACCTCGAATTTTTCTCCTTCAATTGGCAATGCTAAGATAGGAGCTGTAGTAAGATGATCCTTGAGAGTTTGGAAGCTTCTCTCACATTCCTCATCCCATTCATAACGGATCTCCTTGCGAGTTAACCTCGTAAGTGGCACGGCAATTTTAGAGAAATCCTTGATGAATCGCCTGTAATAGCCGACAAGACCTAAGAAACTTCGGATCTCGCTAGCATTGGTCGGTCTTTCCCAGTTCCTTACAGCTTCAACCTTTGATGGGTCTACAGACAAGCCATCCTTTGATATAACATGTCCGAGAAAAGTCACTTCTTCAAGCCAGAATTCACACTTGCTAAGTTTTGCATATAATTGGTTTGTCCTTAATATTTGTAATGCAATCCTTAATTGTTCCTCATGCTCTTCCTTGGTCTTGGAATAAATCAATATATCCTCAATAAAGACCACCACGAATTGATCTAAATAAGGCCTGAATATACTATTCATTAACTGCATAAAGGCAGCAGGGGCATTCGTTAGTCCGAAAGGCATAACAACAAATTCATAATGGCCATACCTGCTTCTGAACGCAGTCTTATGAATATCCTCGTCCTTGATTCTTAGTTGGTGATATCCGGACCTAAGATCAATTTTGGAAAAGTACATGGATCCTGAAATTTGATCAAATAATTCATCGATTCTCGGCAGTGGATACTTGTTCTTGATAGTGAGATGATTCAACTGTCGATAGTCGACGTATAACCTCATGGATCCGTCTTTCTTCTTTACAAATAATACATGCGCTCCCCACGGGGAAGTACTTGGTCTAATGAATCCTTTCTTAATGAGTTCCATCAATTGCTCCTTTAATTCCTTGAGTTCAGCAGGTGACATCCTATAAGGTGCCTTTGAAATCGGACCAGCACCAGGGACTAAGTCAATGGTGAAGGCCACTTCTCTTTGCGGGGGTAATCCCGGCAAATCTTCCAGAAATACGTCCGGAAATTCTTGTACTACTGGAATGTCTTCTAGCTTAGCTTCCTTAGCTTCTTTAACTGTGACAAAGGCAAGGAAAGATGTACATCCTTTCCTGATGAGCTTGCTAGCTCGGAGAGCTGAAATAAGAGGGGATTTGCTCCGACTCTTGGGGCTAGTAAATATTAGTTCTGAGAATTCCTTGAATGTAACCTTACTATTGCGGCAATCAACCGTTGCCTGATACTTGGATAACCAATCTGCCCCTAGTATAACATCATACTCTTTCAGATCTAAACATATGAGATCAATAGGGAGATTTTGACCATGAATCAATACCTCGCAGTTTTGGTAATGATGTGTAATATCAGTCTCATCATCCAGAGGAGTAGATAAAACTAACTTTATCCATTCCGGTTCTAGGGGTAATGGGTCAGCAAACTTCTTAGAAACAATAGAATGCGATGCACCAGTATCAATTAAGACATATGCATTCCTGGAACAAACTTTCAATGTACCTTCCACTAAGCCGCCTCCTTCTACTTGCTCGGTCTCCTTGATTACATGAAGACGAGCATTCTTGGTTACTGGGCGCTTTCCGTCAACGGCTTGATCGTTAAGTAATGGGCAATCGGGAATCCGATGCTCACGACTCCCACAACGGAGACATGCTCCTAGTTTCCTCCAGCATTCTTCTGCTCTATGGCCCGCTTTATCACAATGTTTGCACACTGTATTTGGAGAGGTAGTGGTGATAGAGAAGGGCTTGGTCTTCTTGAACTTTTGCTCTGGCGAGGGAATACCTCCATTGCTAGGCCTCTTCTTAAAGTTGGGTTTAAAGGAACCCGAACCTGTAACTTGTTCCTTCTTATCCTTACCACAAATCCTATCAGACAGTTCTGTGGCATCTTCTAATAGTTGAGCTCGGCGTACTATCTCCGAGTAGACTTGAATGTCCATCGGCGCCAGTTAAGTAATAGCTTGGGGCCTGAGCCCATTAAGAAACCTCCTAGCTTTCATTTTCTCAGTGCTAACTTGATGCTTAGCATACCGAGACAATCTAGAGAATTGGGCCTCATACTCGGCCACTGACAAGGATCGTTGTTTTAATGCGGCAAACTCTGCAGCCTTCTTTTCCTGAACTCGGTCCGAGAAATATTTCGCGTTGAAGTGTTCAACGAATTCTTCCCACGAAACCTGATCTTGATTTATAGTAGCCTCTATTGATTCCCACCAGCATCTAGCATCCCTTTCTAACTGAAAAGTAGCTAATAAAACTTTATCCTGATCCGTGCATTGCATAACACGGAATATACGTTCTATCTCCCTAATCCAGTGTTCAGCGTCATCTGGATCAGTAGAACCCGTGAACTTGGGTGGGTTCATGTTCTTGAAAGTCTGGTGGAGACTTCCTACTCGTTGTCCACCTCCTTGTGCTACTTGTTGCAACACTTGAGTCATGTCTTGAAGGGTACGCTGCATGTTGCGCCATTGAGCACGTTCGGCAGCCATTATCCTACAATTACAATAACTAGATTAATATGTGCTTGTATTTAAAGACTCATATACTATGTTAACTTTAACCCTTGGTTCTACCTAATCTCACTGGTTGAAGATTAAAACTTATCCTTGGACTTGGGTTTTTTCCTAGGAATTGAATACCCTAGACTCTGATACCACAAAAACTGTCACGCCCCGAGCGCGGAAGATACCCGGAGGTGCGCGACGAGTTTATATCAATCATGTCAATCAGAGTAGTAGTGTATTCGACACCAAAACAGCGATGCACAAAATAGAAAGATAACCCAATCCTTTATTTCATAATGGATAGACTATTACAAATCCAATACTCTATTCAAAAAGGAAAAGTACATAGTTGACTCAAGAAAATAGGAAAAAGACTAGATGACACTTGGAGAAGTTCTATCACTTTCACTCTTGACCTCTCCCATCCGATTGACTTCCTCGTCGTCGGAATTACCTGAAAAGTAGGGAACACACGGAGTGAGCGAACGCTCAGTAGGAAATTATATCTCAAGCACTAGCAAGGGGTTTAAATAATTACATCTTTCATGTATGTACTGTAGCTATGCATGCTCGCATAAAACGACAAGATAGAGAGAGAATTATCAATAAGACAGCAAGATGAACTAGTCATGAGCTTCAAGAAAAGATAACAAGATATTCAAGCAAGTACTCTTTAGCAAGTCATGTCAAGAACTTTGGCTATCATGTATCAAGCAAGCAAGTAATTACCCTTTCTCGGGTCACGCAATTCATGTCAAGTCAAGTACGAGTCAAGTACAAGATTTGTGTGGAATGTTCAATCAAGCTAGTCATGCACTCGGTATAATGCCAGATACCTTATCATTCAACTCCCATGGGCACAAGTACTTTCGGGTGCTCCTCCCAGGATCAGATCGGGCCCTATATGCGCAGGCATTTATCATGTATATTTGACATCCACTCTTGTATATATATATATATATATAGCCAATATGGAATTTCAACAATTTAAGCTTGTAGACACGTAGGATAACTTTGAGAGAATGGAATCCAAAAATACGACATTGGACATAGATAGGCGATAACAACGGTACAATCACGATGAACGATGAAACTAGGTGGAATTAGGTTCCCTTAACTCGGGTACCATGACAAACAAGTATGGACATTCTTTATATAGAATTGAGGTCCACATGAACAGTACATCAAAGGTAAGATATCCTCATTCTTATTATAGAATTGAGGTCCACAAGAACATCAACAAATGGCATGATATCATCATCCCATTAAGAATTCTCATGATATACTCTTTGCATATCATAAGGGCCGGTATACCATGTTTCTTTAGAGTGACATGGCATTCAATAGTGTAATGGGTTTTTAGGGTACAACCAGCTCAGTCGACCTTGAGGGAATCCAAGGTTCGAGGAGTCTTACGGAGGTCTCTATGACTAACTCGCTAGTCCAAAGAAACGGAATGTCCAATGGAGAGCTTGTACGTCAATGAGAGTTGAGGGTGATTGATAAAACATCATAAAACGTGGGACTATACTCACGGAGTGGAGATATAGTGCCGATATACACATATATATAGATATACTGAAACCATCGGTTATCAGAACAGGTAAAAACATTTTTACAGGAAAATAACGACTTAAGTAAAGTCACTACTCAAGTAATTAACGCCTTCAGTAAGGGCGTTTATCTATTTTACATTTTTGCTAGATTTCAATATTTCAGTATTTTACCAAAAATGCGCCTTGGTGAAGGGCGTTTATTTACAATTTGACGACACAATCAGTGGTCGTCCATTCTTTTCTTCTATTTTTACAGAATATATATTTTCAGAAATTTATCAAAAACACGCCTGGACAGGGGCGTTACTTTTCAATTCACGTCCTGAACAGGGGCGTTAGTAAAGTGAGAGACGACAGGGTCGTGAATTCAAGAATTTACAATTTTTCAGGTATTGAAATTTCCAGAAATCGAGATATGGTCATGACAGGAAAATATCAGGATTAATGATCATGCACCGATTTATTTAGAATCGTATTCAAGTGAATATGGACTAATTAACATGGGTAATTAACAGTTAATTAAATTGACGTCTGTGTACAGGGCGTCAAATCTTTTGAATTGACGACCTTGTAAGGGTCGTTTATTTAAATAGCGCCCTAGTCTGGGTCGCGTATAAAATTAGCGCCCGTGGAAAGGGCGTTTCTTTCCAACAATAGAAACATTTAAAACTCTCGAAAACTATATGCATGAACTAATATATATGGTTTAACATAGTTATTATGGTGATTTGGGCTACAGTGCTTGAGAAAACCTACCTTAATGATGATAAACTGACGAATGAACAGATGTAGGTTCTGAAAAAATGATACTCTATTTTATAAACAGACTCTTTTTGACGTACTGATAGCCAAGTAAGATATATGCTTTCCTTTGGCAACAGATGAGCTTGGGAAGATGTAGAAGATGTTGGTTGACGAAGAATTCCCCGTTCTTCCCTGTCAACCGTCTGCAGATCCTATAAAAAAAAAAGAAACTATATACCTTAGTTTCTTCATCGTACGTAACAGAGGAGAAAGCAGAAGAACGTTACCTAGTCCTTCACCGGAGCTTCTCAACCTGTAAGCAGAGAAGAGTATGAAGAATCATTAGTTCTTCATGCGTTGATCGAACACAATATTAGGAAGAAGGAAGAAGAAGAACCTGCTGTTCTTCGCATACCTTTGAAAACTCCGAACGCCAAATAGCGTTCTCGGTTCAAGCAGAAGGTTATTTATAAGATATTGGAAATCCTAATAAGGTTAGTGTTCGATTGGAAGTAATACTTCCATATTAGAGTTATTACTACATTCGAACTCTTTCTCATAGTTATCAACTTACCCTGGATAGACTCTTGGGTCGAACGAAACTTAAACTGAATTAGCGACCTAGGTAAGGGCGTCGAATTTTGAATTGACGCCTTGTCAAGCGTCGTTTCTTGTTGAAACGCGTCCACGCAAAGGACGTTATGCAAACTTCCCCTTTTTATTTATTTTGGTCGTTTGAAATTTGACGCCTTGACGTGTGGGCGTCCTTTCTCAAAACACGCCTTAGGTGAAGGCGTTTTATTGTAAAGTAGCGCCTATATCTGAGGCATTATTTTCATCAGGGTTTAATTATTTTTATTCCAAGCTCTTTCGTTTATTTACTAAATCTTTTAATCTATTTTGATTTATTTATTCTTTTTAAATTTATCAGGGTTGCTACAGGATGGAACTCGGTTGCACCAGTCCTGCGATGGGTCCGGGCGAGAGGCCCCAATCAAGCTTCCTCACGGCCCTAACATCATCTACATCCACCTTCCTTCCCTCACTGCTCACCCCACATCCACCTTCACCAAGTTATCCTAGCTAGTATTAGGTTAGTTTAATCTCGGTTTAGGGTCCCCCATGTGTTTGTTTAGGACCCCTCGTGTATTACCCACCATCCTATGTGTTCTCCCCATGTGATTCATTCCCCCGAAGACATCCACGGGCGCCCCAACGTCAAGGTTCGTCGTTCTGCCTGCTGTCTGAGAACGCGCTAGGACGATATAGCGCGTTCTTCAAGAAGGCGCTAGGAGGCTATAGCGCGATTATGGGCAAAAAGAAGAAGACCCCCCACTTCCGTTCCGCATCAAATGGTATCAGAGCTTAGGGAACCAGGCTGTTCTCACAGACTGGGATCTTGACCTACAAGGTTCGAGGATGAACCTTCTAAAGTGGAGGGGTTTGATGGGAATCAAGCAAGCAGCCAGGCCAAAGCTGATCGTGGAAGCTACTGGGCCGAAGATGAACGCGCTACCTTTGGGTAGAGCGACCTGGAAGAAGGCGCTAGGTGTCCCTAGCGTGATCTCAGCCAGAAACGCAGTTGTTGACGGTCCAACTTTTCGGCGCTTGGAACTCCAAAAGTCTTCAATGCGCACTATTTTTCATGGTTGTAATCGATGTTTTAGTGTCATTTTGTCTTCCCCTTCCTCTATATATGTATCCCCTCTCGTTTGATTAAAAAATGAAGCAATGAATCTATGAAAGTTTTATGAGTGTAGCCATGGCTATCTCCCCCAATCTTTGGAAACTTCCTTCCTCCTCCCCTCTTCGGGTGCGATGCCCATTCATCTTCTACTGATCCTCTCTCTTTTCCCCTTCAATGGAGGACGATCGAAGCCCCGGATGCGCCAGCTCTGAGACGGGGATGAGTGTGAGGCTCCATTCGGAGCTTCGTTCTTCCTCCACCGACGTTCGTCGCCATCCACCACCGCCAAATATGCTGCTAAGGTCAGGATGGAACTCGGTTGCACCGGTCCTGCGATGGGTCCGGGCGAGTGGCTCCAGTCAAGCTTCCTCACGGCCCTAACATCATCTACATCCACCTTCCTTCCCTCACCGCTCACCCCACATCCACCTTCACCAAGTTATCCTAGCTAGTATTAGGTTAGTTTAATCCCGGTTTAGGGTCCCCCATGTGTTTGTTTAGGACCCCTCATGTATTACCCACCCTCCTATGTGTTCTCCCCATATGATTCATTCCCCCAAAGACATCCACGAGCGCCCCAACGTCAAGGTTCGTCGTTCTGCCTGCCGTCTGAGAATGCGCTAGGACGATATAGCGCGTTCTTCAAGAAGGCGCTAGGAGGCTATAGCGCGACTATGGGTAGAAAGAAGAAGACCCCCCACTTCCGTTCCGCATCATGGAAGCTGGCAGCTGCCCTGTGAAGGCGTTGTAGCCGAAGACTGGAGTTGGAAGCTGGTGGCTGGCCTGTGAAGGCGTCGTAGCCAAAAACTGGAGTTGAAGAGTGGGACTGGCCGGCTAGCCCGTGAAGTTGTTGTAGCCAGAGATTGAAGTTGGAAACTGGCGGCTGGCCTGTGAAGGTGTTGTAGCCAGAAATTGGAGTTGGATGCTGGCGGCTGGCCTATGAAGGCGTTGTAGCCGAAGGCTGGAGTTGGAAGCTGGTGGCTAGTCTTTGAAGGCGTCGTAGCCGGAAGCTAGAACTGGAGACTAGAGCTGGCCGGCTGGCCTGTGAAGGCGTTGTAGTCGGAACGTGGAATTGAAGACTAGGACTGGCCGGTTGGCCTATAAAGGCATTGTAGCCGAAATACTGGAGCTGGAGCTAGAGCTGAGGGCTGGAACTGGCCGGCTGGCCTATAAAGGCGTTGTAGCTGGAATAGTGGGACTGGTCAGCTAACCGTTGAGGTGTGTAGCCGGATGCTGGAGCTGGAGGTTGGAATTGGAGCTGGCCGGCTAGCTACTGATGCGTAGCGACCGGAAGGCTGGAACTGGTCAGCTGACCATTGGGGTGTGTAGCCGAATACTGGAGCTGGAGGTTAGAATTGGAGCTAGCCGGCTAGCTACTGATGCGTAGCGACCGAAAGGCTGGAACTGGTCGGCTTGCCGTTGAGGTGTGTAGCCGAGTACTGAAGTTGGAATTGGCGATGACCGACCCTCGGGGGTGTAGTGGCCACCATCGTTGTGGAGTGATGCAGAGATCACCGTCAGCGAGGTGTCGCGGTTGATGGCTTTCATTAGTGAAGAGTAGAGAGGGAGTTTTTTTTTATTTTCTCTTTACCGGCTCTACCGCCCTTGTGGGTTTTTGCCAGCGCTGGCCCCCTTTTACTTTTTTCGGTGTGCCCTTTCGGATTTTCACACCGAGGGGTTACTCGATTTTACCTGAGACGCCCTTTCGGGTTTTCACCTCAGCTGGATTAATGGCAATTTTTGCCCTCAGTAATCCTGTGGAAGGAGTCAACTGAGGTCGCCGGGGTATCTCTATTTTTAACCCTATTTTTTTCTTTTTTTTCGAACATCGTGGTTACTGTCCGTAGCATGCTGCTATCAGGGGATGTGACTTGCAACTGGGGGACGTGGGTAACTGGGTATTACTTTGCACTTAACAAGGGTTCTTACAGATTATCGAATTATGGTGCCAGGGCCATCCGGCCTCGGTGAGATGTGACAGAGGCTATAGCCAGTGGGTCAGAGATGGCAGGGGGAACTGGACACATACTAGAATTCGGTGAATTCTGGACTGGCGGGAAATGTAGGATGTAGTAGTGTGAACGGGTAAAGGTCTGGGAAACAGACCGAGACTGGAGTTGACCAGAATGGCGACTTAGATGTTGCGGGGAGGCTGGGAATCATCAATTCGCTACGACGAGGCGGGAGCCGACACTAGGGTGGGTTAGCAGGGAGATATAAGACTGACTGTAGATGGCAGGGTTAATGACCTGACGCTATGGGCTAACCGGCAGCCATTATCTGGGGAGGCCTACGACCTATTGGGAAGTGGGTGTAGGGCCACACTGACTGGTGAAGAGAGGAAGATTATCTCATTATCGACTCTATCGCCCTTTCGGGTTTTCGCCAGAGCTGTCCCCCTTTACCTTTTTCTGATGCGCCCTTGCGGGTTTTCACGTAGAGGGGTTTCCCGATTTTGCCTAGGGTGCCCTTTCGGATTTTCACCTCAGCCGGGTTAATGGCAATTTTTGCTCCCAGCCACCCCCTTACGATGAGAGTGACTGGGACCGCCGGGGTATCTCTATTTTTAACCCCATTTTTTTATTTTTATTTTTATTACTTGCCCGGGAGCCTGACGGCTGGATCGTTGCTGGCGCAGAGGTGTCCCTACCTTTGTCGTGGTAAGGACAGAGGCGGGAGGTGACTCCCTGAAAATGCCTGGCGGTGGTTCTAGGAGGGCTTGGCCAGCCCTACTGTATGCCTGGGAATTAGAAACTGGGAGGCTAACTGGCTAAACCCTTCACAGGGAAGAGCCGAGTTTACCAATAACAGTCGGGTTCACAAACTCATGTTCGGGTGCATAGTATAGCTTCATATGTTTGCCATTGAGAGGTGGGAAGGGTTTGTGACCCTTTTGGTCAACGACCGTGTAGGCTCCACCCTCGTAGACATTATGGATAATGTATGGACCTCGCCAATTCGGCTGTAATTTTTCACTGGAGCGCCCTGCCATGACTCCTTTACCTTAATCATGACGAGGTCGCCTTGCTTGAAAGCTCGTTGCTTGACGAGCTTATCATAAGCCCGGGCCATGCGGGCCTGGTATACTTGCAGGTGTTTGTAGGCTTCGAGTTGCTTGCCTTCTAGATCGGCGAGCTCTTATAGCCTTCTCTGGAACTCACTTTCGTCAGGGCCGGTGTGGACCGCCACACGGTAAGAGGCTAACATGACTTCGATGGGGATAACTGCTTCTGTCCCGTAAGCAAGGAAGAACGGTGAGCACCCCATGGGGGTTTTGTAGATTGTCCAGTAGGCCCAGAGCGCCTCGAAGACCTTTTCGCCCCAATCACATTTCCAATGACTGGTTCATCTTAGCCAGGAGCTTGCAGAGGGTCTTGTTGAAGGCTTTCGCCAAACCGTTGCCTTGGGGTTGTAGACCGAAGAGGTTCTCCAGTCGATGTGGAATTTGGCCGCTAATTGGTATACGGCTTTATTCTTGAATGGTGTCCCATTGTCAGACACTATGCGACTGGGAGCATCGAATCGGTATATGATGTTGTGTCGGACAAATCTAGCAATGATTTCCCCAGTGACCTCTCGCAAAGGGAGAGCCTCCGCCTAGCGAGAGAAATAATCAGTGGCAGCCAAGATGTATTTATGGCCCTTGGAAGATGGTGGGAAAGGCCCTGCAATGTCCATGCCCCACTCGGCAAATGGCCAAGTGGGGGCTGTAGGACGCAGCGGGTTAGGAGGTCTTCTGAGAACTGGGCCGAAGGGTTGGCATTGATGGCACGTACGGGAACACTAGACACAGTCAGCGTACATGGTTGGCCAGTAGAAGCCTTTGAGCTTGATATTGTGCTTCATTCCATCTCCGGCCTGGTGCGTGCCGCACAACTCAGAGTGGACCTCCTGCATGATGGCTCGAGCCTCCGCGAGGGAGACACATCTCAGGAGAATTGACTTGTCCTTCTTGTGGATGAGTCGATACAGGGAGTCGCCGATCAACTCATAAGAGGTTTCTCGATGGAGTAGCTGGACCCTTTGAGCCCGGTCAGGGGGGAGCCACCCTTGCTTGAACTTGATGATGTGCTCCCTCCAATCTTCTTCCTCCGCAAGAGGGTTTTGGTCGAGGTCATGGACCTCGTAGACGGTGAGACCGGTGTCATCCTGGAGTGAGCTCGGCATCAGTCTTCTATGCTTGACGATGATGTCAACCTCACCCTCGGGCGGGAGTTTGATGGCTGTAGCCAACTTTGCCAGGGCACTGCCTGGGCGTTGCTGCTCCTGGGGATATGATCTATTTCAAAGAAATAGAATTTCTGGATTAATCTGGTGACGGTGGCATGGTATGGCAGCAGCTCTGGCTTCCGCACATCATAAATGCCGAGAACCTGCTGAACTATCAGTTGGGAGTCCCCGTATGCTTAAAGGCATTTAATGCCCATGTCGAGATCCATCTGAAGCCCGATAAGTAGAGCTTCATACTTGGCCTCATTGTTGGTCAGGGACTTCATGAGGGCACATGAGTTGTATAATACTCCGCCCTGAGGAGTCAGGAAAATAATGTTGGCTCCTGCCGTGGTGGACGGACCCTGATTGCTACGAGTAATGCCGCGGGAAGCGCCATCAAAGTAGAGCTCCCAGTGAGGTACACTAGCTGTGAGAGTGTTTTGACGCCAATAATGCAAGACATCTCTGCTCTGCTCGACCGGCTGTGGTGGTTGTACAGTAAGGGACTCCTCGTCGGGGAGCTCCGCACTGAGAGGTGAGTCGTCTAGCACTGGATGGGCCGCCAGGAACTCAGCCATGCCCTGTCCCTTGATGACTTTTATGGGGACATAAGTAATGTCGTACTCCATCAACAGGAGGGCCCATTTTCCCAGACGGCCTAAGAGAACAGGCTGTCGGAGGAGGTATTTCAGAGGGTCGTGCTTGGATATGAGCTCGACTCGGTGAGACAGGAGGTAATGCCGTAACTTCTTGACGGTAAATACCAGTGCCAAGTAGACTTTCTCCATGGGGGAGTAGCGGTACTTGGCACCGATTAGCTTCCGAATAAGGTACTAGAGGGGCTGCTCTTTACCTTCCTCATTAATTTGCGCCAATAGAGCTCCTAGCGAAGCGTCCATGGCAGCGATATAAAGGATGAGGGGTTTGCCCTTGATTGGTGCCCCTAGAACTGGGGGAGTAAGGAGGTACTCCTTGATTTGTTCGAAAGCATCCTGGCACTCCGAGTCCCATGTAAATGGGGCATCCTTCTTCATTACCTTGCTGAAGGGCGCGCAGTGACCGGAGAGGTTAGAAATAAACCTCCGAATGTAGGTCAGCCTCCCTTGGAAGGACCTAAGTTCGGTGATGTTGTTAAGTGGTGGAAGCTCTCGGATTGCTTTGATCTAGCTGGGATCCACCTCGATTCCTCGGTACCTGACGACGAAGCCGAGAAATTTGCCGCTGGATATGCCAAAGGCGCACTTCATAGGGTTCATTTTGAGCCCGTATTGCCGGAGTCGATTGAAGACTTGGTGTAGATCCTGCAGATGGTCTCCATGCCTTTTTGTCTTGACGACAAGGTCATCGACATAATATTCGACGGTGTTGTGCAGCATCTCGTCGAATATCTTGGTCATGACCCTTTGGTAAGTAGCGCCAGCATTCTTCAGACCGAAGGGCATGCGCTTGTAGTTGAAAATCCCCTTGGGGGACCTAAAAGCTGTGTGGTTCTTGTCTTTGAGGGACATCCAGATTTGATTATAACAGGACGACCTGTCCATGAAAGACAAGGCCTTATGACCGGTGGTCATATCGACCATCGTTTTTGTGATCGGGACTGGAAAGTCATCCTTCGGATAAGCCTTGTTGAGGTCCCGGAAGTCGACGCAAATGTGGACTTGGCCATTTTTCCTTTTGACTGGGACTATATTGGCGAGCCTGATCGGATAGATGCACGGCTCGATGAAATCAACCTCTTTCATTTTATTGACTTTGGCCGAAACTTGAAGCTCCAGCTCATGGCGCATGCGCCGCTGTGGCTGTTTGACCAGGGTAACTAAGGGAGAAATGACTAGCTCGTGCTCCGCTACGGAGGGGTCTAGCCCTGGCATCTCCTCGTATGTCTAGGCGAAGCAGTGTTTGTATTCAAGCAGGAGTTGCTTGTAATCCTACTTCTCTGCCTCGGTGAGGAGAGCACTGACGAATGTAGGCTGAGGGGCTTTATCTTCGCCCAAGTTGATCTCCATGAGATCATCGACGGTCGCCTGGTCGCCATCCTCCAGCTCGGGAGGAGGGGGTTGAAGGTCGATGAAATCTTTATCGTCAGTGTCAACTTCAGGCCTTTCTTGATTCTCGGGGACGCTGGTTGGCGCCGATGGAACAGGAAGGTTATCGCTGTTGGAGCCCATCAAAGATTACTTTGGGTCCCGGACTCCTTGCTGGCAGTCATCAGCTGGGGTTGCTGAAGCTTCCTCAGCGTTGTTCGCCAAAGCTGACAACCGTTTGTAACTGGGATTCTGGACACCCCCCTCGTCGGGAGGATTTGGCAAGGCGAGCCCTTCGCCCAGCTGGGTGACGGGAGGAGCTCCATCAGTCCCCGCGTCTTCGCAGGGAGGCGAGGAGGGTTCCTCAACTGCTTGGACTAGGGTGCCGGCTTTGACGGGGATCGGGATTAGGATCTCCTCTTCCTTGTCCCCGGAACTATCGAATTTGGCTTCGACTGTAGCTTGGTTGCCAGCGGGTTGTGCCAGGCGTACGACGTTGACTGCGTGGTAGATGCGAAAGTCCGGGTCCTGGTCGTAGACAAGTCCCCTGGTATTCTTATGGAAGGACGGGGGTTGCCCCCGAACCTGGGAAGGGGTCCACAGCTGATGAAAGTATCTTTGTTGTGCAGAAGTTTGCCACAAGGGAATGTGTTGCTTCAGACACATTTCTTGAATATGTGGCGACAGATCACCCCACACCTGAACTGCTTCAGGGGTATCATCGGCTTGCCTGGACCAGTCGAAGGCATCATCTGGCGGGGCTTGAGGGACCATGTCTCCCTTATAGAAGACAATAGGTTTATCCCTATTAGCCTTCTTCTTGTTTCGGCGTTATCGCTTGAAGGTGACAATGAATGTCATCAGCGACTCGACGCTGTGCTTCTCGGATGCACATGGAAGCTGGATGCAATCTGATGGCAAGCATATACTCTTGCCGATAGCTCGGCTAATAAGATTAGCCTCGAAGTTGATCTGGCGCCTCTTGGGGTGATCTAGGGTTGACTTGGAGCTGAGACGCAGCTGATGAAGCTTGGCCTTTTCCTCGTCAACAGAGAAGAGATCATCATCGTCTTCCGCTAAGAGCCAACCGTAGCTTCTGCTCTTAATCACAGGGTACGGACTAATCCCCTTGAAGTTGAGCGCAACGTCGGCAAGGTTGCATTCTGCTGGTGTGAACGACGATAGGTCTGCAAAGACCATATGTTGCTCCCCGCCCTTGGCATACTTGATGCATTAGGGGAGAGTTGACGGGACGACCCAATTTTCATGGAGCCAGGTGTAGACGCCTAATTTCGGACATCCCGCGGATCCCCAATGGGCCCTCGTGTGAATGACGCTTGATTGTTGTACTCATTTCTACCGATGTTTGAGTTTTAATCCCAGCCCATAGCCCCTTGGCTATTGGGCCTCGTCCATATAAGGGGCCCAACACCATGGGTCTGGGCGGCCAAGGTCCTGGCCGCCCCCAGTCCTGGGGGACCAGGGTGATGGTCGCCCTCCCCAGGAAGGTGGCCAGAGTGCTGGCCGCCCTCCTCCTCATGGTGGCCAACGATTTGGCCGCCTTCCCCCTATTTACTCGGTCAGAGAACGTGGCCCAGCTCATGGCCACATTCTCTCCCTCGTTCTGCATGATCTCCACCCACGTTTTGTAACCCCCAGCTTGTCGAACCAAAACTCCACCACCTCCAGTACGAGAGGAGGAGAGGAGGGGATTTTTTGGGGGAGAGAGTTGGGAGATTAGGGAGGGGTGGTTTTTTTGAGAGTTGACACGGAGGAGAAGGGAGAACTCACGGAACTTCATCCCGGAGGCTACTCCTACTTCCTTCAACCTGGTTTGAACTTCTCTACCTCTCATCTTCTACTTCCTATGTGCATCTCGACTTCGAGGTAAGTATAGCATCGCGTGTAGCATCCTCCTAGACCCAACATAAGAGGTTTTCTTCTTAAAAAACAAAGGGGAGGTGGATGGTCGAAAGTCTCGGCCATCCTTCCTTCCCACACCCCCAGGTACTTTGGCCACCAGTTTTAATAGGAATCGACGCCGAGCATGTACATTTACTTTTGTATTTATGTCCTTTTAGTTTGTGTTATATCTTTGAGAAAGTATATGCGCAATTGTATGGCTTTATAAGCCAATGCGTCATTCCCATGGATTGTGTGGGTTTTTATGCAATTATACAGTAGCACCAGAAAGGGGGCCCTCAGCCCTTTCCCATTGGTCCATGTCACCTATGTGGGGCTGGCCAGCCATCCTAGGTGGCCATCTAGAAGGGTTGAATGTCAAATGCCACATGGGTAGACAAAGGGAGTAAAAAGTCTAAGATAGGCTACCTACCATGTCAAGCTTGTCTCCCACTTGGGTTATTATTATTTTTTTGTGTGTGTGTTGGTCACATTTAATCTAGGCCATTCATTCCCCATCCCTAGATCCAATGGTGGAGATTGGATTAGATTGGAGGCATATAAATACTTATATTTTCCATTTGAATATTAATGAAAGTGAAAAAATCATTGTGCAAGAACCCCTCTCTTGGAGAATTTCGACCTCTCCTCTCCCTCCCCCTGGTTTCTTCATCCCCAACCCCCATTATAGAGTGATATATCCTTCCCCCCACCTCCGGTGATCATCGGTGCCGCCGCCGCCGCCGTTCGAGCCGCCATCACGCCGCCGCGGAGCCGCCTTCGGTGTTCTATCCATCCTGGATAGAGGCTTCTTGTCTGAATATCTGCTCTCCACCACGTAAAGATCTCAAGCTGAAATTTTAATGGTGTGTTCTACCCTTGCATCCCAAGTGCCACCTAAATGTTCATACCCACAATCCACCGTTTAGTATTTTTACATTTTCGTCCAACCTGTCATCCCAGATCTTCCAGGTTTCTATCTACAGTGACCGAACCTCTGAGTTCTCCCCCTCTGACCATCTTTTTGATTTGTTCAAACCCTCCCAATTTTACTGGGAGTTCTGTCCATCACCCCCTACATCCACAAATTTTCTTAATTTTTTATCAGCCTTCTATCTATTTTTAGAAATTCGTGCTCTTCCTCTACTATAGTGTTTTCAGTCAGATCCCAGATCCGACCACCCTCCACTTCCAAAATCATAAAAAATCACCACCACCTCCAAATCCATATCCAAAAATAGCCCTGGTTTTGTAACTTGATTTCCCACAACTTTTATGAAGAATACAACCCCAGATTCGGACATCTACCTCACGGTCAAAGGCAATTCACAGGAAAGAGTTCTGATGACATGAGATTTCAGGAACTATACAACAGCAACCTTCAAAATTCACCAATCAGAAGTACATGCTTGATTATTTTTCTGCAATCACCTTGGGTTGAATCCCTTCGAAGCATCTTTCCAACGGCGCCAGTTTCGTCACATTCCGACGTCGGGGCTGATCGCAGCGTCCATTCTCGCCGGAGCGCGCGCCGGAAAACAGAACCGGCAGGTCCGTGGCCGGTCATTCCGACAGGTGCCGAACGGAGCCGCCCGGCCTCCGGTCGGCGAACCAACGTGCCGCCAGCCCAGGGAACACTTCCACAAGTGTCCCCACCATGGTGGTGACACCGGGTCCTGCACGGTCCCTCCGGACAGCACGTGGGTCCCACCGTCACTAGTTCGGATGCTGCCGAAGAGACGCGAGAAGCCGCCCGTCAACCCGAATTCGGTCCTCCCGGGCCCGTATGTGTAGCCCTTTACCTCCCTGCGTGGAGTGGGCAGTAATTCATTTGCTGTAATATGGTGTATTAATTGTCCCGGGAGTACGAGTTTCGGTCGGGTCCGTTTTCCCCACGTCGAGCGCGTGGAGGTATCGTTCTCGCTCCCTACACTCGGCATTTGCTTATTTTCATATATACTTGTGTATGCCACTACTAGAGAGCATGTTCTAGGATCGTAGCTCACTTTATTTTCATATGACCGCTGCTGCGAGAGAGAGCGTGACCGTCCCGTGACCCGATCCGGGCGCAAGTGAGAGCCGACCACCCAAGCTCATTGCCAGTTTCTCAACCGCGCACATCCGACGCTTCCCTCGTTAAGGGACAATCGCGAGCTTGTCGTGTCCGTGGTCTCGTCCCACATCAATTTGGTATCAGAGCGAGTTTGAGTCTAGGGTGTCAATAAAAAAAAGTGTCATTTACATCTAGTCATTAGTCATTTACGTCTAGTCGTGTTTAGGGTCATCATTGTTTCAAAACAAAAAAAAGTATCTTTTTGCATCGCATCCCTTTACTCGGTATATCAAAAGGTTTTGTCCGAACGCTAGGCTACGCCTATCGGGAAGGCCACACACTTGCGCGAGTGGTCTTTGGATCGCTTATCTCCGCCACGTACCGAGTCTTGGTTTACGTCTAGGGTCCTTAGTGTGCATGCATTCCAAACTTGCGTAGTCGGTCTAGTGTCTTGTCACCGTGTGTATGCATGTCCATGTCTGCTACCCATGGCCGTTCCCCAAGACCATACGTCCGAGTGGTCAACCTTTGTGGCCAAAGTCAATGTCCTCATGGACGGAGCCCTTGGTTTTACCCCTCTCACTATGAAAGTCGCTCTATCCAACGGGTCCACAACGGAACTCCATTTCACCGATAGGGAGTCGGGTAATTGGGTTTCTCTTGACATCGTGGAGTCTCTCTCCAAGACAGGCGAGATTGTCCACGATGGTGATTTTGCTTTTGTTGAGTTCTATAAGAGGATCAGATCTGTTCTCTACACCGATGGTGCATGGTGCAGGATCGGCACACTTGCTGGTTCATGCATCATTTTAGGGCAAAAGTGGTTAGGAGAGAGAAGGGCCAATCTTGACTGGGACAAGAGGACTTGCACCTTATGCCCACCTTACCTACCCGGTAAGATCACCCTTAGGGACCCCGTATGTCCAGCCACCCAGCCCCAGCGGCCCACTCCACCTTCAGATTCGCGCTTGGAGCCACCTCATCCCGAGCCACCCGTATTTCTAACGGGTACATTATACATAGCCGAGCCGCTTCTTAGTTGGCTCAAGGATGGCTTGGTCCCACTCCCTTACCCGTCTATGGACCCTACCCTACCTTTAGTGCCCGCCAACTACTACCATACTACGTTCCGATCTCGTCACCATGTTGACACATTGGGTGACCTTATCCTTGGTTTAGGT
This sequence comes from Amorphophallus konjac, assembly GCA_022559845.1. Lineage (NCBI taxonomy): Eukaryota > Viridiplantae > Streptophyta > Magnoliopsida > Alismatales > Araceae > Amorphophallus > Amorphophallus konjac. Next base: position 358,930,470 of record CM040123.1, on the reverse strand, counting down.
TGGCAATGGCAGTTGACACATATGTTGGCCCGAGGTTTCGACCAACCCACGAGTCGCAGCTTCACCCATCCGGCCTTCGGGTCCATTACCTCCGAGTGCACCGTGGGTTGTGTCACCACGGAGGTTCTTCTACTTCTCCCGCTACCGGATGAGCCCGACTTCATGACTTTGCTTCCGAGAGAGGAGTAATATTTCCTATACACGGTCCCATCTACCATGACGGAGGAAGGTGACCACCCGCACCTTCAAGAATTTCACGATTGGGACCATGTCATGTTGGAACCCACCATAAAGGGTCATACCTTCTTTGATCCCTTTGACCCCTTCCCTAGTGGATCCCTAGACCCTTGATATTCCCTTCACTTCTTTGGGGAAGTCCACCTTCATACCCCTTTCCTACGGGTCGGGTCCTCCATACCCACCAAGCCCGTCCACGATACACCTACACCCGGCTCTTCCACACCCGGCTTTCCAAGCCCACTCAAGTCTCCTAAATCTAAAGGGCCGTCCATGCATGACTGGGTCATACTTGGTTGTTTAGGTGTTCCCCATACCACCCATCTCCGGTTACATAACATGAATGCATGGCACACGTTCGGGTGTCCTGGTCCGCCGTCATCCATGTACGCGTCGGACTAACATTAGGTGTGTCTAGGGTCATAGATGAGTCTGTGTATTTTCCTTGTGTGGTTTGTTTGCATGGTTTGTGTGTCATTTGTTTGTCTGCATGTGTCTTGTGCAAGCTCGTCGATGTCAGTCCCTTATGAGTGTGAAGCGAGTCAACTCACTTGATGAGTATGGGATCAGTTCTACATCTATACTCGGATCAGTCACCTACAGGGACTCAGCGGTGATTCCTAGTGAGTCTTCGAGCTGCTTCCTTCCCTTTAAGAGTGCCCCACCCGGAGTGTCCACCTTCGGCCCATAGCAGTCCATGCATATCGAGTATATATGGAATGAGCAGGTGACGATCACTCGGATTGGAGCGTACCCGCGTTACTTGGCACGGTAACGGATCCGCCGGAGTACTCGAGCATCCATACCCCTACTCGACGGGGTCGAGTTCCTCCCACCCGGGGAGAGTTGAAGGAAATCGACGCCGAGCATGTACATTTACTTTTGCATTTATGTCCTTTTAGTTTGTGTTATATCTTTGGGAAAGTATATGCGCAATTGTACGGCTTTATAAGCCAATGCGTCATTCTCATGGATTGTGTGGGTTTTTAAGCAATTATACAGTAGGACCAGTAAGGGGGCCCTCAGCCCTTTCCCATTGGTCCATGTCACCTATGTGGGGCTGGTCAACCATCCTAGGTGGCCATCTACAAGGGTTGAATGTCAAATGTCACATGGGTAGACAAAGGGAGTAAAAAGTCTAAGGTAGGCTACCTACCATGTCAAGCTTGTCTCCCACTTGGGTTATTTTAATTTTGTGTGTGTGTTGGTCACATTTAATCTAGGCCATTCATTCCCCATCCCTAGATCCAATGGTGGAGATTGGATTAGATTGGAGGCATATAAATACTTGTATTTTCCATTTGAATATTAATGAAAGTGAAAAAATCATTGTGCAAGAACCCCTCTCTTGGAGAATTTTGACCTCTCCTCTCTCTCCCCCTAGTTTCTTCATCCCCAACCCCCATTCTAGAGTGATATATCCTTCCCCCCACCTCCGGTGATCATCGGTGCCGCCGTCGCCGCCGTTCGTGCCGCCATCACGTCGCCGCGGAGCCGCCTTCGGTGTTCTGTCCATCTTGGATAGAGGCTTCTTGTCCGAATATCTGCTCTCCACCACGTAAAGATCTCAAGCTGCAATTTTTATGGTGTGTTCTACCCTTGCATCCCAAGTGCCACCTAAATTTTCACGCCCAAAATCCACCGTTTAGTATTTTTACATTTTCGTCCAACCTGTCATCCTAGATCTACCAGGTTTCTGTCTACAGTGACAGAACCTCTGATTTCTCCCCCTCTGACCATCTTTTTGATTTTTTAAAACCCTCCCAATTTTACTGGTAGTTTTGTCCAAAACCCCCTACATTATAAAATTTTCTTAATTTTTTATCAGCCTTCTATCTATTTTTAGAAATTCATGTTCTTCCTCTGCTACAGTGTTTTCAGTCAGATCCCAGATCCGACCACCCTCCACTTCCAAAATCAGAATAAATCACCACCACCTCCAAATCCAGATCCAAAAATAGTCCTGATTTCGTAACTTGATTTCCCACAACTTTTCGGAAGAACACAACCCAGATTCGGAAGTCTACCTCGCGGTCAAAGGTAATCCACAAGAAAGTTCTCTGCTGACCTGAGATTTCAGGAACTATACAACAGCAACCTTCAAAATTCACCAATCAGAAGTAAAGGCTTGATTATTTTTCTGTAATCACCTTGCGTTGAAGCCCTTCGAAGCATCTTTCCAACGGCGCCAGTTTCGTCGCATTCCGACATCGGGACTGATCGCAGCGTCCGTTTTCGCCGGAGCGCGTGCCGAAAAATAGAACCGGTAGGTCCGTGGCCGGTCATTCCGACAGGTGCCGAACGGAGCCACCCGGCCTCCGGCCGGTGAACCAGCGTGCCGCCAGCCCAGGGAACACTTCCACAAGTGTCCCCACCACAGTGGTGACACCGGGTCCCGCACGGTCCCTCCGGACAGCACGTGGGTCCCACCGTCACTAGTTCGGGTGCTGCCGAAGAGACGCGAGAAGCCGCCCGTCAACCCGAATTCGGTCCTCCCGGGCCCGTTTGTGTAGCCCTTTACCTCCCTGCGTGGAGTGGGCAGTAATTCTTTTGTTGTAATATGGTGTATTAATTATCCCGGGAGTACGAGTTTCGGCCGGGTCCGTCTTCCCCACGTCGAGCGCGTGGAGGTCTCGTTCTCGCTCCCTACACTCGGCATTTGCTTATTTTCATATATACTTGTGTATGCCATTGCTAGAGAGCATGTTCTAGGATCGTAGCTCACTTTATTTTCATATCACCGTTGCTGCGAGAGAGAGCGTGACCGTCCTGTGACCCGATCTGGGCACAAGTGAGAGCCGACCACCCTAGCTCATTGCCGGTTTCTCAACCGCGCACATCTGACGCTTCCATCATTAAGGGACAATCGCGAGCTTGTCGTGTCCGTGGTCTCGTCCCGCATCAAGTTTCTTACGTGTTTTCTAGTTGTTAGATCACATACTGCACTCCAAGTTCACTAATGGCTTTCTTTTCTGTGTTTTTCTGAGCTACGTTGCAGGACTTCAGCACAAGGGATGAGCAAGGCTTCTTGCCCTTGGCCGGTCGAGGACGAGGAAGAGGAAACCCACGTCTCTTCATCTTGAACATCTCCCCGCGATCAACATCCTGCGAGGTTCAGGTAAAATGACCCTTGGCGTTCACGTTCTAATCTTTTTTTTGTTCCTTTGTAGGTACCCTCGCACGGAGACTCCCATTCACCCATTCCATCTCACATCTCTCACCCAATCCCACGCCACCGTCTCCGGGCGCCTACAAGCGAAGTGGCGATCACAGTGGGACCCTCTAGTGCCTACTGTAAGTCCCTTATGCTTGAAGTCAAACATTAGTGCAGTTATGTTGATACATCAGCTTTACTTTCGTAGATCTGTTTTTTAGTTTTCTGTTACTCGAATAGAAGGAGGCCAGACTCCTGGCCGCCTTGGTCCCTAGGCGACCAACCTAGTGGCCGCCCAGGCCCTCATCTGGACGACCAGTGCTCTGGCCGCCCGGACCTCCAGGTGACCATCGCCCTGGCCGCCCTCATCCCTGCTATAAGGCCAGCACTCTGGCCGCCCTCTCCTCTGGACAACCAGTACTCTGGCCGCCCAGACCTCCAGGCGACCATCACTTTGGTCGCCTTCTGTCTTCTCCATACTTCTCCTCCGTAGTAGTATTATATGTGTGCTCTAGATATGTTATTTCTCTCGTAACTTTGCTTGTATGTGCATTGTGTGATTAGTTTCTATAGGTTAATCTACGGGTTTGGGTTTAGGAAGAGTCGGCATCACCCCTTATAGGAAACCCTCTCGTTGGCATTGAACCCTTCACCCGTGGATTCCCACTCGGGTGCAATTGGTTCAGTCCAGTCGGGAACCTCCGTGAGTCCTCGTGAACAGTGGATTCCCAGACGGTCGCCAAGCAGGTTGTACAATGGAAGTCCCATTAGTCACCTTGGGTTGAGTGAAGATTCTGCTAGGATCCCGGAGTTCATTCCACAATACCCTTAGTTTTTCCTCCTCTTCTCCGAGTGAATCAAAAGGAAAAAAAGAAAAAAAGGGAAGAAAGTGGAAATCAGAAAAAAATTATGGGCGTTGCTTGTGTTCACATTTGGTTGTGTTCGAAAAACATCAATTCCCTTTTCCCCCTCCAAATCTTTCATTTTCTCCATTCTAAACCAACTAACCACTGGTTTAGGATGGAGAGAGTTTATTCAAACCCAGGTTATGAGGAGGAATTTCCACCTCAATTCGCTTCTGGAATTAGGGGCAATCTTATATTTCAGGTATAGGATAATGGTTTGGATGCCTTCATAGGCATGTTTTTGGCCACACCAAATGAGGCTGCCCACGCCGATTCGGCTTCGTCTTCCCCAAGCGACCATGGTCGTGGTAGCCCGCGGGCTTCTACATTATCTCCGCACGACAATCAAGAGTTGATTAGCGTGCTGTCCCGTTATTCCCCCGCGGATTTAGCCACGATGGCCTCTCGTGGGAAGGCTCCGGCCCTTCCACACTTATCTCTACATGCCACACCTTCCCGTGTTCAAGTTCCTTTCCAAGGGTCCACGAGCCGACCCATTCTCGAAACTCCAATCCAATTCAGCTATCCGACGCCTCCACAAAGGGTTCCTTCACCCCCAACTCCACCAACCATGGGTATCCCTTCGAAGGAGATGGACCCCTCACTTCGGCAGGAGATCCAAAGCTACATTCGACAAGCAGTGGCCGAAAGTATGCCTAATTCACGTCCCCACTCGCTAGCCCAATATTGCAAGCTTCCTAATGCTTATTTTCCACCCGGATTCAAGGCTCCCAAATATAGGAGGTATGATGGCACTACTAGCCATCATCATCATCTTTCTGGTTTCCTATGGACTCCCACCAATGGCTACACGATAGGGTCTTGTTAGTTCATCTGTTCCAAAAATCCCTTGAGGGCGAGTCCCTACGTTGGTTCGCATCCTTGCCGGCCATTGATCTCATCAACTTTGATATAGTCTCCGAGCGATTCCTCGCTCACTTTGGTCACATGTCATCCATTTCCCCCACATTATTTGACCTAGTCACGGAGAAGATGAAGCCCGACGAGGACTTCATTAGTTTTACGAACCGATGGAGGATTATGGCTACTAGGACGGAGGTTCCTATTCCTGAATCCCAGGCCGTTACCATGTTAGTAAACAATGCCACTCCACAGCTTAGGGCCATCCTAATGCTTAGTGAACTCCACACCTTTCACCAACTCTACAATCGAGCTCGAATAGTTCAAGCTCAGGTAAGGGACTCTACCTTACCTCTTTTCTTTGAGTCTCGCACCAAGGGTAGAAAGGCCCCAGCTGTCCTTACCACCGAGGGTGTCACCATAAATGAATAGGTCAATGCAGTTGGCCAGTCCTTCAAGACCAACAATCGCCAGGTCTCCTATCCCACTCAGGCTTTTGCTAGCCAGGGGCAAGCTAATCCCAAGCCCTATTCCAATGTTCCTCCACCTCAAAGCTACGGCCCCCCTAGGCCAAAAAGGGTTTCTTATCCTCCGTTTCCTGAAACTTTAGGTGACATATTCTTTGCCCTTATGTCCTCAGATTCTATTCAGCTTCCCCCTCAGCGGGAGTGAGTACCTCCCAACGCCGATACCTCCCGCTATTGCCCATATCACCGAACTCCCGGCCATGATATATTCAACTGCTTCCAATTTCGGGATTGGGTATATGATATGAATGATGAGGGAAGAATTAATTGGGCAGATGTGAAGCTAGCTATTGCCAACCTCAAAAAGCCTAATAGGGACCTGGGTATTGTGCATAACCCTTTGCCAACTCACCAACCCACAAAAGATCCATCTACTTCAAAGCAACGCGAGCGAGTGAACACAATGATCGGAATGGAACCACGAGTTCTCAATAGGACTCAGATGTGGGGCGTGGAAGGATTCCCTGGTTGGTACGGGAAGATGGAAGTCAAAGCTCATGAACCCTGGGCGAACATCAACATGTTCTCTCAATCCCGGAACTTGATCTCACCACCTCGCCAATCTCCAAGTGCTACCCAAAACCCACTCACCCTAATCAACCCTCCTCAAGTGCCACATCAAGAGCCCTATGTTTCTACACAAGCTCAGTTAGTGTTGGAACACCCTTTGGTCCTCTTAAGACCACCTCAGCCAAAATCGGTCCCTCCTCCTTCTCCTGCAGAATCTGGAGATGATTTAGTTTCCCTCTCATTTATCTTTGGCTCTCTAGCTCCCCTACAGCTCATTCGCCCAAAACCTTTGGAACAGAATGACCCAAAGGAAGCTTTGGTCAATGTCACTCTCCGGAATTGCATTATTCCCCCATTCCAAAGGCAATCCCAGCCGGAGGAAGGGGTTATTTCTCAAAGTCCTCCCGTGGAGTATGACATTCTCCAGCATCTAGGCAGGACCCCTGCTAAGGTTTCTATCCTGGAGCTCCTTAGGGAATCTCCGTCACACCAAGCCACTCTACTCCAATTCCTTCAGAAAATCATGGTCAATGAAGATCTCCCAGCAAGTGGCGTGACCGAAGCTATCATGGCCCTTACATGTGCACCATCCATCTCATTTTCTGATAAAGACCTTGCTTTGCCAGAAAGCAGGTCACTCCTGTTATGCCTCACTGTCACTCTCAACGGAGTTAAAGTTGACTCCGCCCTCATAGACACGGGAGCATCCATCAATGTGTGTCCCATGAAGACCATCAAGAAGATTGGCCTCCAGGAGGAAAATCTAGAAGAGGTATGCACCACCATCTCAGCTTATGATAATTCTAAAAGGTGCGCGAAAAGGAAGGTGACCCTCCAACTTGGTTTAGGACCGATGGTTATGACATCGAATTTCTTCGTCCTCAATGTCGACCCTGCATATAAGGCCATCCTAGGGCGGCCTTGGATTGAGCAAACCCTTGGGATTCCATCCATAGCCCACTAGTGTTTTAAATTCCCTTACAATGGTAGGGTAATCAATATCAGGAGTATCCCGCTAGTGGAAACTCTTAATGCCATCACTTCCGAACAGATTCCCTTCATGACTATTCCGGATAAGGGCAAGAAACCCGTTCTCTCCATAGAGGGCATGGTGGGGCCGTCTACTTTAGGTCCACCTGATTCCCCTTTCCTTCCTCGGCCGATTACACATCACAACATCCGTCCGGGTAAAGGATGAGAGATCATGGCCAGGATGGGCTTCACCATGGGTAAAGGCCTAGGTCAGCTTGAACAAGGGCCCACGCATAGAAGAAAACTCCAGGTTGCTAAGGGTCGCGCAGGTTTGGGCTACTCTCCAGGAGAGCCACCCGGGGCCGCTCTAGGCGAAGATTTGGTGTACGGTCGCTTCGTCATAGGGCCGATTCAGCCTGGTACTCGGCAAGAGCTGAGTCACAAAGTGGAAGTCCCACAGAGAAATGAAATTCCACCCGATTCGTCACTCGAGGAAGACTTCAGTCTCCTCTCCCTCTTCCACCTGGATAAACCTCCTGACAAGATTTCCTCCTTGGGCATCTTCCTTGCTAAAGACAGGCCCGCGCCTGTTCTCTTTATCCCCTTTCTATTCCATCCACCATTTCCTCCGCTCCTTACTTATTCGGTCATGGGGCAACCCACACATCAGGTTTGCACTTTCACTCATGACCACCAAAAAAAAATGCCAATTCTCAAATGTGGGCCTGCGAGTTTGCTATTGAGGAAACAACCTCCTTGGAAAATGGTTCCCTCGGCCAAGGGCCGACTCTTTCCACCTTGAACTCCCTTCCACAAGATTCTCTTGTACATAGTAGGGTAGAGTCTAGGTTAGGTTCAAATTTGTACATAGCATCTTTCCCTTCCAAAAAGTCTAGTGTCCGTCAGGTTCCCGCACGTTATATCAGCCAGTTGGCTGGTAAATGCACACAGCTTTGTCAGGTCTCTGAATTCACCTCCACTCCCATCTCCCTGGGGTCAATCGAACTAGATGGATCTCCGACAGATGACGGTCTAGGGGAATATGTCTTGGAAGAGGAGGATGATGCAGAAGAAGAAGAAGAGCCATTAGAGGAGGGTAGTGATTCGATAGCTTCCTTCGTCGATGGAACCAAGAGATTTGATGAGCATAATGTATCCATTGAAGAATCCACCAAGGAAATCAATCTTGGCACTGAGGATAATCCGAAGATTATATTGATAAGTGCCAATCTAACTGTTGAAGAGGAAGCTGCGCTTGTGGTGGTTCTCAGGGAATTCCCCGATACTTTCGCCTGGTCCTACGAGGACATGCTGGGTCTAGACCCGTCCTTAGTTGAGCATCGTCTGGTCTTGAAACCCGATGCTCGAGCTGTCAAACAGAAGTTAAGGCGACTTCATCTGAAGCTTGCACTCAAGGTCAAAGAAGAAGTGGATAAGCTCTATAAGGCAAGTTCATCAGGGTAGTTTTGTATCCTCAATGGGTAGCTAACATCGTCCCGGTGATGAAGAAGGACGGTAGGGTCCGCATCTGTATAGATTTCCGTGATCTTAATCGTGCTTGCCCAAAGGATGATTTCCTCTTCCACACATAGATGTCCTGATAGACAACACCGCCGGCTATGAGATGCTCTCCTTCATGGATGGCTTCTCGGGGTATAACTAGATCCGCCTAGCAGAGGAAGACCAGGAGAAAAAATCTTTCACCACGTAGTGGGGGACCTATTGCTATGTCGTCATGCCCTTCAGTCTTAAGAACGCAGGAGCAACCTATCAAAGGGCAATGATGGCTATCTTCCATGACATGATGCACACTTATGTGGAAGTTTATGTGGATGATATTCTGGTCAAGTCCAGAACCAGGAGTGGCCACGCAGAGATCCTCCATGTAGTTCTCCATCGGTTGCGGGAGCACCAACTTAAAATGAACCCCAAGAAATGTGTATTTGGGGTCTCTTCTGGCAAGTTTCTAGGGTTCATCATCAACAAGAGAGGAATTGAGATCGACCCTAACAAAGCTAAGGCCATTACCGAGATGCCTCCTCCCAAGAACATCAAAGAAGTCCGTGGTTTGATCGGGCGTTTGCAATTCATCAGGAGATTTATATCTCGCCTCATCGAGGCCCTCTGGGCTTACCGCACTTCCGTCCGAAGTCCCATGGGTCAAACCCCGTACGCACTTACTTTTGGGACAGATGTGGTACTCCCATACAAAATATTTGTTCCTTCACTAAGAGTGCAGCTGGACTCCGAGCTCGACCCCGAGCAACGGCGAGAAAACCTATTAGCCCAGCTGGAACTATTTGATGAGAAACGGATGATCGCAACCGATCATGCACAAGTATATCGCAAGAGAATTGCACGTTACTATGCCAAGAAAGTTCTAGAGAGAAAATTCAGGGTAGGTGAATTGGTTTTGAAAAGAAAAATCAATAAAACCACCAGTTTAAGGGCCAAATTTCAAGAAAATTGGGAAGGTCCTTTTGTTAACAAAGAAGTCTACTCAGGTAATGCCTACAAATTGGTGGACTCCGAAGGCATGGAACTAACATATCCGTGGAATGGGGTATACCTCAAGAAATTTTATTCATGAGACCTTGTACATAACTATTCAAAAACACAAAGTTTTTTTAAAAATCTCAAAACAAACAAACAAAAAAGAAGAAAATCAAAAATCAACGCATGGTGATCACCACGTAGTCCAAACTCATTTGCATCAACCCTTCATGCTAGATAGGGGCCGTCAAGATGTGGTAGGTATCAGGTCTTGGTCTGCCAGAACCGTGGAGATTCCTGTCCAGCCACGTCGACCTATGTTTATAAGAAGAGAGACAACTTGCACACACTCACGTATTTATCCAAATGGGCATCATCACCTTTGATAAGGCCTCATCCGAAGGTCTCCAGCTAAGCAGCACTCTTTTGTTCCTATTTTCTTCGACCAAATGAGACAGCCGGCGCCCTTAAAACGCTGAGCATGTGAAAGCCAAGTACAAGATCCTTAAGGCGAGAGTAGGATTCATCCCCTCGAGCCCGGGTCAGAGCACGAGAAGAGGGCAGTGTCCCTACAGGCATGAGAAAAGGGGGGAATTCCAAAACAATATGACAATATTCTTCTCCCCGAAAGGAACAAAAAGAAAAGAAAAATTATGTATATGTGACAAAGTCACATGAAAAGCCTGGTCGTGACCGTACCTGACCCTAGCAGATGAAACCCCTTCTATTCAAAGAATCAAATCAAAATTTTCCCACATTAGGGGCATCTAACGTCATAATGCTCGGGGTCTGGTCTGAAGTTGCCAAAAGGAGAAAGTTGAGTAGGCCCTCACCTAGCTCGCCGGGTTAACGACTTTGCCTGGTCCCCTCAGGAGGTTTACCCCCTACTTTCTTCCTTCTCCCTTCAAAAGACGTAAAGCTTACTGGAGGTCCTGAAGGATGAATCCCGTCTGGGTTGCAACCTTATTTAACAAAATACTCTTATGGTTGTTCACTTCTAAACAATAGAAGCCATCGCTCCGAAGGGGTCTCTGTGTTTCTGGCTGGTCAAGACCCCTATTTACTACCCTTAACGCTTTCTTATATTACCTCGGGCTTAGGTCAATACAAGCGCGTCACCTATTGGTACGACGGTGTCTGATTCCGAGTCAGCGTCGCGCGGTTGACCGTTAGGGTTCCAAGGTGTCCATCATATACCATCTAGAGTTGTGAGGAAATAGATCCGGGTTGGGCAAATCATTTACCTCAAACACTTTTTGGGTGTATCCCTGTGGTCGGAAACAACTTGGAGCCTAAGCTTGGCATGACGGTATTGTCATCAGAATAAGACTTAACCGGCGGGACCATCATTCGAGGAGTCTTGATGCCCAAATCAACCTAGATGTGTGCTCAGGATACCTGGGAGGTAATTTAGAAAACCCCCGTCTTCATGTAGGTCAGGTGCCACATGGGTGGTCACCAGGCGTTCCAAAAATAATAACAAAACACAAACACAAAAAATTCGATACATTCAAATCCCAAAAAAAATCTAAAAATTCATAACTCCAAAAAATACGTATAAGTACAAAACACCAAAAAAATAAAAAATGCACAAAATCAAAAATCTAAAAATATGTTTTGCATCTGCATGAGCATTTTTGCATGATCATATTTTCCCTTTGCTTACATTTTGCTTGCTTGCATGCGCATATCACGTTTCCTTTTTCTTCTAAATCTTGTTAATAAGATTTAGCCCTCTAACCCTGCATCAAGAAAGGTACTATCTACTTTTGACAGGGGGCTAAAAAAATACTACACTAACCTTTTCCCTTTAGTGTGGTTGAAATAGGTAAGAAAGGGAAGACAGCATCCGGGCAAGTACACTGAAGAAAGCTCATTTCACTGCCAAACATGTCCATCACATTCCATTGGTACAACATCCTAGGGGCATACCCCCAGTGTACAAAAGGGGCAGCAGCTACTCACATGTGCATCTCTCTCTCTCTATCTCCTCCTAATCTGTACCAGTGCGAGGTCAACTCCGTCGACTGTCAGCCTCGTCTCCGCCTCTGCCTCCTGTGTCCCGCAACCGTGAGGGCCGCGAAGCTCTCAAACCTGACACAGTTGGCTGGACTGTTCCTTGTCCTGTAGGAGACCGCATCATACCCATAAGCTCGTCCATGGTGAAATGCACATCTCTCAAAGACATGAGTGACTCGGAAGGAGTCGCAGGCCTAGCCCCCCTCCTGGGGCACCTCTACCCTGGAACCTCCATAGCACCCGTCGTCGCTAGGCCTCTAGCTGATCGAGAGCTCGCTGCTCATGAACTGCCATCGCCATCTCTCGAGCACGAGCCTCGACCTCTCTTTCCTTCGCCTCGGCTAAGCGACCCTCGATCCTCTCAACGAAACTCAGCTCTCCTAGGCGTCGGGTCAACTCCTCTATCCGTGCACCTTGCTCTTGCTGGATGGCCAGGCCGGTCGCTATCTCCTTCCTCTGCAGAAAATGAACAGTCATATAAAGAATAAGCAAAGGTGACAAAGAAGAGAACTACTTTCAACTTGAGTGTTAGGTTCTTACCGCCTCGGCCAGCTCGGCCTCTCGCTCCTCGGCTCGCTCAATAGCCCCGGCTAGGTGATCCTCTAGCTCCTCCAAGGCACCGGCTCGAGACAAAGGTCCGGCCTCCCCTCCTGCTCTCACCAGCACGTAGGCCAATTCTCCTCACTGGCATGGCAAGGGGCAACTGGTTAGTCAAGCTCAATCAATTCCAATTCCAAATCAATCAATTTATTCTTGACTTACCATCTCTCGAATCTCTGTTGATATGTTTTTACTTTCTCTTCAATACTCTACCCAGACTCCAAAGTCCTTCCTATCCCTTCTACTAAATCGATGTGAGAAATAAATGGAAAATAGAAGGGGGACAGAAGGGTGTAAACTTGTGATCATCACCAAGGTGCCAAACGTGATGGACACGCCGTACCTTGAAAAGAGGGAGGTACTCGCCTTAAAATCAGCACTAACGCGTTGAACGGCTCCTTATAGGCCGCCTGCAGGTACGCGCAGTCTCACGATAGGCCGTTCGTCAGTGCTGAGGTGGAACGCGGGACAACGATGGATGGAGGGTTGAACGGCTTGATGGTGACTGCAGGGGGAGGAAGAACGATTGCCATTGGGCCGTACGTCTTCCGGAACGGTCTGGAAGAAGCCACGCAAGACCACCCCGCCAGAAGTTGTAAGGGTCCAACCTCCACCCTTTCCGGCCGGCCAGAAAGGATGGGCCTCATGTTAGTGTGTTGCTGACCTGCGAAACAGAGTGTAGAACATAAAAAGAAACCCAAATTAGAACGGCAAAGTGTAGTAGGTTCTAGAACGGAAAGGAATAAACATAACTAAGTGAAGTGGGTGATACCTGGGGGGTTTTAAACCCCTAGGGGCACCAAAAATGTGGGAGGGTGTGTGAATGATGCATGAGAATGACAAAAACGTGGAAGAAACGTGGAGAAAATGACGCATGCAAACAAGAGAGAATGACAGACTAATGAACGGAAGACACCACTAATGAGATACTCCCTGAACCAGAGGCCTGTATGGATGTAGAAGACCTCCCTCCCTGGTCGTAGGTCACTCTAGAATCAGGCAGGGCTTCACCGTGACTTGAAATCCCCCCCCCCTTTCAAAGGTAGCCCATAGGGTCTATTTATAGAGCCTAGAAAGCCAGCCCCGAAATTAGGGTATTTAGGCATTTTCAGGTCGAGATAATCAAAGGAATGGCGTAGATAATCGAATTATTTGACATCCAGAAGAAACGGCGCTCAAAATGGTTAAGTATCCGCAGAGAAAATGACGGGAGAAGTTAGGGATAAAACTACGGATAGAGAGAGAATCTGTTAATCTTTCAGGAATCAAGACGATGAATGGTCTCACGATAGACCACTCAACCTGATGAGCGGCCATCTCCTAGGCCGTCCAACCCTGTCGGTGGAAATTCAAATAAATCATAAATATTATCCAACTATCCATCGAATTGACCGAAAGCCTCGCCGTTAGACTCTCATAGATGAACGGCTGATCATAGGCCTTTCATCTACAAGAGCGGCCAACAGGCAACCGCTCATCCCTGTCGGTGATAAATCAAAATAGATGAGATAAATAAATAATTATCTGAACAATCAATCGAACGTAGGACTCTGGGAGATAAACGGCTAAGTATGTACCGCACAATTGTCTTATGCGGCTACGTATAGGCTGTATATATACTTGTCAGTGATAATTCAGAAAATCAGCTAAATATCCCATAAATATATGAACGGCCCTGTATCAACTGCACATATTGTTGAACGGCTGGAGGTTGACTGCACATGTACATGGGTGCTTGAAATTCATAGAAAAGCTCAATCAACCAAAACCAAGGCCCATTAAGCCTTGAATCAACTCGGACCTAGCTAGGGAGGGAGGCCACCCATAAAATTGGCCCAGAACGTGCCAGAAAATAGCCCAGCGAGTGATGGACAACTTGAGACATCCATAAATGGGAGTAAGAGAAATTACTTCACTTATCGGTAAAAAATGGGTGTCAACAGATGCCCCTCCTTAACGTCCTCTTTGTAGGGGAGCGAGCGGAGGTGAAGCAGAAGCGAAATGGAACATGGAGATGAAGTGGAAATAAAGCGGAGCGGACTGAAAAGTGGGCGTTATAGTAAAATGACACCAGTTTTTACCAACAAGCGATAGAAATCTTCCGGAAAACTCAGAACCGAACACAAGGAATGATCAGGCTAAAAGTGATGCCAATCTGGAGGAACTAAACTAAATCAAAAGAAACACACGATCAACCTCATGGGAGACACAATCCCGTAGACAAATGAGGAGATCGGAATAAGCAGCGAAAAGTAAAGAGACAGGCTAAAACTCCAGACAGGGACCTCCTAATCAACCAAACCAAGCGAATCGATCAAAGCGAACCTTCCAACTCAGAGTGAAATTGTTCCTCTTACTCAAGCATTGAACGCACAGCTAACCATCACTGATGGGACACTTTGCAGGCAAACTATGGGTCATGAATGCTCAAAAAAATGCGCATGATGCATGCTGGGCTAAAATAAAAGAAATCGTTAACATAAATGCGAAGAAAGATTAAAATATAAAATACTCGAGAATAATATTGCTAAGCTGGGAGAATCAGAGTCAAGACACTATTCGCAATCACGGCGTGCATGATTGAACCATCCTCCCCAGACTTTTCCAACCCAACGGCCTATCCGGAGATTAAACACATGAACCTGGATCATCATCATTTTTGTTAAAGGGGAACATCAGATCCTGGAATAGGTAGATAACCAACTGGTTCTCAAGATAATATAGCATAGTACCATATAGTAATGCAATAAGGGATGTAAGGACAGAAAGCCATACCTGACTTACATGTGCAGGTGAAACGGCAAGCTTTTTGGATTTTCATTTTCAGATTTTTATGGATTTTTATGAATAAGACAAATGAACAAGCATAGACATAACAAAGATAACATAACGATCATTTGAATGATAAACAATACGACATAACATGATGATCAAACAAAGGCAAACGAGCACATATGCAAGGGCATGAACCAACAACATGCATGCATGAACACTGTGTGACAAGATAACAATGCGGCGGGACAACACACGGTTGGGACAAGAACATGACGGATGACCGCACGGCTGGGACAACACATGGAATGTAGAGGGACGAATATAAACATATGCAAAACAACTAACAACATGCAATAAGGGACAAAACAAAATGTGTGAGACGACACGGTGGGACATAGACACGAGACAAGGACACGGCGGGACAAAAGTCATGAACAAAATACGTACTTCAATCAAAACCCAAGATCAGAATAAAGCAGAACCACCAGGTTCATAATCGTGAGGCAAAGCCTTCTCACATGGATATAATCATTGCAAACAAAAGTTTAGAAGGACACAAGGTTCAGAACAGATCGAGAGATATGATTGAAGAAGAGAACAGATCAAACATGTGAACATGAGACAGATAGAACAAAATATGGAGCAAGGAAAGCTTGAGTACCTGCAACCTGCACACCTAGCAAACAGATTACGTATCTGTTCTCAAAATAAAATTTAAAAGATAAACATCTTTAAAATTTTCAATTTTCTTGATTTTTTTGGATTTTAAAAATATTTGATTTTTTTGAACAATATAATATTTTTTGGAATCTCATTTTTTTAGATTTTTGACAATATCTCATTTTTTTAGATTTCTTACAATATCTCATTTTTTTGAAATTTTGACAATATTTCTTTTTTCTTTTTTCTTTTTTTTTGATAATATCTCATTTTTTTGGATTTTTGACAATATCTCATTCTTTTTTGGATTTTGAAATAGCAATCCGCAGCACCCAAAGACAGGCTCGAACTATTGGCCAGAGATCGTCATTCCTACCCCTCTCATTAAAGACTTCCCTTGAGCAGGGCGTGCATGTGAGGGTGGCTTACCACAACCAACCACCTCTAAAGAACGGTGCCCCTACTAAGGCCATACCCGGGATACAACCCAGCCTAAGAGGGAGAAGCAGAAGAAAAATTAGAGACAAGCTTTATGCAGGATGGGAGATATCAAGGCTCAAATTTCTTCCAGGGCACTACCCCTCAAAGATATAATCTGTTGCGCCGGGACTTTGTGTCTTTAATTTTTTGACCCATATTTATCAGGCACGCATGCGACCGGGCTCATGACGTCCCGCGGGGAACTGTACTGCCACTCTTGCCATGCCTTTGATTTCATAATCTTCTTTTTGATTCGTCGTTGATTTTGAGAGCCCTTATTGGCTAGATATTGCATGAACGCTCATTTTTTTGAGGGTCAAGACTGTCCCTATTTGAGATCTCTCTCATATTAGGGAGCACATATGTTGGTCATCTCATCCATCAATCTCTTGCCCCTGTACTTGGCTGAGTAGAGAAGAGAAAAGGCCTTTGTGCATACCCATTGTATGAGCGAAGTAGCAACGGTGTTGCTTAAAGGAATCGGCTATGGATCGCCGTGAAGTGTGTGAAAAACCCATGCTCAAAGGTCACTCTCAACGATCGGGGAAAGAACTAGACTCCCAGCGTGGAGCTATCACGGGCCTAAGGATGTTGCAGAAGCGAACTCATTTTAAATGACCTAAATGAACTAAGCAAATTTATAAAAGTCACTTAACCATGTTGAGGAATAGCATTATAAGCATGTGCAGAAATAACATAGTAATAGCAATGATAACATTTTCTTGCACAGAATAACGATACCTTTGCAAATCCATGGCGTGGAAACCGGCATCCTGAAGCGAACACGATCATCGAGCTTTGATCAACACGAGCTTTATATTCCTTGCTTGTCAGGATAAAAGGGTGAAAAAGGATAGCAATGTGTAGATATTTCTTGACATGGAGGAGCGACAGACATCAAACTGGACGAAGGAGAAATAAAAGGAAGAGAGACGAGGGCTAGAACTCCCTCGTTAAGACACAGAGGCCCTGATAACAAGGAACCAAATACAGAATGAACAGAGATTAACTGAGATCAAGGCGGGCTAAAGCCTCGAAAATAACAAGAAAAAGGGTAAGAACCCTGAAAGGGTGAAGAGGAAAGAACAGAAAGACGACGAAAGGATAACTGGAAGACAAGGAAGAAGGAAAACGATCATCCGACGTGGTCGGAAGAAAAGGAATAGTGATCACCGGCCAGAGGCGGGGAAGAAAATGTAAAAACACCTAACAAGGTCGGGGAAAAGAAGTGGAAACCACCTGACAAAGTCGGGGAAGGATCAGAAAAATCACCCGACATGGTCGGGGAACAAGCACAAGGAATCCCCAACAAGGTCGGGGAAAAAAGATGAGAAGTGAAATCTGGGCGTACCCGGGGAGAAAAATTACAAGAGGATGCCCCTGGATCAGGGGAAGAGGAGGACATAGGCTGAGGCCTAGAATGGTGAGGACAGGAGAAGATGGTAGAAATATAGTCAGGTGGTGGAAGGTACACCACCCACGGATAAGAACTGAGCAACAGAAAAGATGAATAGACGAAAGAAGGAGAGGAGGAAGTGGACCCCCAAGTGCACAACTGACGACCCATGAACTTATGCCGTCGCCTCTTTTTGGCAGAAATCTTCTTGAAACAACTCCGCCCGGCGCGGACTCGGGCCTTCGGGCTTCTTATCTTGCAATGTTTTCTTAAATAACGGGCCCACCTGGCAGACGGTCTGGCCTGATCATGAATATGCAAATTCATCGGGACGGTTGCCCCTAGCTGTGCGGTGCCAACCATAGAAAGACATTCCAGAATAGTCAACTCCTTGGGATGAACATCAGGAAGCAGAGGACTTTTGTCGTTCGGTACTAGAACATGGAGCTTTGGCATCTTCACTCGGCAGCTGGGCATGAAGCATAACTCCCTTGCTAGAAGCGCAGGACGGAACTGAGGGAGGGCGATGCATGGCGTTGACGTGGCCGCCTTACCAATAAGTCAAGGGAGATTGCATAGGATGTGTAGAATGTCCTTGAAAAATGTAGAAGATACGGCCAATTGCCCCTTGAATGCTGAATTGATTAAACTTTTGGCTGCCGTGTGGGTTAGCACCATCCGGGCGGAAAACTCTTCTGGGTCAGTGAACTGAATAGCAATCAAGCGAGAGGTGGTAACAACATCAATAGTGCATTCTCCGGCGAGCAAAGAGATTGCCACCGGCCTCGCTTTAGAAGAAACTGACACCAATGCTAGAGAACTCTTCTTAGCAACCGTCTTCATAGCAAGTGCAGGCTGATTGTCTCTAGAATAACCAGGGACCAGGGCTCGGACCGGCATGCGGCAAATGAAATCTTGAAGCTTGTAATGCACAGTCAAAACCTGGCTTGGTTCTTTATCTCCCTGGGGATTAGACCCGAGGGGCAACAAAGGTAGTGTGTACCTGCTCCGCGAAGTGGGAAGTGGTGGTGGGAGGTTGGAAGGAGGAGGTTTGAAGGGCGCAGGTGGCGATGGTGCAAGTGATGGAGGAATAATGATGATGATGGGCATGGGTGAAGGTAAAGGTAAAAGTGGGGGTGTGGGTTTAGGCTCGGCCTGCTCGGGCTCAAAGAATGATGGCGAAAGGGGGAGTGAAAGAAGTGGTGGCGGTGGTGGCAAAGGTGATGAGGGTGGAAAAGGGGGTGATGTGGTTGATGGAGATGGTGAAGTTGAAGAGGAAGGAGGTGAAGGTTGGGGTGGGGAGAAAGGAGGAGAGGAAGGTAGTGGCGCAGTGGGGGAAGTGGCAGGTGGTGGCACTCTTCGACGTATCTTTACGACACGTCGAGAGGCTTTGGGGACAGGTATGGTGGTGGAAACGGAGGGTGAAAGGGAAGTTGCCCGAGCGGAGCCTGGGGTAAGTAAAGGTGGTGGAGGAGATGGGATGGAGGAAGAAGTGGGTAATGGAGTAGGTATCTTATCAACTGAAGAAACACCAAGGTGCCCCTAGTCTTGAAGTGGAGACGGTTGCCTAGGCGGCACGGTTTACTGCTACTGTTCCTTGCTGCTGAGATCCAAAATAACTTGGTGTATGACAGCCCAATCAATCATCTTCTTATCTTCCAAGCTGTAAATAAGTTCCCGGAACTTGGGGCAATCCTCAATCAAATGCCCCTGTTGACGATGGAATTCACAGAAATGGAGCAAATTCCCGACCGCGGGTCGGCAAGGCATAACCGGAGGGAGTTGCAACGCATGGGTGGCCATCAAAGCCCTGAAAACATCTGTAAAAGATTCTGGCAACAAAGAGTGAGAAGCCCGCTTCGGGCAAGGTGGATGCCGAGGGGTATGAAAAGGTAATGGGGACGGTAGCGGAGGTTGCGTAGGCAAGGGGGATTGCGTAGGTGAAGGCGGAGGGCTAGAATGATGTGAAGGCGTGGAGGGAGCGAGAATATAATGGACGGCATCCACCCGCTCAGGGTGTAGTGTTTCCTTGACCGGAAGTAGAGAGGTGTGGGGAAATGAAATAGCGAAAGGCTGACTCGTGGAGGGATATGTAATGGGGCGACCCGGGTGTGTGAGAGCGGAAGGCCAACTCATGGAGGGATATGTAGTGGAGTGCTGGCTTGCGGCGGAGGGCGGAGGGAAAGTGTATGTAGAAGGTGAAGGTGGAGGAAACTCATGGTCAAAGGAAACTAGGAGTTGTTGGCTAATGAAGTGGGCTCGACTGTAAAGTTGTTACCAGGAGGTAATATCATTCAGGGCTAAGATGCATCTGAGCTCGGGTGTTGCATTAGAAATAATCATCTTGATTTGTTCGCCCTCCGGAATATGCCCCAGGACTTGCGCGGCTAGGCGACGCCAGCGGTCGGCAAAGGTCGAGAATTCCTCGTCGGGCTTCATCTTCTCTTGGGCCAAATCAACCATTGAATATCTGGGCCCAACCTGGTCTTGATATTGCTGAGTAAATGTTGCTCGGACGGCCTACAAATTCATCATCTGCTCTTGCGGCAACGTGAAGAACCAATCCTTGGCCGAGCCCTCTAAAGATTGGCCAAACAAATAGGCCATCAAGCGTTGATCATGCTGGAACTGGGCCGACTCATATAGGAAATCCTTCAAATGGACATAGGGGTCACCAATTCCACCATTGCGACGATATACGTGGATCTGTGAATGTGGTGGAAGCTAAAGACCATGGAATGCAAATGGGATATCCAAAGAAGTTTGAGGATTGATTCGGTGTTGCAATTCATCAAGCTGGCGTTGGGCCTGAGTGATAATCTCCTCGGTAGGAAGAGTCCGAGAAGGATATGGGCCAGCTTGAGCAAGAGAGGATGAATTTAGACCAGGATAATGATGATAGCCCGGATAAGGAGACCCAGCCTGAGATGAAGACAAGCCCATTCCGGGAATGGAGGAATGCATGGTCCCGAAAGAATCGTGTATGTAGGAATGAGGATTGATTGGACTAGCAGCAGCACGGGCGGGATAAGAAGGCCCGTTAAATGAATAGGGTCCAATTGAGGAATAAGGAGATGGGCCCGCATGGGAAGAGGAATCCACACGGGGATAAGAAGATGGGGAAGTATAGGAATAAGGTACAGGGGAAAAATGCTCCATGGGGAGAATGGAGACTTTATACAGTGAACTTCAAAGGAATACAAGGAGGGAAATGGACCTAAGATAAATGCAACTAGATGTAGACACACAAAGATGAACTAAACCCAATGAGCTTAATCTGATAAAAAGATGCAAATGATGACACTGCAACATAGAATGGAGGGAAGAGATGAGAAAAGAATCAACCAATTACCCAATAAAATTCCAAATGATGCGCGAAAATTTTTATAAGTTCCCTTTTAGGACGTTAGTGGATTAATTAAGATATGAATTCACTCAACCACAAGGTACCTAAATAGGGTGAGAATGGAGAACTGCCAGACTCTAAGGAACTCTCTCTCTCTCATGAATGCAGACCCTAGACTGGGGGGTGGTATGGTACAACCTGCCCGGCATCCGTGTGGGAATCCATGGCTCACGGGGACTTACGGAGGTCCTCGGCAAGGTCCCCTAGCCGGCTCCAAGGAGTAAGGAGATGAGAGGAAACCCTACCTTAGTAGGAATGCAACTAGATGTGATAAATATGCATGAATCCTATGCACACCGGAGTGCATGCAAAGTCTAGCCTAGCAGCTAGCAATCAATAATTAAACAAACATGTAAGAAATGAAAACAAGTATGCAACAATGATATAAGAGCAGGGGGGAGATCAATAATCAGCACCAAGTGTCATGAAAATAAAATAACACGACAATCAAAGTGAAGCACGGGAGCACTGTAGCACGACAAGGATGGTCTCTGTAAGATCGCTCAGGGAGATAGATGGTCTGTAGACGATCGCATAATCCAGGGAGTAACGATAGACTAACACGAAAATCAAAAAACTCTGGAATGGAAGGGGACATCAATCAGAAGCGTACCAGGTTGGACGGTCTCCACATAGACCGCGTAAGATCTGGAACGGACCTACAGCAACCGTTTAATATCAACCAAACCAACACTATGGGGACAAAGGCGTACCTGTGCTAGCAAGATGAACGGCCAATAATAGGCCATATACAATGTGAACTATCGATAATGGACCACTTATAACAACAGGCATTACAGAAGAGTTGGCGCTATTCAAAGAGAAGGGCGGTAGACTTTCAACCGTAGAAACGATGGACGACGCTAGAAGAACCGCACAAGTTCCAGAGAATAGAGAACGCGACCCAACCTGCAACCACTTCAGGAAGAGGACTTACACAGCAAAAGAAAGGGTCAGCAAATCACTAACACGATGGGCACTAGGTGTCCCACTGTGATCGCCAAAAAATGGGATGTTGATATGTTTTTACTTTCTCTTCAATACTCTACCCAGACTCCAAAGTCCTTCCTATCCCTTCTACTAAATCGATGTGAGAAATAAATGGAAAATAGAAGGGGGACAGAAGGGTGTAAACCTGTGATCGCCACCAAGGTGCCAAACGTGATGGACACACCGTACCTTGAAAAGAGGGAGGTACTCGCCTTAAAATCAGCACAGACGTGTTGAACGGATGCTTATGGGCCGCCTGTAGGTACACGCGGTCTCACGATAGGCCGCTCATCAGTGCTGAGGTGGAATGCGGGATGACGATGGATAGAGGGTTGAACGGCTTGATGGTGACCGCAGGGGGCGGAAGAAAGGTTGCCACTGGGCTGTACGTCTTCCGGAACGGTCAGGAAGAAGCCGCGCAAGACCACCCCGTCAGAAGTTGCAAGGGTCCAACCTCCACCCTTTCCGGCCGGCCAGAAAGGATGGGCATCATGTTAGTGTGTTGCTGACCTGTGAAATAGAGTGTAGAACATAAAAAGAAACCCAAATTAGAACTGTAAAGTGTAGTAGGTGCTAGAACGGAAAGGAATGAACATAACTAAGTGAAGTGGGGGATACCTGGGGGGGTTTAAACCCCTAGGGGCACCAAAAACGTGGGAGGGTGTGTGAATGATGCATGAGAATGACAAAAATGTGGAAGAAACGTGGAGAAAATGGCACATGCAAACAAGAGAGAATGACAGACTAATGAACTGAAGACACCATTAATGAGATACTCCCTGAACCGGAGGCCTGTATGGACGTAGAAGGCCTCCCTCCCTGGTCGTAGGTCACTCTATAATCCGGCAGGGCTTCACCGTGACCTGAAATCCCCCCCCCCTTTCAAAGGTAGCCTCTAGGGTCTATTTATAGAGCCTAGAAAGCCAGCCCTAAAATTAAGGTATTTAGGCATTTTTAGGTCGAGATAATCAAAGGAATGACGTAGATAATCGAATTATCTTACATCTAGTTTAGGTCTTTTTACATTTTCTATATAAGCCATGTATTTTGTGAATTACTGAGCATTAATGATGCAAAAATTCTCATTTGTGCTCAATAGCCCAAGAGTGCCTCTCTCCCCGCCTAGAGCTGTGAGAGCTCTGATTCAGAGGTGTGAACCCTCTCCTCCACCACCTCTCTGAGTGCGACGCTTAGCACCACCGCCGCCGCCACCGCACCGCCACCAGCAACCCGTCGGAGATCTATCTACATCAGGACAGAGGTCCAGTGTTTGAATTTTAGCTCCCAAAACTCAGATCTGACGAAGTTAAGATTTTGAGGGTAGGTTCCCCATATCAATCCCCATCTCCGAAAAAAATTCTCCGAATTTAAGCCTTCATTTCATTTTCCTTTCCATTTAAGTTTCTAGACCCATATAGATCTGTCCCTGTGCAGATCTTGTCACAGCAGCCTTGTTCTTCCATTGTTCGACCCCCTTTCCCATTTCTGATTGAGTCCAAATTTGGACAGGATGTTCTACCCACCAAAACCCATCTTTACAAAATTTCCCACGAATTTAGGAGTTCTTCTTCTCCTCTGAAAAATTAAAACTCAGGCCAAAAGTCTATTCTATCTTGTGCAGTCCAGATCCGACCCCTGACCAGTCAAAAATATATTTCTCCTGTTAAACCACCTCTAGAAAATATACAAAAAATATTTCCGTCTTCCTTACTTCCCCCTCTCCAACCTTCATCAAGAGCCCAACTTCCAGATCCGAAGTTTTCCCTTAGGTCAACTATTATTTTCAGGCAGATCCAAATCTGTCTTGCCAGATCTGGCCCTGTCAACTAGCAGGTTGTAAATTCGACCAAGGCCACTACAAGGACAGACAAAATTCTTTCTCTGGCCATAGGTTGTATCCCTATGAGATAGCTTTCCAACGGCGTCAGTCTCGCATCAATCAGAGGTTGAGGCTTATCGCAGCAGCCGTTCTCGTCGGGTCGCGCACTGTAGAACAGAAGTACCAGCCCGTGGACAGCAAGCCAAATCGACCGCCCGGCCGGCTGACGCGCCTTCCACAAGGTGAACCAACACATCGCCTTCCCAGGGAACGTCCCTCCAGGAACCACAGTCACAGCAGTACCATTCCCGGACCACTCGTCCCACAAACCAGCACGTGGGCCCCACAACCAGCAGCACGCGTCATCCGGATGGCACCGACGGAGCTGTCCAAGTTGCTGCCCGTCAACCCAAGATCAGTCCTCCCGGGCCCACATTATAGCCCTTTACCTCCCTGCGTGGAGTGGGCAGTAAATTAACTTCTGCAATTCTTGTAACATTTTTACCAGGAGTTACTGTACTTGGCCGGGGTCGTCTTCCCCACGCTCGGCGCGTGGAGGTATCGTATCCACTCCCCATCTCGGCATTTGCTTTACTCGTATTTACTTGTATATGCCACTGTGAGTGATAGGATTATTAGCCCGATATATTGTTATCACCGCTGTGAGAGAGTGAGTGTGACCCATCCCGTGACTTAATCCAAGTACACGCGGAAGAGCCGAATACCCAAGACTCACTGCCGGTTCCTTTGTTGCTCCCAAGATTATGATGTGTGGCTTCAAGAGTTTTGATGATGTCAAATACAATGTGGCTAAATGGCTTGATGTTTTAACTTGATTGTTTTGATGAGTTCATGGTTGTTGAAATGTTCATGATTCATTGTCGGTTTGAGATTAAAAAACCTACATAAGTGTGTGTTGAATGGTTGATATCTTTGTCATGTGGATTTGGTATAATGTCAGCACTTGGACTTGTCGATCCATGGAAAACTTATGGGAGTAATGCTATACTCCTTGAACCTTTTGACAATGGCTTTTGGAAACCCATGGTTTGAGGAAAACAATGCTACTTTGTGTAAGTCTTTCACAAGGTCGCATTTCAAAGTGGCTCGGATCAATAAATATATGCACTCAGGTATATGTGCTGACTTGTGCATAAACTCCTCATGGATGGTCAATGGAGTTCATATATATATATATATCCTTCCGTCTGACAGGTAAGATCATGGTAAAAGCCACAAGGGTGAGCTTCTTTCATCATTCATAGATTCATGACTTAATGAGAAATGTATAAGTGAATTTGTACTATGAATGCGCATACAAATTTGACTTTCTTGGGGCATTCTTGCAGGTAAGAAGGACTTCTAATACCCAACATAAAATGGCAAAACCCCAGTGAGGTTGTATGTTTAGTTTCTAGTTTATTGGGCATTTTTTGTCTCACTATTGCATGGTGTCGACACCTGGTGTCGACACCACTTTCACAATGTTTTGCCATTTGTAAAATTCCTTCACTCAGGAAGTTGGTGTCGACACCTGGTGTCGACACCCACTTGTTTTTGTACTGGCCAACAGTTTTCTGCTACAGGCCATGTCCTGGTGTCGACACCTGGTGTCGACACCATCCTCTGGCCAGCAGTTTTCTGCTATAGGCCATGTCCTGGTGTCGACACCTGGTGTCGACACCATCTGTGGGTTGTTTTGGCCAGCCGCTTTCTGCTATGGCCCTGGCCTTGGTGTCGACACCACTGTGCTGTCACTATTTTGGACTTTCACGTCCACGGCCATTTTGTCAAACCAGTCCGATCCCTCAGACACAAATCACTCCTTGATTCGTGGATCTGGTCCCTAGGGTGTCCCTTGACCGATCCGGAAGCATAAAATCATCTCATTGGGTCACAAACCCTAATCAAGAAGTGAGATCTAAAATTTGTGTTTGCTTTCTAACCCTTGTGAGTGAAGGTCGAAGGCATCAGCTCCAAGGCTTCTTCCACATCGTTCTGTGAGTGAATGCAAAGGGAAGAATGAAGTAACAAGTCCCCAAAAGTTCCTCTACTGCAAGCTGTATAGAAATCCAAGATACAACAAGTGTCCGTGCAAGAATCGATCATCCTCCTTCAAGAACGGTCTTCATCCTGTAAAAGAGTTCAAGTACCTTCGAAGAAGAGAAATGGGGAGCTCTAATCACTGCAAATCTCCTTCTATTTTGTGGTTTTCATTCTTACTAGCATTTCAGTTAGCAATTAATTTTTTATTGGCCAATCAATTCACCCCTCCCCTCTTGATTGCCACCCTTCGGGACACAACAATTGGTATTAGAGCTCTGGTCTCTGATTGACTCGACCTCACGGTCGAAGATCTAGATCCTAGATCATTGCAAATAGAGGGATGATGCCCGAAGGGCATTCGGTACACATGCCTCCATTTTTCGATGGCACAAACTACACTTATTAGAAAAACAGAATGTACGTTTTCCTGCCTGCTCAAGAGTATGATGTGTGGAATGTGATCAATAAAGGTCCTTACAAGTTGCCTGACAATGAAGATGATTAGGATGATGAACATATCAATAATTGTGCACCAAACTTTAAGGCCATGAATATAATTCAATGTGCTATTCATCCAAACTAATACTCACGAATCTCTATGTGTTCCTCTGCACAGGAAATGTGGGACAAGCTACGCTTGATCTATGAAGGAACTTCTGAAGTCAAGGAGACCAAGACAAATCTATTGGTCCGAGATTATGAGTTATTTATGATAAGGCCAGAAGAATCCATTTCTGAAATGTTCGCAAGGCTGATGGAAATTACAAATATTTTGAAGGCTCTTGGGAAGGAGTATTCAAACCGAGATCTGGTAAGGAAGGTACTGAGATCTTTATCACCACAGTGGCACACAAAGGCCACTGTAATTGAAGATTCAAAGGATCTCAGCACTTTGACTTTGGATGAATTAGTCAGCTCCTTGATGACATACGAGATTAACATCAAAAGGAGCGAGGAGGATCACAAAAAGAAGAAGGTAGCCACAACATTGGCATTGAAGGTAAACCCACAAGAATCTGATGACAGTGAGGAAGGCTCAACGGCCAACACTGAAGATGAGGAGCTTGTTGCTATGATCACCAAAAGTGCAAGAAAATTTGTCAAGAATACTAGGAAGTTCGGTGGTCAATTTAGAAAAGGACCAAGAAGGCAAGGTCCTAAGAAAAATGAAAGTAGCAAGAATGATGAAGTAATTTGCTATGAATGCAAGAAACCTGGTCACATGCGGGGTGAGTGCCTGGATTTGATGAAGAGATTCAAGAAAGGAAAATTCAAAAAGCCCAAAGCCATGGTCGCCACATGGAGCGACGAGGATGAGGAAGGATCTGGGAATGAAGATGACTTAGATGAGCTTGTTCAGAATCTGTGCTTCATGGTAGACGGGGACAACTCAAATGAGGTAGATTCTGAATCTGAATCTCTTACTTGTGAACAATGACAGATTGCTTATGAATCATTATATGGAAAATACAAAAAAATTGAAATCTGAAAATAAAATTCTGAAAAAGAAGATGGAACAATTTATGCATGCAGAAAATTCTTGTGAAAGTTGCAATGCTTTGAAATTTGAAATTGAGAAGGATGGGAATCAACTTCGAGCATGTACATTTTATTTTTATATTTGTGTCCTTTTATTTATTTTTATATCATGGGGGAAGTAGATTCGCAATTGTAAGGCCTTATGAGCCTATTTGTTCTTCCTTAGGATTGTGTGGGTTTATGTGCAAAATGCCAGTAGGACCTGCAAGGGGCCCCCCCACTCCTATCCCATTGGTCCACCTTATCCATGTGGGGCTGGTCAAAGGCCAAGGTGGCATCTAGAAGGTTTTACAAGTCAATTGACACATGGGGGAGACAAGTGATTTAAAATGTCAAGGGTAGGCCACCTACTACACCCACCTAGTCAAGGGGGCGCCCCCCCTATTTTGTTCCATTTTAATTTTTGTAAAAAGGCCATTAGAACTAATTAGTTCTATACCTCGTATACCCCTCCCAACCCTAGATCTGAGGGCATTAGTGGTCATTTTCTATTTATTATATAAGGCTTGTATTTCCCTTTTTCATGAATTAATGAAGAAGAAAATATTATGAATTGCCTTGGAGCTTGGTGCGCCCCCTCCTCTCTCTCTGGTTCCTCCCTCCTCCTTCAAGATTTCAGGGTGGAAACCCCTTCTATCTCAGCCCCTCTATCTCTAGATTCATCTCTGGTGCCGCCGCCGCCGTTCGTGCCACCATCGAGCCATCACGAAGCCGCTTCCGAAGTGCTGTCCAAGGTTATGTTCTGCTGGATAGATGTTCACTCCGGGATTTTTAACTCCCCACTCCAACATTAACTGTAGTTGAGATTTTCAGGGTTGGTTCCCCACTTGATCCCCAACCTCCAGTAAAATTATCCCATCATTTCACCTTCTTTTTATATTTTTCTATTTTTGTGTCTTTCTGTCTTCCTGATCTGTCCCTTTTCAGATCTATGTAGCAGATGCATAGTTCTTCCCCCTTTCGACCCCCTTCTTGATTTTTGTTTGAATCCCCAAATTTATTGGAGGATCTGTCCTCCATCCCCATCCTCCACAAAGTTTCATCGAATTTCAAAAGCCCTCTACCTATTTTTAGAAATTATGTCTTTTCCCCAACTTCAGTTCTGTTTCTGCTGTCCAGATCCGATCCCAAGTCAGCATAAAATCCCCAAAAAATCGAAACTTTCACCATACCTTTCATAAAATATATCCCCGTTTTCCTCTCTTCGGCCTCTACAACGTTCATGAAGGGCTCAAAAGCTGAATCAAAGGTCGACAACACGGTCAATGGCAACTCTCAGGAAAACTTGGTTCTATCCTAAGTTTTCAGATCTTGTGAGTCAGCAGCTTGAAAATTCGACAAAGGCCATTAACGGGAAACTCAAATTTCTTTCTCTGGCCATAGATCGAAGGATTTCAAGTCAGCTTTCCATCTGTACCTCTTATGCATCGATCCGACGTCGGGAGTGACTGCAGCAGCGGATTTCGTCGGGACGCGCGGGTCTGAAATAGTAGTTCAAATCCGTGGGCAGCAACTCCGACGAGTGAAGATCGGAGCCGCCTGGCCTCCTATCGGCGAACCGGCATACCACCATCCCAGGGAGCGCCCCTCCTGGCGTCCCCACCACGCGGCCCCACTGACCAGCACGTGGGTCCCATGATCGTGAGTACGCGTGCCGCCGAAGCTACACAAGAAGCTACCTGTCAACCCGAACCCGCTACTCCCGGGTCCCGCTGTGTCGCCCTTTACCTCCCTGCGTGGAGTGGGCTGTAAAGTCTTTGCTTTAATTTATATAATTTATTGTTCCGGGAGTACGAGATAGGCCGGGATCGTCATCCCCACGCCAGGCGCGTGGAGGTATCGTTTTCGCTCCTTACTCGGCACTTTGCTTAGTTCGTATATGCTTTATATGCCGCTGCTAGAGAGCATGATAGGGTAACTTAGCTCGCTATTTATTGTTATTCACTGCTACGAGCGAGAGAGAGATACCGTCCCATGACCCGATCCGGGCACGAAAAGAGAGCCGACCACCCTAGCTCACTGTCAGTTTTTCAACCGTGCACGTCCGACGCTTCCCTCGCTAAGGGACGATCGCAAGTTTGCATAGAGTCCAAGGATCACATTTCAATTAGAGTCGAGTCCGTGGTCCGTCCCGCATCAGAGAATCTCAAACAGGAAAATGAAATTCTTATGTCTAAAACTGAATTGTTTGAAGAAGAGAGTTCATGCATGCGTGAAGATCAAACCAGTTTTGTCAAAATGCATGAAGACTTGAAGAGGGAATTAGAACATGAAAGGTCGGAAAGAATTGCATGTAATCAAACCAAGGAAACAGCTGAACATAAAATTGAAACCTTGATGCTAGAGATAAATGAGTTGAAAAATGTTCTTGCTACATTAGTAAAAGGGAAACAAGTTATGAACACTTGGGTGGATCCTCATGAAGGAAGTTCTCTACACACCTTTGAAAAGAGAAAACCATCTCAATCCAAAACACACATGACTCCTTGGATTTCAAGAAGCTCGTTTTCCTCCTTGTCTAACACATATATGCATAACTCATTTATGAATGCAAACAGGAGGAGAAACCGTGGTAACAAAGTCACTACATGCTTTTATTGTGGAAGATTTGGCCATGATATGTATGATTGCAGAACCATGAGACTTGATTATGAACATTTTGCAAGAATGGTGAATAAGTCATATAGGCCTCCTTTGTGTAACCATCATGGACCCAAGCTTGCTTGGATACCAAAAACCCCATAAGTATTTGTATTGAATTTGTAGGTCTGCTTTGGAGCTCAAAAGAAGAAATGGTATCTGGATAGTGGATGTTCAAGGCATATGACGGGAAACAAGGAAATGTTTGCAGACCTGTAAGAAAAGGATGGTGGAGTGGTAGCTTTTGGGGGAAAAGACAAAGGAAAAATATTCAGAGAAGGTAAGATAGGTAAGAACCAAACTCAAGTCATTGAAAATATTTTACTTGTAAAAGGCTTGCATCACAATCTCCTGAGCATCAGTCAACTCTGTGATAAAGGCTGCAATGTGTCTTTTGATTCTACTCACTGCACTGTGATAGATAGAAACTCTCATGAAATTCAGTTCATAGGGTTTAGACACAATAATGTTTATATGATTGATCTAAATGATGTTTCACACAACAATATGTGTTTGGTTGCTAAAAGATCTGATGATGCATGGCTTTGGCATCGCCGTCTTGGGCATGCCAGTTTTAATGTGATGTTGAAGTTGTTCAGAAAAAATCTGGTTGTTAGTTTGCCCAAGTTGAAGCTTGTCGATGAAGGAATATGTGGGACATGCAGCGGGGGCAAACAGACAAGAACATCCTTCAAATGTAAGAGTGTTGTAACCACTTCTAGGCCCCTTGAATTGATTCATATCGATCTGTTCGGACCAAGCAGAACATATAGCTTGGGTGATAAGCTATATGGGTTTGTAATTGTGGGTGATTTTTTAAGATACAGCTGGGTGTATTTTCTCTCTCACAAAAGTGATACCTTGATGGAGTTTGAAGCATTTTGCAGGATGGTTCAAAATGAAAAAGGATGTTGCATCAAGATCGTGCGTAGTGATCATGGTAAGGAATTTGATAATCATGAGTTCAGCAATTTCTGTAAGGCTCAAGGCTATATGCACAACTTCTCCGCACCAAGGACCCCGGAGCAAAATGAGGTAGTTGAGAGGAAGAACATGACACTAGTTGAAATGGCCAGGACTATGCTAAATGAGAACAATTTACCAAGGTATTTCTGGGCTGAAGCCATGAACACTGCGTGCTACATAATCAACCGAGCCATGGTAAGGCCTTTGTTAAATAAAACACCTTATGAGCTATATCGAGGTAAGAAATCGAATATTTCTTACTTCAAACCTTTTGGCTCCACTTGTTACATCCATAACAACGGCAAGGTGGACTTGGCTAAGTTTGACCCCAAGAGTGACAAGGGGATATTTCTTGGATACTCTCTTGGCTCAAGAGCCTATCGAGTGTATAACTTGAGAACTCTTGTAGTTGAGGAAAGTCCTCATGTCACAGTTGATGAATCATCATCCAAGAATACTAATGAAAAGTCTATCTTGCAGGAAGGAGAATCAGAAGATGATGATACAAGAAAGTTGTTAGAGAAAGTTAATACATCAGGAAGTGAAGAACAACAAGATCTTATGAAAATCAGCAAAATCAGATTGAACTGCAGCTACCAAGGCAATGGACTTTTGCTAAAGACCATCTGCCGGAAGCTGTCATCGGCAATGTGGAAGAAGGAATAAGGACACGTTCCTCATTCAGGGAAGTTGAAAATCTGGATTACATTGCTTTACTTTCACAATCTGAACCTCACTCTGTAGAAGATGCTTTGAAAGATGATTCCTGGATCATGGCTATGCAAGAAAAACTACACCAGTTCCAAAGGAACATAGTGTGGTTCCTTGTGCTTCGTCCTAGAGACCACTCTGTGATCGGAACAAAATGGATCTTTCGAAACAAAACAAATGATCAAGGGGTGGTAACTCGGAACAAGGCGAGGCTTGTAGCCAAAGGTTATAGCCAGGAGCTAGGAATTGATTTTGATGAGTCATTTACTCCAGTAGCAAGGCTTGAGGCAGTGAGGATTCTTTTAGCATTTGCGTGCTGCAATAACATTAAATTGTTTCAAATGGACGTTAAAAGTGCATTTTTAAATGGCTATATCCAGGAGGACGTGTTTGTGGAGCAACCGCGGGGGTTCGAGGATATGGAGCATCCAGATCATGTATACAAGCTAGACAAAGCTCTTTATGGTCTGAACAAGCACCCCAGGCGTGGTATGAATGGTTAAGTGAATTCCTCATTCAAAATGGATTCAAGCGAGGTAATGTCGATCAGACTCTTTTTACACAAATGAATGGTAAGGAAATTCTAATCGTTCAAGTGTATGTGGATGATATCATCTTTGGCTCCACAAAGGAATCTCTTAGTGAAAACTTTACAAAACTAATGCAAAGTGAGTTTGAAATGAGTCTTATGGGAATGTTAACTTTCTTCTTGGGATTACAGGTGACACAAACGACTGATGGTTTATTCATAAACCAAAAGAAATATGCTATGGAGTTGCTCAAGAAATTCAAACTATCTGAAATAAAGCCACAACCAACTCCCATGTCCACATCATTAAAGCTTGACCATGATGAGAAAGGTAAAGCCGTCAATCAAACCCTTTTCAGAAGCATGATAGGATCTTTGTTGTATCTGACTGCCAGTAGGCCCGACATTCAATATGCAGGATGCTTATGTGCTAGATTTCAATCGAATCCTAAAGAATCTCATATGTCGGCCATGAAGCGCATCTTTAGATATATTGCTGGCACTTGTGAACTTGGTTTATGGTTTCTGCGTAGTTCATGTCTTGAATTGGTTGGTTATTCCGATGCCGATTACGCGGGTTGCAAAATAGACCGGAAGAGCACAAGTGGGTACTACCAGTTCCTTGGAGGTTGCTTGGTCTCATGGGCCTCCAAGAAACAAAACTCTATGGCATTATCAACCGCCGAGGCCGAATACGTGGCCGTAGGTAGTTGTGTTGCCCAAGTTCTCTAGATACAACAACAGTTGATTGATTTTGGCATCACACTTAAAAACACAGCCATCCTTTGTGATAACACCTCTGCTATAAATCTTTCAAAAAACCCCGTGCATCATTCTTGCACTAATCATATTGAGGTTAGGCACCATTTCCTGTGTGATCATGTCAGCAAAGGTGATGTCGTAATTCAATTTGTTTATAGTAATAACCAAGTTGCAGAAATTTTCACTAAACCTCTTGATGAAGATAAATTCACTTCTTTTAGGAGAGAATTGGGCATTTGTTGTTTGGAAGGTTAGTGTATGTCTTGCATTTTCTGGTCTCATCTCATGCATTTGCATTTTCTTCACTCATCTAGAAGATATTTGCATTCGTAGTTTCCCTTGGTCATGCATATGCATCATGTTATTGTGTGTATTATGTGTAAATTGCTTGAATGTGGAATGTCAATGCATGGTGTGTGTTTCTTTGTATAAACCTATATAATGCACTCCTTGGCTTTCTATGTCCTCATATTCCTTGTTAAATAAAGCACAGCCACATGAAGGAACGGGTGACACAAGGTCTGGGAAGGTTGGAATTAGTCATTGGTGTATGTGATTGTTTATGTTTATGAACTTCCCTAAAATGACAAACCCAAATATTTTATCACATGAATTGCTCATATTCATTCCTAAGTCATTTGGGTATCAAGCCTTGTTCCTTGGAATTCAAATTTTTTCTTGTATCACACTGTTGAACACCATTATATAGCAGTTAGGGCGGTGTCGACACCTGGTGTCGACACCCCTCCCTGCTCTCTTATTTTTTTTTGGCGGTCAGAACTTGGTGAAACCGGTGTCGACACTTGGTGTCGACACCGTCCGGTCGCGACCCATTTGCGAACCGGTCCGTGGGGTTCGAACACCATTCAAACCTGTTCGAACCCCCTCCCACACTTGCCCTAATGCCCCTTCTCAACCCGTGCCACCCTCCTTTCATCCCCACGCCCTCTTTCTTGCAAGCCCACAGCCCCTTCAAGCCCTAGAGCGTGTGGACATCCCCGCGGCACCTACGAACTCCCCTTGCCGAGCATTCATGGCTGCCCCCTTTCGTCCATCGTCCCCTGGAACGTGGGTGTTTCGTGGAGAATTCGTCCAGCCGAGGTAAGGGATCCTTCGTTGAACAGAGAGATCTATTCCTTGCTCCCTTCATCTCCCTTCGAAGTTGGTTCCTAATGGCTCCGAAGAGGCATGCATCCGGCAAGGAAAAGGTTGAAGAATCCCGTAGAAGGAAGGAGGTAAGGGCTAAATCGGATGAACAAAATGCCCTCCAGCAGAAGCCCTCACCTGCTTAGTTTAAGATGATGGATCGAAAGGTTCTTCGACCTCGAGCTGTTGATTTTCAAGATCTACATCGAGCTCTTCCAGAATTGTTACCGTTAATAGAAGCTCAGTCAAATTTGGGTACGTTCATGTCTGCTCATCGGAAGATCTATCATTCACTTGTTCTCCAATTTTATGGTCACATGGTTGTTAGAAAGAGCAAGTATACCACTGTCGTCAATGGCCAAATTATCACTCTTTCCAGAAAGTTTCTTGCACGTGCTTTTGATTTACCTGATAATGGTGACACATATGAGAATGCAATGCATGCCGAACATGCGGTTTATCAGATCATGACAGGGGAAGAAATGGGAGACAGGTCTGTAAGCGGCTTAAATGCTAACCATTTTCCCCCTCTTCAGCGCATTCTCCATCACATGCTTACTACAATTTTACTTCCCAAGGCTGGAGGCAGAGAAAAGGTCACCGATCAGCAAATGTTTCTGTTATATGGTTTGCTGCAAGAAGAGCCAATCAATTTTCCGTCAGTTATTCTTGATCACATCACTAGTTGTACCCAAAATTGCAGTAGAACACTCCCTTATGCCACCGCCTTAACTGTTGTCTTTCGTGCGGCTAACATTTCACTCAAAGATGAGCCGTGTCAAAGATTGCGGGAATCTGACATTTATACGGTTAACTCAGTCTGCAAGAACATGGGTTATGTACGGAATGCTAAAGGTAGCCTAGTCCGGACACTCAAAGCCTTGCCAGAAAAGGATCCCGATGATGCTTTTGATGATGAAGAGGCCGAAGTGCAACATGACGAAGGTGGCACTTCTGGAACTCATGTAGCCTCCACGGACTTATCTGGTTTTTGACTCTCGATGAAGACTATGGGTAGTGAGGTGGGTCACCTCAGGGAGACGGTGGATGTTCTTACTCAGGATGTGGCAGAATTGAAGCTTCATCACACCACGTATCTTCAGGAATTTCAGTCTATCAATACCTCCCTTGATGCTTTAAAGACTGCCATGGATGCTCAAACCGCTCAGTTCACTACCATAGTTGATTACATTCGCCGTCCACCTACTCCACCTCCCTCCGGATCGTAATGAATCTTTTTATGACATGTTGGCAATGCTACTTGTTCCCGGTTCCCCCTTATTTTTGTTGATGTCAAAGGGGGAGACATATGTATTTCTGTGTTGCTACTAATAGGTTGCTTATTATACTTATTATGTGTGTTTTGCATGCTTGCATGCTTGCTTGTTAACATGCATTTAGTTTACTTTCGAGTCCTTGCATCTAGTTTAAGAGTCTTGCTTAGATATTTCATAGCATGGCATGCTTAGCTGTGGTGTCCAGATATTTTCTGGTTTCCTTATCTTCTTTGAAACTGCTACTTATGGCTGTGAAATTATTTTGATGTTGTTGCCATCTTGCTCAACAAATATGAAAGCTTATGGTTCAATGCTTGAATGCTCAATCATTTTCCTAACAAGGTCATCTTGGTAACTTGTTGATCCTTTATCACTTTCAGGCTGTTCTATCTCATTCTTTTGAACAGTAGCACATAGCATATTTGTCATCATCAAAAAGGGGGAGATTGTTGCTCCCAAGATTATGATGTGTGGCTTCAAGAGTTTTGATGATGTCAAATACAATGTGGCTAAATGGCTTGATGTTTTAACTTGATTGTTTCGATGAGTTCATGGTTGTTGAAATGTTCATGATTCATTATCGGTTTGAGATTAAAAATCCTACATAACTGTGTGTTGAATGGTTGATATCTTTGTCATGTGGATTTGGTATAATCTCAGCACTTGGACTTGTCGATCCATGGAAAACTTATGGGAGTAATGCTATACTCCTTGAACCTTTTAACAATGGCTTTTGGAAACCCATGGTTTGAAGAAAACAATCCTACTTTGTGTAAGTCTTTCACAAGGTCACATTTCAAAGTGGCTCGGATCAATAAATATATGCACTCAGGTATATGTGCTGACTTGTGCATAAACTCCTCATGGATGGTCAATGGAGTTCATATATATATATCCTTCCATCCGACAGGTAAGATCATGGTAAAATCCACAAGGGTGAGCTTCTTTCATCATTCATAGATTCATGACTTAATGAGAAATGTATAAGTGAATTTGTACTATGAATGCGCATACAAATTTGACTTTCTTGGGGCATTCTTGCAGGTAAGAAGGACTTCTAATACCCAACATAAATGGCAAAACCAAGGTGAGGTTGTATTTTTAGTTTCTAGTTTATTGGGCATTTTTGGTCTCACTACTGCCTGGTGTCGACACTTGGTGTCGACACCACTTTCTCAATGTTCTGCCGTTTGTAAAATTCCTTCTCTCATAAAGTTGGTGTCGACACCTGGTGTCGACACCCACTTGTTTTTGTACTGGCCAGCAGTTTTCTGCTACAGGCCATGTCCTGGTGTCGACACCTGGTGTCAACACCATCCTCTGGCCAGCAGTTTTCTGCTATAGGCCATGTCCAGGTGTCGACACCTGGTGTCAACACCATCTGTGGGTTGTTTTGGCCGGCGATTTTCTGCTATGGCCCTGGCCTTGGTGTCGACACCTGCTGTCGACACCACTGTGCAGCCGTGATTTTGGACTTTCACATCCACGGCCATTTTGTCAAACCAGTGCGGTTCCCCAGTCATAAATCACTCTTAGATTCGTGGATCTAGTCCCTAGGGTGTCCCTTGACCGATCTGGAAGCATAAAATCATCTCATTGGGTCATGTGGAACGCACTAGGTTTCGTGTGTGAAAGTATCGGGATATCGGTGATCTTTCTATCGGTTTATCTAGTGCGAGGGCGTGCCAGTCACCTAGGTGACAATGTGTTCGGGCTTCAAGACTGGAGTGGTCCGAAGCCCAGGGTGCGCTCCATCTGACTGATCAGATGATTGTGGATATCGGGTCGGGACTGGAGACCCGCCGCGCCATAAAGGGCGCGACGTTAATTACATCCCCTCAGAGAGGGGAAGACCTCTGATTAATCGCCAAGAAAAGGGGTCAAATGACCTAAAGATCGTTTTTCATTAAAGCATGCGAGTTGGGTTGACATGATTTAAACCCTCCGCGTCGGTATGTAAAACGGTGTTCAAAAACCGTACAAATACTTGCTGCGAGTGCGGCGAATTTAATGAAAGTGCGGGATTAGATCCCGGTATATATATATATATATATATATATATATATATATCAGTCACTAAGGACCATCCAGTATTCGGTCGAGAGTTCATATTCGAAGCATCGAAGGTAACAACAAAGACATTCGGATATCTACCGTAGGTACGGCACGTTTCATGTGGGTGCGGGATCGGATCCCGGAAGAAGTGGGTCAATTTGATGAACTATCGGCCCAAGAGGTGCACGGATCATGACCATGTCGGGGATCCCGAGGTCCATGTCCGATACCACGGGGCATCATCACACAGTCCGGGGGAGCGGGTCGTTAAGTGTAAGGCCAAAACTCGACAATGTGCGCCCTCGCACGCGGATCGACCTGCGCGGTCAGGTCGCGGGGTTCGACCTGCCCGGTCAGGTCGTGGGGGTCAAGGGGGCAACGCCCCCGGAACAAAATTTGGTTAAGGCGCGGGTATGCTATTGTCATTGTTCCGATCATTGAGTTAAGTGTTTTATTCCCATTCCATTCTTTCCATTTTGTTCATTGATTTAATCCTTATCCTCTGGTTTATTCTTTAGTTTCAATAGTTCTCTTTCTTCCTTCCATTCTTTTAGTTTTCTTTTAGCACGCCGTGTTGGCAGGTTGCAAGAAGATGGGCGCGCCGGATAAGGGGCGCCGGGTCAAGATATGAAGGGGGGGCGCGCCGGGTAGAGGCATCCATGGGCGCGCCGGTTTAAGGGAGTTCAAGGGGGGGGGGCGCCGGTTAAGGGGCGCCGTTTTAGAGATACTACAAGGGGCTGAAGGGCGCGCCGGTTTAAGGGAGGCCAAGGGGCGCCGTTTTAATGGTTAAGCAAGGCAGTAGGGCGCGCCGGATAGAGAGGCTCCCACGGGGGCGCGCCGTTTTAGCATTCAAGGGAGATGGGAGGTTACGAGGGTGGTGTTAAATCGGCGCGGTGAGGGGTGACCGCGCCGGGTTAGGCCACGCCGGGACATCGTCTCTTGAGTTTTCTTATTCGTTCTGTGGGCCTGTTTTGCTTTCTGTTCTTGATTCTATGGCCTACAGAAGGATCAATAGTTAGATTAATTGCTCGATTGACACCCTAGATCAATAGGATGAAGGTTTAAGCATCGTTGTTGGTTTGTTAAGGTGAGTGAGCAAGAGGTTTAACTGTTTTATTCGGGGGGTTCAGTTCACAGAGTTTTTACTGTGTGTTTCTTCTCTTTCACCCGTAGGCAAATTCTATGATACATTCATTCATTGTTCTTGGTGTTCTTGACCCTGACGAAAATCGGGCAGCACCTCCCCTAGATCGGAAGGGTCTGGGGGAAAAATATGGGGCGCGCCATGCGGAGAGAACTCCGACGGCCCCGAAACATCCCGGTGCGTGCTAAGCAACGACACCAGTAAAGTTACCCCATTTGGGGCCGGAGATCCCGAGGGCTAGCCTACAAGGGAAACCGGTGACCCATGGGTTGTTGCGATCGTATCGACTCCCCCGTTCGGGGCCGGAGATCCTGAGGGCCAGCCTACAAAGGAACTCCGACGACCCGAGGGTTGCCGTGATCGCGTGGCTGAAGACCACGTGAGAGCCGAAGTCGACACAAGAACACGGCGGTAAAAAAAAGAGAGAGAGCCACTATGGGCTGAGTATTGAGGGGGATTGGGGCATCAAAAATCTCCCAAAGGGGAGTTTTCCTTTCATTCCACAACAGACCGAACTCCGATTACATTGAAGGGGAATACGAAGACAAAGGTCTACACGTGAAGATCACCAAAAGGAAATCAAAGGGGCAGAAGGAAATGCAAAGACAAAGGGGGGAACCGAGCTCTCTTCCCCTCACCTCTCCTTCTTTCTTTCACCCTCTTATCTCTCTTCACACTTCGGAGCAGGGCTTCACCGCCAGTAGAGCGTCCCTCCTCTGTTGCTTCTTGCCTGGGGCTTGTATTTATATGGAGAGCAGGGAAGCAAGCTTCCCATTTCTATGGCTTTTTGTTCTGTTCGCAGTTGCCGTTGCTAACGTTGATGGGGTCACCGTGTCGAATGCCGTTGTCGTGGACGTCACCTCCGCCGCAGCTACAGTGTGACCGGGAGAGGGGCAGAGGCATGGCCTCCTCCTTCGCTGGCATGTACACCGCTAGCCACGTTTGCTTTCATCATTTGCAGGGGAATGGGCGACCGGCTGACGGAGCAAGCGTTCGACAGTGCAGGGCTCGAGGGTTTCCATTTGAG
Source organism: Amorphophallus konjac (assembly GCA_022559845.1). Taxonomy (NCBI): domain Eukaryota; kingdom Viridiplantae; phylum Streptophyta; class Magnoliopsida; order Alismatales; family Araceae; genus Amorphophallus; species Amorphophallus konjac. Next base: position 358,890,824 of record CM040123.1, on the reverse strand, counting down.
GAACATGCTTGGATGCCCAACGGGTCGAAGCATACCTTTTGCCATTTTAAGCAGTTCGTCGTCGTGCAGTTCCCAGGAAACAGGGGACCGTAATGCCGATGGGATGGGTCGGTTGCTCGCCAGGAAGCGCTTCAGAGAAAGGGGTTAAAAGGTTAAAACGGCGCCATATTCAAAGGGGCGCCGTTTTAAGCATCAAGGGGGGCTTCGGGGCGCGCCGTGTAGCCAATGAAAAGAAAAGGGGTTAAAACGGCGCCATATCCAAAGGGGGGCGCGCCGTTTTAAAGGGGGGGCGCGCCGGATAAGGGGCGCCGTTTTAAGACCCCCTCGCGCCGTTTTAAGCACTAAACGGATTCTTCTCGAAGTCGCGGCCATTTTACGTGAATGTCGACATTCCCGGAAGGTTCCGGTTGCTATGTATGACCTCTACAATGTTCCATTCACAGCCTTTGGGGCCCGGTCCCAGACTCTGCGTGACTTTCGGTGCACGTCGGGCTGTATCGGAGTCCCCGACTCTTCTTTGATTCAGCTCTCGGCACGGCCGGCTGTAGAGTTGTGGCCATATCTTCCGCCCCGGGGGGGCTCCCTCATCGGCTAGCGGACCACCAAGCGAGTCCTCATCCTGATCGGGCGAGGCATGAGGTTTATTTGGCATTTTCATCTTCGGCTTGCTCTCGAGTGTCGAGACGTGCATGCCGTATGATCATCATCGATATTTTTCGACGTCCACAAATGCCCCCCACTCGCGGGTGGCGCAAGCGAGGGATGAGTGCGCGGGGATCGCGAGTGTAGAGTTCTTCGACAGGACATCTGTTCTTCCGAGCCAGTGGGATGCTAGTCCGGTGCGAATTCACGGGAAAGCGCTCACTCCTTCAGCGAAGGGATGAGGGGATCGCTTCACCGCACATGCACACGGACTGGCATATCTGAGTGGGGTTTGGTCGACGGCATGGTGGAATGCCGAAGCAAGAAGGAGGGGTTCAAGTTTCTCTGACTTGGGTGAAAAGTCAAGATCGGATCGCACGGCTGAGGCCCCAGAAAGGCCTTAGGCGCCGTCAAAGGTGGTTTGTTGACACTGGGGTTGCATCAACGCAAGGATTTCAATCTTCTTCCGACCCAGACGAAAGGTCTAAATCGGAGCTTTCGGCGAGGGCGCCGCATAAAGTGGATTCGTCAATGCTGGGATTACATCAACGCAAGGATTTTGGTTTTCTTCCGACCTAGACGAAAGGTCTAAATCGGAGCTTTCAGCGAGGGTGCCGCATAAGGTGGATTCGTCAATGCTGGGATTGCATTAACGCAAGGATTTCAGTTTTCTTCCGACCCAGACGAAAGGTCTAAACCGGAGCTTTCGGCGAGGGTGCCGCATAAAGTGGATTCGTCAATGCTGGGATTGCATCAACGCAAGGATTTTGGTTTTCTTCCGACCCAGACGAAATGTCTAAATCGGAGCTTTCGGCGAGGGTGCCGCATAAGGTGAATTCGTCAATGCTGGGACTGCATTAACGCAAGGATTTCAGCTTTCTTCCGACCCAGACGAAAGGTCTAAATCGGAGCTTTCGGCGAGGGTGCCGCATAAAGTGGATTCGTCAATGCTGGGATTGCATCAACGCAAGGATTTTGGTTTTCTTCCGACCCAGACGAAAGGTCTAAATCGGAGCTTTTGGCGAGGGTGCCGCATAAAGTGGATTCGTCAATGCTGGGATTGCATCAACCCAAGGATTTTGGTTTTCTTCCGACCCAGATGAAAGGTCTAAATCGGAGCTTTCGGCGAGGGTGCCGCATAAGGTGAATTCGTCAATGCTGGGACTGCATTAACGCAAGGATTTCAGCTTTCTTCCGACCCAGACGAAAGGTCTAAATCGGAGCTTTCGGCGAGGGTGCCGTATAAAGTGGATTCGTCAATGCTGGGATTGCATTAACGCAAGGACTTCGGTTTTCTTCCGACCAAGGTGAAAGGTCTAAATCTGAGCTTTTGGCGAGGGTGCCGAGTAAGGTAGATTCGTCAATACTGGGATTGCATTAACGTAAGAATTTTGGTTTTCTTCCGACCCAGACGAAAGGTCTAAATCGGAGCTTTCGGCGAGGATGCCGAGTAAAGGTGGATTCGTCAATGCTGGGATTACATTAACGCAAGGATTTTAGTTTACTTCCGACCTAGACGAAAGGTCTAAACCGGAGCTTTCGGCGAGGGTGCCGAGTAAGGTAAATTCGTCAATGCTGGGATTGCATTAACGCAAGGATTTTGGTTTTCTTCCGACCCAGACGAAAGGTCTAAATCGGAGCTTCCGGCGAAGATGCCGAGTAAAGTAACACTAAGGAACAACTTCTTTCTCATTCTTTTTCTTTTCCGTCTTCTTTTTTTTCTTTTTTTCTTTTTTTTCTTTTTTTTTTCTTTGTTTCTTTCTTTTCTTTTCTTTTCTTTTTTTTTTGATGATCACGGTGGGACCGGATCACAAAGGTGTGATAGTATCGTCGACATTGGGTTTATGTCAACGCAATGGAATCGGGTTTAATCGGCTTAGACGGAAGGTCTACGCCATGCTGCTCGGTTGAGGCCTCGGAGGGCCATGGGCGCCGAGTTGAGTTTTCGGATGTTTTATGTAAAAAGCTCCATGATGGAATCCTCTTCATTGTGGGGTAATGGTTTCAGTTGATCGCCGAGCTGGGGAAGCGGCGCATGGTATAACTTCAGGTGTTTCCCATTGAGTGGTGGGAATTGAATTTCCCCCCGGTGGTTGACGATGACATAAGCACCGCCTTCATAGACTTTCTGGACCACATAAGGTCCTATCCAGTTTTCATTCAGTTTGCCTTTGGGGTTGGCCGCCATGACTTCTCTTCGCTTGACCATGACTAGGTCTCCCATCTTGAATTCACGTTCTTTGACGAGTTTGTCAAAGGCGCGGGTCATACGGGCCTGGTAGACCTGTATGTTCTGCTGGGCTCTGAGCCGCCGTCCTTCCAGATCGGAGAGCTCCTCCAGTCTTCTTTCTATATTGGCTTGGCCATCTTTGACTAATTCGTGCTGGATCGCCACCCGTAGTGAGGGTACCTCCAGCTCTATCGGCACGACCGCTTCTGAGCCATACACCAAGGAGAATGGTGAACAACCTGTCGGGGTCTTGTACACAGTGCGATACGCCCATAGCGCTTCATACATCCTGTCTTCCCAATCCTTCTTGCTAGAGCTGACCGTCTTGGCAAGAAGTGTGCATAGTGTCTTGTTGAAGGCTTCCGCTAACCCGTTTGCCTGCGGATTATACGGAGTGGACGTCCTCCAATCAATCTTGAATTTATCGGCCAATCTATAGACCTTTTGGTTTCGGAAGTGGCTTCCGTTGTCAGAGACAATTCGATCGGGCACGCCGAATCGGAATATGATATTTCGACGGACGAATCTGGCCACGATTTCTCCCGTCACTTCTCTTAGAGCCACAACTTCAGCCCAGCGAGAGAAGTAATCTGTTGCTGCTAGAATGTATTTGCATCCCGCTGAAGACGCGGGGAGCGGGCCCACAACATCAGTACCCCATTGAGCAAAAGGCCAACTGGGCACCGTTGGGTGCAAATGAGCTGGAGGTCTTCTTGGGATCGCAGCATGCTGCTGGCATTTATGACATGACTTGGCATACTTGCAGCAGTCATCGAACATAGTCGGCCAGTAATATCCCAGCTTCTTGACTTCAATCTTCATTTTCGGCCCAGCTTGATGAGCACCGGCCGACCCGGCGTGAACTTCCTTCATAACCATCCAAGCCTCCTCCATGGATATACATCGGAGGAGCACCTTTCTTCCGGCATCAGCCATGGTTCGGAACAGAGTTCCATTTCTGACTTCATAAGAATCTTTTGTTCTGATCAATCTGATCCTTTCTTCCCTCTGCTTGGGCAATTCTTGGTGTTCAAACCATTTCATTAGGGGTTCCCTCCAATCAGGAGAGTTAGTTGTTCTGCTATCGCAGCTTCATATTCTTCTTCGTCACCTGGCTCCTCTATCATGCTGGGGACCTGGCGCCTATTTATGACTGTTATGTTGAGGGATTCGCCTGGCAGGGCCGCCAGTGAGCTTGCTAATTTTGCTAGTGCATCAGCCTGGGCATTTTGGCTTCGGACGACATGGCCTATTTCAATGAAGTAGAACCGCCCCATGAGCTTCTTCGCCTTGGCGCAATACGGGAGTAACCCGGGCTTCCGGACGTCGAACTCTCCTTGTATCTGCTTGACAATAAGCATAGAATCACCAAACACCTGCAGCATTCGGATCTCCATGTGGAGGGCTATCTGAAGACCGATAATCAAGGCCTCATATTCTGCTTCATTGTTCGTGCACGGTTTGTTGATCGAACACGACGTATGCAACACTTCTCCTTCTGGGGATTTGAGGACGATGCCTGCTCCAGCCCTTATCCTCGCATGCCCTGATTGAGATGTCTCCGTTCTGGATGCTCCGTCGAAGTATAACTGCCATATGGCTTGACGGACTTGGTCTACTTCCAGTGTTTCATCTTCCGGAAGTTCCGTGACAAGCGGGGAATTCTCAGGCACAGGGTGTGCTGCAAAGAAATCTGCTATCGCCTGGCCTTTAATAGCCTTTTGCGGCACATATGTAATATCAAATTCCATCAAAATGACGGCCCACTTCCCTAGTCGCCCTTTCAGCGCCGGCTGGGACAAGAGATGTTTGGCTGGATCGGCCCTTGATATCAGCTGTATTTCATGCGAGAGCATGTAATGCCTCATTTTCTTGGCCGCAAAGACCAAGGCAAGACAAACTTTCTCGATCGGGGTATACTTTGCTTCTGCCCCGACCAGTCTTCGACTGAGGTAATAAAGCGCCTGCTCCTTTCCCTCGTCGTTGTTTTGAGCCAACATTGCCCCGAGTGAACATTCGGTGGCGGCTATGTAGAGAATTAGCGGCCGCCCTTTGACAGGTGCCCCCAGCACAGGTGGGGTCTTCAAGTATTCCTTCAGCTTATCAAAAGCCTTCTGGCATTCTTGATTCCAGTCGAATGGTGCATCTTTCATCATCAGCTTATGAAATGGTTGACATCGCCCGGACAGGTTGGAGATGAACCTGCGGATATAGGCCAATCGGCCCTGCAGTGATCGCAGTTCCGTCAGGTTCTTCGGAGGCGGCAGCTCCTGAATAGCCTTTATCTTGGAGGGGTCTATTTCAATCCCCCTATATCGGACAATGAAGCCCAGAAACTTCCCACTGGAAACGCCGAAGGCGCACTTCAGTGGGTTCATCTTCAACTCGTATTGTCGGAGCCTTTGAAATATAACCCTGAGGTCACTCAGGTGATCTTCTTTCTTTTGGGTCTTGACAACCAAGTCGTCGATGTAGCATTCGACCTTCTCATAGAGCAATTCATCAAATATCTTGGTCATCGCCCTTTGATAAGTGGCGCCAGCATTCTTGAGGCCAAAAGGCATCCTTTTATAGTGGAATATCCCCTTGGGTGATCGGAAAGCCGTATGAATTCTATCATGTTCGGCTATCCATATCTGGTTGTATCCGGACGACCCGTCCATGAAAGATAAGGCTTCATGGCCAGTGGTGGCATCGATCATGACTTCAGTGATGGGCACCGGGAAATCATCTTTCGGACAAGCCTTGTTCAGGTCTCGGAAGTCCACACATATCCGGATCTGGCCGTTCTTCTTCTTGACGGGCACAATATTGGCCAGCCAGGTGGTATACTGGTTTTCTGCTACGAAGTCGACGTCTATGAGCTTGTCGACTTCCTTGCAAACTTGGCTTATCAGTTCTGGCCTCATTCGCCGGGGTGACTGCTTCACTGGTTCGGCCTTGGGGTCAATGGCCAACATATGCTGGGTAATGGCCGGGTTGAGGCCCGGCATTTCTTTGTAGTTCCAAGCAAAACAGTCTCGGAACTCTTGTAGGAGCTTGATGTATCGCTCTCTTTCTTCTGGGAGAAGGAGGGCGCTGAGGAATGTTGGTCTGGGGTCATCTTTTGTGCCCAGATCCACTTCGATCAGCTCATCAACAGTGGCTTGGCCACCATCTTCTATCTCCGGGGGAGCCGGTTGCAAGTCGATGAAGCCTTCATCATCTTCTTCAGCCTCGAGGGCATCATAGATGTCTTCTTGTACCACCCCGCTTAGTGGCAGGGCTTTGTCATCTTCTTTCAGAGGGGTTGAAAGGGGTGCTTCACTGGCTTCCGGGCATCTTCCATCGGTGGGGCTTGTGACCTCCGTGAGCAAAGAGATCATGTGGACCCCGCTTCTATAAGCGACCACGTCATGCGGACGCGGTGGGTACACTTCATATTTTCCCAGCCTTAGTTCGCCCTTCCTGATTAGGCCCTGAGCGATATTTTTGAATACATAACAATTTTCAATAGGATGCCCCAGCACCCGATGATAAGGACAGAATTCGGGGTCGTCGCTTCGTTCGACATCCTCTGGCCTTTTGGATTCCGGCAACGTAATCTTGCCGTAACGACAAGCCCATTCAAAAATCCTCTGAGTTTTGTGTCTTGGGAAGGAATAAGGCCTCCTCATTTTCTCTCGCAACGAGGCCGGTTGATTGGTTGAAGGATTGGCTACCTCCTTTGTCTTCTCCTTCGAATGCCCAGAAGTGCGGAAGTTGACACCTCCGGGTTTGTCTTCTTGCCTTGCCAGGGTGATGGCAGGATGGTATTTTGCCGGGAAGGCTTCAATATCAGCCGCTATTATGGCCAACTGATCAAGGGAGTGGACGTTAAGGCCGACCATCCGCTGCTGAATATCCTTCTTTAGACTTTCCCCGCAAGCCCAAGTGGCAACCTCGTGGCTTAACGGGGAGATGCATCTCACATATAGGCTTCTCCACTTTCTGATGTAGTCCAGGACGGGCTCATCATCTTCTTGCCTGTGGCTGTAGAGTTCTGCCCTGGTCACGAGGAAGTGCTCCGGGCTTGAGTGACTGTATCGCTGAGGGAGGATGTCCCCTGCTGGGTCAAACCAGCGCATACTTATTTCGGCTAGGTGCTCTTCCAGCCTTTCAATTTCCTGATGTAACCCGCCGAGCAGTGAGGGCAAGGTGGAGTCAGGCTGAGGGAAATCTGCTTCAGGACATCTTTCACCGGCCGGGCTTGTGACCTCTGCGAGGAGGGAAACCACATGGACTCCCTTTTCATGGACAGCTGCTTCATGGGGTTGTGGGGGCTTCACCTCATAATCCTCCATCTTCAATTCTCCTCTGTTGATCAGGTTCTGGGCGATATCCTTGAAGACATAGCAATCTTCTATAGGGTGGCCAAGGATTCGATGGTAGAGGCAGAATTTAGGGTCATCACTCCTTGTAGCATCCTCTGGCCTTTTGGACTTTGGCAAGGTAACCCTGCTATAGTGGCAAGCCCATTTAAAGATCTCCCGAGTTTTATCCCTCGGGAAGGAATAAGGCTTCTTCATCTTCTCCTGCAACGTGAGGACTCGTTCCGCCGGCCGGCTAGTTGAAGGACCGGCTATTTCTTTCACCTTCCTCCTTGAGTGCATAAAAGTACTAAAGTTGGTGGTCAGGTACTGATTCTCCCATCTTGCCGTGGTGGCATAGGAGCCCCCCGAGTTCATGGATCTACCCTCCCGGAGGTGGATACCCTCGGTAAGACCGGACAGTAGTTTGATCATCTTGGCCAACTGTGCCTTCAACATCTCAATCTCCTGCTGCTGCTCATAACATATTGCGAGCATAACAGGGTCACAAAGGGAGAAATCTGGAGTGTAGCTTGGACTGCTATCTTCCGTTTCGGCATCAAGTGGAGGTGGCAGCACCCCGCCACCGTGACTATCTGGGAGTGGTGCCTCGGAAGTCGATGGCACCCCCTCTATATCCTTGCTTAGAGGTGGGTTCTGGAGGAACACTTCTTCATCTTGAGCTTTGTCGGCTGAAGTCATATTCTGCTCTTTGCCCTTGGTTTCTAGTGCATCTGTGTCTTCTGGGGGACCGTCGCCAACTAGAGCTGAGACGGCTATCATGTTTGCTTCATAGAATTCTTCTGCTGAGAAACCCAACCCAGGGTGCTGGGTAATCTTCAGGAGTTCCCTATCCAGGTTCGGTGGATACCACAGCTTCTTGAACATTTGATTCCGACTTTCGGTCTGAAAGAAGGGCAGTTGTTGCCCTCTAGCCATTTTCACCACTCTGCTGGATATATCCGGAAGTCCCATGATTGGGCCGACCGGGTCACAGATTTCTTCGGGGAATTTACAATCATCATCCCCTTTCACTGGATGTTCATCAGCCACATAGAATATCGTAGGTGGGCCCTCTGGGTTGGGCACCTCCCAGATCTTCAAGAATTCGACTGTTTGACAGTCTAAGTCTGTGGGGGGCTTCATGATCCCTGGAGGGACCTTCACATACCCAGGCAAATCTTCGAGCTTCGGAACTCCTGTCTCGAGGTAAATATTGAAGGGGATGGCTCGAACCACGCCTTCAACTTTAGAAATGTGTGACACTTCCTGCGGTGCCACATAGTCGGGCGGTGGTGGAGGGAACCAGTCGTCGTCCTCTGCTATCTCCTTCCCTTTGCTTTGAGTCGGCTGGGGATTCTGCTTCGGCTCCTCCATGTAAAGTGCAGCATCGAGCAGGTGGCATTCAAACACCTCAAAGGGGTGTAAGTCTGCAAATATTCTTTCTTCTTTTCCATCTCGGGAGTACTTAATGCACTGGTGCAGGGTTGAAGACACTATCCGATTCTGATGCAGCCACGGTCGGCCGAGCAATGCTTTATATGTGGTATCGGAGTTGATGACGTGGAACTGCACTTTGGTGGTGAAGTCTCCTAGTGACAGCTCAAACTCTGCTACACCCATGGGAACTTCAGACTTCTGGTTGAACCCAGTTATCTTCATATCCCTGACCTTGATCAGGTGCACATTGAAGTAATGTTTCTGGTAAACCTGGTAGGAGAGTATGTTTACTGCTGCCCCTGTATCGACCAAGATCCTGTTTATAGGCTGGCCGTTCAACTGCCCCCTCATGTACAAGGGTCTGTTGTGGCTGACCGAAGGAAAGAGCATGTCTTCTTCGGTGAAGGTGATGGTTGTTCCCAACTGCATCTCAGCAAAACAGCTTTCATAATGCGCCGGGGTTTGCAGAGCCGCAATGACAGCCTGCCTGGTTTCCTCATCCAGGGAGAGTATCTCCCAGACACTGAATCTTGCTGGGATTCTTTTCAATTGTTTCAATATCCGAGAGCCGGCTCGGACGTTAGCTAACTTTGCTTCTTCGGCTTTGCTATGCGTGCCATGTTCTGGTGTCGGAGGAGTCGGCGGGGAAGATAGTTTATCTTCTTCGGGGGCCGCCCGACTCCGGCTTGCTTGGTCGGCTGGTTCTTTCATTTGCACGGGCTGAGCCACAGGGGTGGCGCCATCATCATCTTTATTTGCCAGAGGGGGCATTCCCGAGGTGGAGGCAAGAGTGCTCTTGGCCTTGGACCCGGGCTGTTGGTATGGTTGTTTGCTCTTCTTCGCGAGCAAAAATTCGGCGAACGAGGGTACCACTTCGCCTGCTGCATCTTCAGGGTACAAGCCCGATGGAGGCGGGATTGCTGCGCCCTTCACTTCAGGTTCGGGGATTTGGTATGGCCGCTCACCCCTGAATATAATATTGTGATTGGCCGGGGGCAAACGTCCCCACCTTCTCCCAGACCTGGTGACATGTTGGGAAGTAGAGGCCTCGACTTGGTTTGCTTCGGTAGGTGCGAAGCATATTTCTTCTTCTCCCTCCTCTTCAGAGTTTTGTGCCATGTTGAACAAGGCCGACAAGGTATTGCAAGACAAAAGGCTGCATTTTCTTTTATTCTTCAGCTTCTTCTTCTTTTTCTTCTTCTCTTCTTTTACAGCTGGAAGCTGTTCTCGGGGAAGTTCATCCCATATGCCGGTTTCTTGTGTTTCGGGTTCAGCTTCTTCAGCCAATTTTAAGGATTCAAAATGTTCCCAGGGGACATATTCCTTCAGCCGCACTGGCTGGATCTTGGGTTGTTCATATTCTTCTAACCCGTCAATGATCGCCTGCAGCCGTTTAACCACCGGGCTGACTTGCATGTGCATCCGCAACAAGAGTGGCTTCTTCCTGTTGTCAGTCATTCTTCGGAGGACCAACTGAGGAGCAGTTTCATACCAGACCGAGGTGACAGCCGGTGGTGGTGGCTGAGGCGTGACGCCATGAATTCGGACTCCCGGGGTAGGGCGGGATGTCGACTTTCTTCTTGTCTTCTTTGGCACCATCTGCCAATCTCCCTGGCTCTCTGCGGGAGCGAGAACAAATGCCTCATATGTGTGCTTTGTACAAGTATCTGACACTTCTTCGGGCAGTTGTTGGTATAAGGATATCATATTTACGGTTGCCCCCAGCACTGGCAACTCATGTGGGCGGGGCGGGTCCACCTTGTGTTCGCCCATCTGGAGCTCTCCCTTCCTGATCATGCCTTCAATGATGTCTTTGAAGACGTAACAGTCTTCGAGGGTGTGCCCGAGCATCTGATGGTACGGACAAAATCGAGGATCATCTTTCCTCTTGATGTCACCGGGTCTCTTTGGCTCCGGGAGAGTAATTTTGTTATATTTGGTGGCCCACTCGAAGATGACCCGGGTCTTCTCCTTCGGGAAGGAGTAAAGTTTCTTCATTCTTGACCGCAAGGAGGCGGCCTCTTGTTGTTCAGCCTGCTTGGCCGGAGGAGCACTGGTGACTCCTTTATCAGTGTCCTTCTGCTTCTCGAAATCCTTGAAGTCGACAGTGTTGACTTCTTTGGGCACGGACCGCTTCTCAATTGATTTTCCTTTTTGGGCTGAGGTGGCCGGTGCGGAAGAGTATTTGGAGAGGTAGGACTCAATTTCCACCACCACATTATTTAATCGATCAAATGACTTGATCTCCATCCCGATCATTTTCTTGAAAACTTCACGCTTCAAATTCTGCTTGCAGATTTGAACCGCATCTTCTTGGTGTGGCGGGCGTCTACACCTCATGCTGAGGTTCCGCCATCTCTTGATGAATTCTAGAGCAGTTTCATCATTCTTCTGCTTGGTTGCATAGAGCTCGGCCACTGTGACCTCTCTTTCGGTGACGTGGAACCGCTCCCGAAATTTTCTTTGCAAATCTGGCCAGTCATTAACGGACCCCGCCGGCAAGTTCGAGTACCATTCGAAGGCGAGCCCTGTGAGCGAGGACCCGAAGAACTTCAGTAGGTATGATTCATCAGTCGCCAGATCGCCCATCACATTGACGTAATAGGCTATGTGCTCCTTCGGTGACCCCTGGCCATTAAATTTGTCAAACTTTGGCGGCTTGCTGACGCCAGGAGGCAATCTCTTCCCCGCATGATGGACAGGGTAGGGTACCTTGTACACATCATATGAGGCATATTCTTCACTTCCCCGGTCGGCCAGCTTCATCTCGACTATCTGCTCGATCATGAGCTTGTTAGCCGTTGCCGGATCCACTGCTTCTGGGTAGAAATGAGCTGACTGCATCTGTGGCGTCGTCAACACCGTCGCCTGGGGTATAGTGGCGGTGCCTTGGTGTTGAGGAGCCGAAGGGGTCATTGGGGCCATGCCCCCAGCATAGTTGGGGATTGGCTGAGAGGCCGTCACCTGGGGTGAACCCTCAAATTCTCCAGCGCCTTGCCTGGATGTTTCTGGAGACGGTTCGACCTGCTTCGACGTGGAAGCATGCATGGTCAGTTCGCCCACCTGTCGCTTCAGAGCTTCGATCTCCTGTCGATAGGCTTGAAGCAGCATCAGCATCGCCGGGTCGGAGGTGGAAGGGCTAGGAGCTTGGCCTCCCCCTTCTGTCAGAGTATCTAGAGAAGGCGCTACCCTTTCTCCTTCATCCCCAGTGGTAATCACGTTCGCCGCCATGGCGACCGCATCTGAACTTGTTTCACCGACGAGGGCTTGTATTATCTCAGCTGCAGCTGCTCCTCTTCTAGTTAGGGGACCCGACCTGCCAGCCAACCTGGCCATCTCTTCTTGGTCTTCAGGTAGGGCTCCATATTGGTTGGCCACTCCGGCCATATTACAGGTATAAGCCCGCATCTTTTGGTTTCTTCGAGCCGCCTCCCTGGTTGTCTGTCTAGGAAAGGTTAGCCTATCAAACACCGAGACTCTTGGTGGAGCTTCTTTACAGAGGGGCGGCCCATAGCACCCTGACTCCGCATCTTCGATATCTTCCGGGTTAACTTGTTGCTTCCGGTTTCTTTCAGCATCATTCATGGCTTCTAGGAGCCGCTGAGTTCCCAAGAGGGTGTTTCCAAGGCTGTGGAGATATCCCCTCACGGCTTGAGTGATGTCGTCTTCTCCCCGGCTGGGGCAGACAGTTGGTGGTGATGCTTGCACTGGCGGTCTATAGGCGAGACGCCTCCGCTCGTGCATCATGTTGTATCTTCTTTCCTTCAAATAGATGTTCGCCTGCCGACCGTGAGTACGGAAGGCAGGTCTTCGAGACGCTCGAGCTGACGCCTCAATCTTCTCTTCTTCATCTTCCTTCATCTTTTTCTCGAGCCGGTCAGTCCTGACGAGCTCCAGTTGAGTTGAGGCTGGGGCCCGCCTGATGGGGACCCATGCTTGCTTGAATTTAGTCGGCTTCTGGGCCGACTCTTGCTTTGGCATGGACCTGATATGGTCCTCTCGCTCCCGGGCCAGTGCATGGAATTGGTTGTGCACCGGCACCATCGGGATTACCCTATCTGGTGAGATCGTGGCCTGACGGCCATTCAGGTACACTCGGACTCCTCCGATCATCACGGATTTGCCCGAGAGGGAAGGCCGGCCTTGCGGCGTGCTAGTGGTTCTCCTTGCCGCCCTCCTGGCAGCCGAGGTGCATTTCTTCTTTGCTTCAATGTGGTGGACATAGTAGCCCACCATCTTCACAGCTTCTGGTGTCGCCTCCACGGGGGCGACGGGCTCGACCTCCTTGACATCCAAGAGGTCCACGAACATAACCCCGAGGAAGTTGGGGAAGCCAACGACCGGGGGAAAATCGCCGAACTGGATCGGCACTGCCAAGTAGCCATGCTCGGCATGGCTCGCCACAACCAATGGACCGAAAGTGACAGCCATCGGTTCTTCAGAAATGGATCCCTCCTGCAATTTCAAAAATGCGGAAGTTAAGACTTCGGAAAAGGCCATTGGGCCCCTAATCTTGGCGAAAAGATGAGAGGTAGTCCAGTCCCACCGGGCGTGCCAGCTTGTGGAACGCACTAGGTTTCGTGTGTGAAAGTATCGGGATATCGGTGGTCTTTCTATCGGTTTATCTAGTGCGAGGGCGTGCCAGTCACCTAGGTGACAATGTGTTCGGGCTTCAAGACTGGAGTGGTCCGAAGCCCAGGGTGCGCTCCATCTGACTGATCAGATGATTGTGGATATCGGGTCGGGACTGGAGACCCGCCGCGCCATAAAGGGCGCGACGTTAATTACATCCCCTCAGAGAGGGGAAGACCTCTGATTAATCGCCAAGAAAAGGGGTCAAATGACCTAAAGATCGTTTTTCATTAAAGCATGCGAGTTGGGTTGACATGATTTAAACCCTCCGCGTCGGTATGTAAAACGGTGTTCAAAAACCGTACAAATACTTGCTGCGAGTGCGGCGAATTTAATGAAAGTGCGGGATTAGATCCCGGTATATATATATATATATATATATATATATATATATATATATCAGTCACTAAGGACCATCCAGTATTCGGTCGAGAGTTCATATTCGAAGCATCGAAGGTAACAACAAAGACATTCGGATATCTACCGTAGGTACGGCACGTTTCATGTGGGTGCGGGATCGGATCCCGGAAGAAGTGGGTCAATTTGATGAACTATCGGCCCAAGAGGTGCACGGATCATGACCATGTCGGGGATCCCGAGGTCCATGTCCGATACCACGGGGCATCATCACACAGTCCGGGGGAGCGGGTCGTTAAGTGTAAGGCCAAAACTCGACAATGTGCGCCCTCGCACGCGGATCGACCTGCGCGGTCAGGTCGCGGGGTTCGACCTGCCCGGTCAGGTCGTGGGGGTCAAGGGGGCAACGCCCCTTGCGGGGGTTTTCGGGGGCAGCGCCCCCGGAACAAAATTTGGTTAAGGCGCGGGTATGCTATTGTCATTGTTCCGATCATTGAGTTAAGTGTTTTATTCCCATTCCATTCTTTCCATTTTGTTCATTGATTTAATCCTTATCCTCTGGTTTATTCTTTAGTTTCAATAGTTCTCTTTCTTCCTTCCATTCTTTTAGTTTTCTTTTAGCACGCCGTGTTGGCAGGTTGCAAGAAGATGGGCGCGCCGGATAAGGGGCGCCGGGTCAAGATATGAAGGGGGGGCGCGCCGGGTAGAGGCATCCATGGGCGCGCCGGTTTAAGGGAGTTCAAGGGGGGGGGGCGCCGGTTAAGGGGCGCCGTTTTAGAGATACTACAAGGGGCTGAAGGGCGCGCCGGTTTAAGGGAGGCCAAGGGGCGCCGTTTTAATGGTTAAGCAAGGCAGTAGGGCGCGCCGGATAGAGAGGCTCCCACGGGGGCGCGCCGTTTTAGCATTCAAGGGAGATGGGAGGTTACGAGGGTGGTGTTAAATCGGCGCGGTGAGGGGTGACCGCGCCGGGTTAGGCCACGCCGGGACATCGTCTCTTGAGTTTTCTTATTCGTTCTGTGGGCCTGTTTTGCTTTCTGTTCTTGATTCTATGGCCTACAGAAGGATCAATAGTTAGATTAATTGCTCGATTGACACCCTAGATCAATAGGATGAAGGTTTAAGCATCGTTGTTGGTTTGTTAAGGTGAGTGAGCAAGAGGTTTAACTGTTTTATTCGGGGGGTTCAGTTCACAGAGTTTTTACTGTGTGTTTCTTCTCTTTCACCCGTAGGCAAATTCTATGATACATTCATTCATTGTTCTTGGTGTTCTTGACCCTGACGAAAATCGGGCAGCACCTCCCCTAGATCGGAAGGGTCTGGGGGAAAAATATGGGGCGCGCCATGCGGAGAGAACTCCGACGGCCCCGAAACATCCCGGTGCGTGCTAAGCAACGACACCAGTAAAGTTACCCCATTTGGGGCCGGAGATCCCGAGGGCTAGCCTACAAGGGAAACCGGTGACCCATGGGTTGTTGCGATCGTATCGACTCCCCCGTTCGGGGCCGGAGATCCTGAGGGCCAGCCTACAAAGGAACTCCGACGACCCGAGGGTTGCCGTGATCGCGTGGCTGAAGACCACGTGAGAGCCGAAGTCGACACAAGAACACGGCGGTAAAAAAAAGAGAGAGAGAGCCACTATGGGCTGAGTATTGAGGGGGATTGGGGCATCAAAAATCTCCCAAAGGGGAGTTTTCCTTTCATTCCACAACAGACCGAACTCCGATTACATTGAAGGGGAATACGAAGACAAAGGTCTACACGTGAAGATCACCAAAAGGAAATCAAAGGGGCAGAAGGAAATGCAAAGACAAAGGGGGGAACCGAGCTCTCTTCCCCTCACCTCTCCTTCTTTCTTTCACCCTCTTATCTCTCTTCACACTTCGGAGCAGGGCTTCACCGCCAGTAGAGCGTCCCTCCTCTGTTGCTTCTTGCCTGGGGCTTGTATTTATATGGAGAGCAGGGAAGCAAGCTTCCCATTTCTATGGCTTTTTTGTTCTGTTCGCAGTTGCCGTTGCTAACGTTGATGGGGTCACCGTGTCGAATGCCGTTGTCGTGGACGTCACCTCCGCCGCAGCTACAGTGTGACCGGGAGAGGGGCAGAGGCATGGCCTCCTCCTTCGCTGGCATGTATACCGCTAGCCACGTTTGCTTTCATCATTTGCAGGGGAATGGGCGACCGGCTGACGGAGCAAGCGTTCGACAGTGCAGGGCTCGAGGGTTTCCATTTGAGGAACATGCTTGGATGCCCAACGGGTCGAAGCATACCTTTTGCCATTTTAAGCAGTTCGTCGTCGTGCAGTTCCCAGGAAACAGGGGACCGTAATGCCGATGGGATGGGTCGGTTGCTCGCCAGGAAGCGCTTCAGAGAAAGGGGTTAAAAGGTTAAAACGGCGCCATATTCAAAGGGGCGCCGTTTTAAGCATCAAGGGGGGCTTCGGGGCGCGCCGTGTAGCCAATGAAAAGAAAAGGGGTTAAAACGGCGCCATATCCAAAGGGGGGCGCGCCGTTTTAAAGGGGGGGCGCGCCGGATAAGGGGCGCCGTTTTAAGACCCCCTCGCGCCGCTTTAAGCACTAAACGGATTCTTCTCGAAGTCGCAGCCATTTTACGTGAATGTCGACATTCCCGGAAGGTTCCGGTTGCTATGTATGACCTCTACAATGTTCCATTCACAGCCTTTGGGGCCCGGTCCCAGACTCTGCGTGACTTTCGGTGCACGTCGGGCTGTATCGGAGTCCCCGACTCTTCTTTGATTCAGCTCTCGGCACGGCCGACTGTAGAGTTGTGGCCATATCTTCCGCCCCGGGGGGGGCTCCCTCATCGGCTAGCGGACCACCAAGCGAGTCCTCATCTTGATCGGGCGAGGCATGAGGTTTATTTGGCATTTTCATCTTCGGCTTGCTCTCGAGTGTCGAGACGTGCATGCCGTATGATCATCATCGATATTTTTCGACGTCCACAGGTCACAAACCCTAATCAAGAAGTGAGATCTGAAATTTGTGTTTACTTTCTAACCCTTGTGAGTGCACGTCGAAGGCAGTAGCTCTAAGGCTTCTTCCACATCGTTCTGAGCGTGAATGCGAAGGGAAGAACGAAGTTTCAAGTCCTCAAAAGTTCCTCTACTGCAAGCTGCATAGAAATCCAAGATACAACAAGTGTCCGTGCAAGAATCGATCATCCTCCTTCAAGAACGGTCTTCATCCTGCAAAAGAGTTCAAGTACCTTCGAAGAAGAGAAAGGGGGAGCTCAAATCACTGCAAATCTTCTCTATTCTAATCTTCTCAAATCTCTGCTGTTTGAGCTTGAATATCTGTTGTAATCATTGAACTTAAAGAACCGCATTTTTGTGTGTGTGTGCTCGTGATCTTTGATACGAGCGTGTGTGTGCGTGTGTGTGGTGGCCAAGATAGGCTGCCGTGTGTGTGTTGGTTGTTGTTACAACATCTGTGTGGCTCACCTCATAGTGGAGCATTAATCCTCACGTGTGAGGGGTGGACGTAGGGGACACGTTTGTGTACCCGAACCACCTAAAAAATCATGTGCCTCCTTTGTGGTTTGTTCTTCGTGCTTTGAAACGAGTGGGCCTCACGTGTAGCTGAGTGATCTCTATCTCCGTCATAGCATTCATACCTTTATTTACGTGTACTCGCGAGAGAGATCTTGTTCCGGTAAGGTTGAGTGTTTGCTTAACTAGATCTCCTACTATTTTGTGGTTTTCATTCCTACTAGCATTTCAGTTAGCAATTAATTTTTTATTGGCCAATCAATTCACCCCTCCCCTTTTGATTGCCACCCTTCGGGACACAACATCCTCAACCGCGCACGATCCCACGTTTCCCTCGCTTAGGGACGAGTTGCGAGCTAGAGTCCCAAGTTTGCTGGTCCATCCCGCATCAAATTGGTATCAGAGTGGAAGGTTGAGTCTAGGGTAGTTTTGGTTAAAAATAAAAAAACAGAGTGTCTAAGTCTAAGTGTCTCATTTGCATTCCTTTATTCGGTATATAAAAAGGTGTTTCCTAAACGTTAGGTTTCGCCTATCGGGAAGATCGCACATTTGCGAGAGAGGATCTTCGGATCCCAGAACTCTGCCTAGTACCGGATATGGGTTGAGTCTACGTGTGTAGTCGAGTCAGCATTCCAACTTGCATTATTATTTTAGGGTCGTGTCTAGTGTTTTGTCTCTTTGTATCGGCATGTCCATCTTGTAGTTACCCAGTCTCCCATGGATTCCCAATCGCCCAGGTGATATCACTGGCTGCATCACACCCATGGGCTTGGAAACCATCCCCTCCACTTCCATAGGCCCGAAGCCTCGGACTTTCACGGCTCCAAGGTCCCGAGCGACTACCTCAAGTGCGAAGCCGCCATGGACAAGTATTTCCAGTGTTACACTATGTCCGATGCCATGCAAGTCAGCTTTGCCCAAAAGAGGCTTGTCCACGAGGCCACCTGGAAATGAGAAAGCATTGAGTGTATAAGGGAGGTTAAGAGGCAATGGCCTATCGAGTCATGGTGGGAGATGAAGGATGAGCTTAGAAAGATCTACTTGCCCCGCCCAGTCACCTCCAACCAGCCTCACCTTGGCACCTCCAACCGACCCCACCCAATCACCTTCAACCAAGTGGGTCATAGTCGGAGGCAAAGAGCCCCACATGTAGACGAGCCTAAGCCCAATCCAAGGCCGGTTGATTACGGGCAAGTCCACCACGATGCCCCTACTCCAACCCACACCGTTGCCGAACTTATGCAAAAGATTTCGGATCGGGTGGATAAGAGGTGTGCTTATTTTGAGTCGTTGGTCTTCCCTTGCCCACCTCCGAGACCGGATGTAGCCACCACCAAAGCTAGGAAGGTCATAGCTGGTAGTCTTAACCCGGCCCCATCTACGGAGTCCCCAAGGCCTCTCCCCATCATGGAGGATGTCCTCTCCCCATCCGAGGGTGACAGTTCACCACGGCCTTCACCCATGGAACTCCATACGGAGCCCTTCGTGATCCTAAAGGGTAAGGTAATTATTGAGGAGCCCTTCGATCCCTTCCTAGGGAGCCCCGTGACCCACCACTTCCCATCGACATTATCCAGAAGGATCCCTATCACACCCTTTCTCCATGGGTCAGTCATTCAGTTCATTGGAGAAATGGAGAAAGTAAATGCGGCTTCCCCGCCCCCCCTAAACTATCCGAACCTCCCGAACTTCCCACACCCAAGTCCAATAGGAGCTCATAGCATGACTGGTTTAAACTTGGGTGTCTAGAAGTACCCTATGATATCAACCTCAGGATACGTCAGGTGCATGATAGTCACACATTCGGATGTCCTGGTCCACCTTTGCTTAGGTCTGGATAGCATTAGGAGTGACTGGTGTGCCTTTTCTTTATTTGTCCTGTTTGTCTGGAGTTTGTCGAGTCTGTCGTCAACTCATAAAGTTCATCCTTTTCGAGTGAGAGGCAAGTCGGATCTATTGCGTACGTTGTAGACTTGCTGGAATTTGGGATCGGCTCTACATCAACATATCGGATCTAGTCACATAAAGGGACCCAGCGGTGATTCCTAGTGAGTCTTCGAGTAGCCTTCTCTCCTTTGAGAGTGACCCCATCCCGGAGTGTCCACCTCTAGTCTCATTCCCACAGCAACGTGATCATATCGAATCTATACGGGATGAGCATGTGTCGATTACTTGGAGTGGAGCGTACTCCGCACTTCCAGGTACGGTGACGGATCCGCAGGAGTCACACGAGCAGCCGCACCCCTTACTCGATGGGGTCGAGTTCTTCCCACCTGGGGAGAATTGATACGAATCAACTCCGAGCATGTACATTTTATTTTACGTTTATGTCCTTTTTATTTACATTTATACCCTTGTGTAATTGGGTACGCAATTATATGGCAAGTATAAGACAAAATGTGAGTCTTTTGGTTTTAGTGGGTTTAGTTGTAAAAGTCTAGTAGGTCCAGCAAGGTTTCTCACACTCTCTCTCATTGGTCCACTTGGCATAGGGCCAATGTGGGGCAAGTTCAAAGTCCAAGGTGGGCTTAGACCATGACTTGTCAAAGTTGGACCAATTAAAAAAATAGAAGGCAAAGTCCACTTGGCCACCTTTGTCAAGGGGGCGCCCCCTCCATATATTTTATTTTATTTGGTGGTTTTTGACCACATGGGGGGAATATCTTCTATCCCTTGTATACCCCTCCCTTAACCTAGATCTGAGGGTAGTTTAGGTCTTTTTACATTTTCTATATAAGTCATGTATTTTGTGAATTACTTAGCATTAATAAAGGAAAAATTCTCATTTGTGCTCAATAGCCCAAGGGCACCTCTTTCTCCCCCCCTAGAGCTGTGAGAGCTCTGATTCAAAGGTGTGAAGCCTCTCCTCCACCACCTCTCTGAGTGCGACGCTCAGCGCCGCCGCCATCGAGCCGCCACCGCATCGCCACTGCCAACCTGCCAGAGATCTGTCTACATCAGGACAGAGGCCCAGTGTTTGAATTTTAGCTCCCAAACATCAGATCTAACGATAGGTTCCCCATATCAATCCCCATCTCCAGAAAATTTCCTCTGAATTTAAGCCTTCATTTCATTTTCCTTTCCATTTACGTTTCTAGACCCATACAGATCTGTCCCTGTGCAGATCTTGTCACAGCAGCCTTCTTCTTCCATTGTTCGACCCCCTTTCCCATTTCTGATTGAGTCCAAATTTGGACTAGATGTTCTACCCACCAAAACCCACCTTCACAAATTTTCTCACGAATTTAGGAGTTCTTCTCTCCCTCTAAAAAATTAAAACTCAGGCCAAAAGTTTGTTCTGTCATGTGCAGTCCAGATCCGACCCCTGACCTGTCAAAAGTATATTCCCCCTGTTAAACCACCTCTAGAAAATCTACAAAAAATATTCCCATCTTCCTTACTTTCCCCTCTCCAACCTTCATGAAGAGCCAAACTTCCAGATCCGAAGTTTTCCCTTCTGTCAACTATCATTCTAAGGTAGATCCAAATCTATCCTGCCAGATCTGGCCCTATGAACCAGCAGGTTGTAAATTTGACCAAGGCCACTACAGGGATAGACAAAATTCTTTCTTTAGCCATAAGTCGTAGCCCTCTGAGATAGCTTTCCAACGGCGCCATTCTCGCGTCAATCAGAGGTCAGGGCTGATCGCAGCAGCCGTTCTCGCCGGGTCGCGCACTGTAGAATAGAAGTACCAGCCCGTGGATAGCAAGCCGCACCGATCGCCCGGCCGACTCGCCTTCCACAAGGCAAACCAGCACGTCGACTTCTCAGGGAATGTCCCTCCAGGAACCACCGTCACAGCAGTACCATTCCCGGCCCACTCGGCCCACCAACCAGCACGTGGGCCCCACAACCCGCAGCACGCGTCATCCGGACGGCACTGACGGAGTTGTCCAAGTTACTGCCTGTCAACCCAAGATCGGTCCTCCCGAGCCCACATTGTAGCCCTTTACCACCCTGCGTGGAGTGGGTAGCAAATTAACTTCTGTAATTATTTTAACATTTTTACCGGGAGTTACCGTACTTGGCAGGGGTCGTCTTCCCCACACCCGGCGCGTAGAGGTATCGTGTCCACTCCCCATCTCGGCATTTAGTTTGCTCATATTTATTTGTATATGCCGCTGTGAGTGATAGGATTATTAGCCCGATATATTGTTATCACCGCGGCGAGAGAGTGTGTGTGACCCGTCCCGTGACTCAATCCAAGTACACGCGGAAGAGCCGAATACCCGAGACTCACTGTCAGTTTCTCAACCGCACATGATCCCACGTTTCCCTCGCTTAGGGACGAGTTGCGAGCTAGAGTCCCCGGTTCGCTGGTCCATCCCGCATCAAATTGGTATCAGAGCAGAAGTGTGTCTTGGGTAGTTTTGGTTAAAAATAAAAAAAAAGAGTGTCTAAGTCTAAGTGTCTCATTTGCATTCCTCTATTCGGTATATAAAAAGGTGTTGCCCGAACGATAGGTTACGTCTATCGGGAAGGTCGTACATTTGCGAGAGAGGATCTTCGGATCCCGGAACTCCACCTAGTACCGGATATGGGTTGAGTCTACATGTGTAGTCGAGTCAGCATTCCAACTTGCATTATTATTTTAGGGTCGTGTCTAGTGTTTTGTCTCTTTGTGTCGGCCTGTCCATCTCGTAGTTACCCGGTCTCCCATGGATTCCCAATCGCCCAGGCGATATCACTGGTCGCATGACACCCATGGGCTTGGAAACCATCCCCTCCACTTCCATAGGCCCGAAGCCACGGACTTTCACGGCTCCAAGGTCCCGAGCGACTACCTCAAGTCGAGAGCCGCCATGGATAAGTATTTCGAGTGTTACACTATGTCCGATGCCATGCAAGTCAGCTTTGCCCAAATAAGGCTTGTCCATGAGGCCCCCTGGAAATGGGAAAGCATTGAGTGTATAACGGAGGTTAAGAGGCAAAGGCCTGTCGAGTCGTGGCGGGAAATGAAGGATGAGCTTAGAAAGATCTACTTGCCCCGCCCAGTCGCCTCTAACCAGCCTCACCTTGGCACCTCCAACCGACCCCACCCAATCACCTCCAACCAAGTGGGTCATAGTCTGAGGCAAAGAGCCCCACATTTAGATGAGCCTAAGCCCAATCCAAGGCCGGTTGATTATGGGCAAGTCCACCACGATGCCCCTACTCCAACCCACACCATTGCCGAACTTGTGCAAATGATTTTGGATCGGGTGGATAAGAGGTGTGCTTATTTTGAGTCGTTGGTCTCCCCTTGCCCACCTCCGAGATCGGACGTAGCCACCCCAAATCTAGGAAGGTCATAGCCATGTAGTCTTAACCCGGCCCCATCTACGGAGTCCCCAAGCCCTCTCCCCATTATGAAGGATGTCCTCTCCTCATCCGAGGGTGACAGTTCACCACAGCCTTCACCCATGGAACTCCATACAGAGCCTCTCGTGCTCCTAAAGGGTGAGGTAATTATTGAGGAGCCATTAGCTAGTTGGCTAAGGAATGGTTTATTTCAGGATACCACACTCCCTTGCTACCCTCCCATAGAACCAACCCTATAGATAGTGTCCACCATAGCTTTTAGCACCAGTTGCCAATCCTCTTACTTCGTGGACACCATGGATGACCTGCTTAATGGATTAAGTAGGCAACTGGAGCTGAGCACCCTATTGGCTCTCAGGCCCGACCCACCTAGGTGCCTTAGCTTCATATACCATCCTTGGGTTCCATCACCTCTGTCTGCACGGTGGGTCCATACACCAGTGAGCTCATCTTGCTCTTACCTCTACCAGACGAGCTCCACCACTTTCCCTTCCATGACCCCTTCCCTCCCATATAGAAGTGCACACATCCTAGGGAGCCAGCTACTTCCCTGACCCCCTCAGGTGACGAGGAGTTGGCATACATTGGGGATTTCTACTCGGGGTCAAAAGGGAGCCACGTCACTGGATCCCTAACTCTTCTTGATCCGTTTGATCCTTTCCCATGGGAATCCATCACGGTAGGTCACACTTTCTTCGATCCTTCTGATCCCCTCTCTAGGGAGCCCCGTGACCCACCACTTCCCATCCAAATTATCCAGAAGGATCCCTATCACACCCTTTCTCCATGGGTCAGTTATTTAGTTCATTGGGGAAATGGAGAAAGTGAATGCTACCTCCCCGGCCCACCTAAACCATCCGAACCTCCCGAACTTTCCACACCCAATTCCAATAGGAGCTCAAAGCATGACTGGTTTAAACTTGGGTGTCTAGAAGTCCCCTATGATGTCAACCTCAAGATACGTCAGGTGCATGATAGTCACACATTCGGATGTCCTGGTCCACCTTTGCTTAGGTCTGGATAGCATTAGGACTGACTGGTGTGCCTTTTCTTTATTTGTCCACTTTGTCAGGAGTTTGTCAGGTCTGTCGTCAGCTCACGATGTTCGTCCTTTTCGAGTGCGAGGCAAGTCGGATCTATTGCGTACGTTGTTGACTTGCCAAAATTTGGGATCGGCTCTACCTCAACATATCGGATCTAGTCACATAAAGGGACCCATCGGTGATCCCTAGTGAGTCTTCCAGCCGCCTTCTCCCCTTTGAGAATGACCCCACCCCGGAGTGTCCACCTCTAGTCTCATTCCCATAGCAGCGTGAGCATATCGAATCTATACGGGATGAGTAGGTGTCGATTACTTGTAGTGGAGCGTACTCCGCGCTTCCAGGTTCGGTGACGGATCTGCAGGAGTCACACGAGCAGTTGCACCCGTTACTCGACGGGGTCATGTTCTTCCCACCTGGGGAAAATTGATGGGAATCAACTCCGAGCATGTACATTTTATTTTGCATTTGTGTCCTTTTTATTTGCATTTATACCCTTGTGTAATTGGGTACGCAATTATATGACAAGTATAAGCCAAAATGTGAGTCTTTAGGTTTTAGTGGGTGTATTTGTCAAAGTCCAGTAGGTCCAGCAGGGTCCCCCACCCTCCCTCTCATTGGTCCACTTGGCATAGGGCCCATGTCGGGCTAGTTCAAAGTCCAAGGTGGGCTTAGACCATGACTTGTCAAAGTTGGACCAATTAAAAAAATAGAAGACAAAGTCCACTTGGCCAGCTTGGTCAAGGGGGCGCCCTCTCCATATATTGTATTTTATTTGGTGGGTTTTGACCACATGGGGGGAATATCTTCTATCCCCTGTATACCCCTCCCCTAACCTATATCTGAGGGTAGTTTAGGTCTTTTTACATTTTCTATATAAGCCATGTATTTTGTGAATTACTTAGCATTAATGAAGGAAAAATTCTTATTTGTGCTCAATAGCCCAAGGGCGCCTCTCTCTCCCCCCTAGAGCTGTGAGAGCTCTGATTCAGAGATGTGAAGCCTCTCCTCCACCACCTCTCTGAGTGCAACGCTCAACACCGCCGCCGCCGCCGCCATCGAGCCGCCACCGCCAACCCGTCGGAGATCTGTCTACATCAGGACAGAGGTCCAGTGTTTGAAATTTAGCTGCCAAACCTCAGATCTGACGAAGTTGAGATTTTGAGGGTAGGTTCCCCATATCAATCCCCATCTCCAAAAAAATTCCTCTGAATTTAAGCCTTCATTTCATTTTCCTTTCCATTTAAGTTTATAGACCTATACAGATCTGTCACTATGCAGATCTTGTCACAGCAGCCTTGTTATTCCTTTGTTCGGCCCCCTTTCCCATTTCTGATTGAGTCTAAATTTGGACTGGATGTTCTATCCAACAAAACCCACCTTCACAAATTTTCCCACGAATTTAAGAGTTCTTCTTCCCCTCTGAAAAGTTAAAACTCAGGCCAAAAGTCTGTTCTGTCCTATGCAGTCAAGATCCGACCCCTGTCCAGTCAAAAATATATTCCCCCTTTTAAACCACCTCTAGAAAATCTACAAATAAATATTTCCGTCTTCCTTACTTCCCCCTCTCCAACCTTCATCAAGAGCCCAACTTCCAGATCTGAAGTTTTCCCTTCGGTCAACTATCATTCTCAGGCAGATCCAAATCTGTCCTACCAGATCTAGCCCTGTGAACCAACAGGTTGTAAATTCAACCAAGGCCACTACAGGGATAGAAAAAATTCTTTCTCTGGCCATAGGTCGTATCCCTTCGAGATAGCTTTCCAACGGCGCTAGTCTCGCGTCAATCAGAGGTTGGGGCTGATCGCAACAGCCGTTCTCGTCGGGTCGCGCACTGCAGAACAGAAGTACCAGCCCATGGAAAGAAAGTCGCACCGCCCGGCCGGCCGGCCGACTCGCCTTCCACAAGGCGAACCGGCACGTCGCCTTCCCAGGGAACGTCCCTCCAGGAACTACCGTTACAGCAGTACCATTTTCGGCCCACTCGGCCCACCAACCAGCGCGTGGGCCCCACAACCCGCAGCACGCGTCATCCGTACGGCACCGACGGAGCTGTCCAAGTTACTGCCCGTCAACCCAAGATCGGTCCTCCCGGGCCCACATTGTAGCCCTTTACCTCCCTGCGTGGAGTGGGCAGCAAATTAACTTCTGTAATTATTGTCATATTTTTACTGGGAGTTATCGTACTTGGCCGGGGTCGTCTTCCCCACGCCCGACGCGTGGAGGTATCATGTCCACTCCCCATCTCGGCATTTGCTTTACTCGTATTTATTTGTATATGCCGCTGTGAGTGGTAGGATTATTATCCCGATATATTGTTATCACCGCTGTGAGAGAGTGAGTGTGACTCGTTCCGTGACTCAATCCGAGTACACGCGAAGAGCCGAATACCCGAGACTCACTGCCGGTTCCTCAACCGTGCACGATCCCACGTTTCCCTCGCTTAGGGATGAGTTGTGAGCTAGAGTCCCAGGTTCGCTGGTCCGTCCCACATCAAGGGCTTTCCGATCAGCTCGGGCTCGAGCATCCTCCATAGAGGGTAGTATGTCAGGCTGAGCCTTCTGCGAGCTGTCGTTCTGTTCCCCATCGGGAAGTTGCACTGCCTTGCCCTTACCACCGGGATCAGAGTGACTTTGATCGCCAGCGGGCTCCTAGAACAGGGATGCCAATGATGGCTCTTCTGGGGGTGACTGGCGGGCTGGCTCATCCTTGCGGGATGGTCCCGCTTGCTCTACTGTAGATGCTGGTACTGGTGTAGGGGCTGGGAGGCTGGCAGTTGGCTCTTCAATGTCGGAAGGATCGAAGATACCGGGTTCGCTCCGAATTTCTACTTCCGGAATGGGTGTCGATTCCTCTCCTTGAAAGAGGATGATTTGCTCCAGGTCGAAAGTGGACGGGTGAGGGGGTCGCTCGATGGTTCTCCCATGGCCTCTACCGCGTCCCCGACCATGACCTCGGCCTCGGCCTGTGTGTTCTAGAGCTGGCTGTGGCCTGAGAGAAGCAATGGCTCTTTGTCTTGTCCGCGAGGCTACTGGCTTGCCCCGCCGGGAAGCGTTGATATTGTCAAGAGGTGGAATGGCCACCATGTTGCAGATGCAGCGCTGAAGCATTTCTTTCAGCTACTCTGTGGTGATCTCCTTGTCTTTATAGCACATAGAGAGCTTGTCCGAGATCACGAGTCTTTTGCCGCTCTTGAACTTTTGGATCATCTCTTGGACCCAATTTCTGAGGTGGGCTCGTTTCTACATTTCCTCCCATGGGATATAGCTATCGAGTGGGAGAGCTCCTGTAAGACGAGGGGGAACGTATTCCTCTAGGTCATCAATGAGCTGTTGGAGCCTTTGGAGAGACGTCGGCTCGACCGGGGACTATAGAGCAGCCGCTTGTTTGGCCTGTTTCTTGAGCCGCCTTCTCAGGTTCTTCCTCCTATTTCTCTCTTGTCTCTTGGCAATAGCGGTCTCCAAGGGAGTAGGAGGGAGAGGTGCTGGGGCCGGAGTTGATAAATCCTCATGAGGATATCTCCGAGCTGGTGCCTTTACAGGGCGAGGTGGGTGACTCTTCCTTGCCCGGATTTTGATCCAGGCACCTTCCGCTTGTTGTATCTGGAAGGTGGCGTTGATCGCCTGCTCGATTACCTCAAGCGGTAATTCCTGGTATACCGGAATACTGGGGCGGGCGTCCGAAGACGTGTGCGCGGTTTGGTGTCTTACTTGCGGTGGCGACAGCTTTTGAGGAGTCAGTTGACTGGTGCTAGCATCCGAAGACGTATGCGTGGTTTGATGCCTTAGCTGCGGTGGCGTCAACTTTTGTTGAGAAGCGGACCAGGGGATATGTTTGTCATCCTGCTCCTTAGCTTTGCCTTTGTGATCACGTTGAGGGCTGGGTCTAGTGACAACTGACGACGCCCCAGGATATTATTGCTCTGTACAGTTATCCTGACTCTGCGGACTGGCTGAGCCTTGTGGCGGTGAGCGCGGCACTTGAATCGAAGCCTTTGAAGACTCCGAAGATGTCTTCTTTGTACTTCGGATTATGTCAACGGGTTGGCGGAGAGGATCCGACGGCCCGTCCGCTAAGGGGGTGTGACAAGGCTGAGGCGGAACCTCACCCTGCTTTTGCTTTCCCTTCCTATCCACGGATGCCAGAGACAGAGATAGGACGGGGGGATGACAAGAGAGAGCTGCGGAGCTCGTCATCGTCTCGCCCACCAGAACGTCCTCTCGGCCGAGGAGGACTCGGAGGAGCCTGGCAGTGTCTTCTTCAGGGATAGAGAGAGACTTTAGCTTGCGCCAGGACCGCCACCGCATAGTCGAAGTGGCTGGGGTTGGCTGGCTAGCTGTTGACGTATGGGAGCCCACAAGGGCCGGTGGAGCCTAGGAATGGATGACGTTGACCGAGAAGTTGGTCAGCTCCGTCTCTTGACTGGCATCCCGCTCTCTACGCCTCCGTAATCGCTCGAGCGCTTCTTGGTTGTCAGTCTGAAACTCGAGCCATTCTGGAGGATGCTGATAAGGCAGCCCATGCCCATTTTCTTGAGGGGAGTCTAGTTGCGCTGGCGCATCTCTGGCGGTGCTTAGGGTCTCCTCGACAGCTTGCCGAAGCCTGACAAGTGACATGGAGTTCCCCTCCGCGTCGATCTGCTCCCATTGGATCTGTTCCTGGATGAGGTGTTGAACTTCCTCACAGGACTCGATCGGGTGTCAGATTCTAGTGTGGAAGGGGCAGTATTGAGGGTGACTACGATCCCAATGGGTGTAGTCTGTCGGTGAGTCACGGGGCATGATTTGCCCCCTCTCGACAAGGATATCAAAGAGTCACCGGGTTCTCTCTCTCTCGGGAAGGAGAGAGGCCTCTGATCGTGCCAGAGCCTCCATCCTGGATACCAGATCAAATGTTCCCTTCGACTGGCATTGGGCTCTTCCGACTCGTCATCAGAAAGAGAGAACACGGCCATCATGTGGATGACATTGGCTGAGTGATGAACCACGCGTGCTGCCTTAGCTGGCCTGGTCCACATATGTGGTTACGGGGGATCGACGAGACCACTCTTCATTTTGACGAGGCCATCTCGGATCAACTTCTGCGCCTGAGTCTTGAAGACATAGCAATCTTCAATTGAGTGACCCAGCATGCGATTATACAGGTAATAACTGGGATCGTCAGTCTTCAGAGCCTCATCCGGCTTGCGGATTTCTGGCAGCTCGATGATCTTTTGGGCCATGCAGAGGTCGAAGAGCATCTTCGTATGTTCCTTCTTGAAGGAGAAGGGTGTCTTCATGCGCTCCGAGAAGGAGGAAACAGCCGGCTTGTCTGCTGGATTTTTGTCAGAGCCGATGGGTTCGGCTTCCTTACTGGCTTTGACGGTAGGGGTGAACACTATAATATTCACCTCCTTACCGGGCTGGCGTTCTCGCGCTTGCTTACCCTTTGTTGTACTATAGCTAGGGTTATCGGCGAAGAACATCTCTATTTCGGCGACTGCCGAATTGAGTTGGTCAAAGCCTTTGATATTGGTGCCGAGAAGCTTTTCGTTGACCTCGGCCGCCAGACCTCGACGGCATATAGTGATGGCGTCCTCCTGAACGGGTGAATTAACACACCTCATTTTGAGGTCTCGCCACTTTTTGATGAAGTCGAGGGCGCTCTCGCCCTTTTTCTGCCGAAGAGAACAGAGTTCGACCACGGAAACCTTTCGCTCGACCGTTTGAAAGTGTTCGAGGAATTTCTTCTAGAGATCTGCCCAATCGATCACTGAGCCGGGCTTCAGGTGGGAATACCATTGAAAGGCCATTCCCGTAAGCAAAGTAGTGAAGTAGCGGAGCAGATATGATTCGTCCAGCGCTAACTCGCCCATGGCAGTAACATAGTAGGCCAAGTGTTCATCCGGAAACCCCTGCCCGTCAAACTTTTGCAGCTTCGGGGGTGTAGCACACCTGGGGGAAGCTTTTTCAGTTGGTGGTGAAGCGGGTAGGGTACACTGTAGAGGTCTACTGTGGCAACCCCTTCACCGTACTGGGCGAGCTTTGTCTCGACAATAGGCTCGATCATCTGGCGTTGCGCCAGGAGATTTTCTCACACTGGCGTATTGGAGGCTCGTGGCTGGGCCTCAACCAGGGGTCTGCCAAACCCAGTTGCCAACGTTGTTCGGGCAATCACTGCTGAGGTGTTGGCTGTATCACGGGCTACCGGCGGTGCGGGTGCCTCGGCCTGGGGCCTAATAGGTTGCTGAGAATGAAGGTCTCATTGCTGGATGAGGTCTTGTAGGTGGGCCTTCAGATGCTGGTTCTCCTTCATGAGAGTGTCGAGGGTCACTTCTCGAGCCTCGTTTGCAGGAGGGTCGTTGTTGACCGGCTCTGCGTTGATAGGAGGGTCGCTGTTGTCTACCGGGACCTTTTCTACGCGTTCTGACGCCTATGGCCCGACAGACGTGCCGATGTGACCTGTTGGGGGAGGCGGTGGAGCCTGATGGCGCGTCCTCCTGAAGTGGGATAGAGGCTGGTTCAGATCATCAGACTGGGTGTCTGGCTGGTGTCCGGTGGTGTAGCACGCGAACACTCGGACCGCGTCGTTGATGAACCGTGCCGTCCGCTTCCTGCGCTGGTGCCGCTCGGGGCGGACAGGCGCCCCTAGTCTGTCAAAGATCGAGGTGCATTGCAGAGGGGGCTCACTCCCGATATCGGTCAGAGGAGATCCCTGGACAGGCTACTGGAGGGCCCAGGAACGGGCTCGCCTTTGCCTCCTCTTGCTTGTGCGGGGGACTTTAGATGACTGGGCGTCGTCAGACGATGCTACTATAAGGCCAGTCGCATTCCGTCTGATGCCGCGTCTGAGTGCTCGTAGGGGGTTTCTGATACGCCCCTTTCGAACGGCTTGAGCCTCTTCTGGGGTAACCTAGATTCTCCTCAAGTCAGATTGGTGGTCTCCCTTGTCACCGTTTTTCCGACGAGTTGTCTTGGGAGGCCGTGTATCGGGCTGCGGTGGGTGCCCCCAGGCTGCTGCAGAGGAACCCGCTCCTTTGAGCTTCGCCCCATCCTCTCGTGTTTGCCGCAAGAGGCCAAAATGATTGGAGGTGGGGATGGTGGGAACGGCCCGTTCTTGGGGTATGAGTGGTTCACCCCCGTCGAGGCGGATCCGCAAGTCACCGACAAGAATCATCCTGCCGAGTTGCTGGTCGCAGCAGCGAGCCATCTGCCTCTGTGGCCATGACGACACTTCTTTTGAGGAGTGGAGGAAGACTCCACCCCGAGATGGTAGATCGAGAAAACCTAGCCTGGAGCGACTGACAGCGTGGGGCTCTCAGTCAGAGGTACTGGGACCGGCCCCCGGGGTATGAGACCCATGCCGAGATCGATGACTGGGCGACTCGGGTGTAAGCCTTTGCTCGCGCCGATAGGAGTGTTGCTGATGGTCGAGATGACACTCTTACGCCGGAAAGCGATGCCGTCGGAAGTGCTGGGGTGTCGACGACCCTAGGTCGAGGACCACAGTAGGTGCCGGCATAGTCCGGGCTCGGGTTGGAAGGCCCGAGAAGGGTGCTGAGGAACCTTGCCCCCTGGGTAGGAGACCTGCGGGGAGAGCCGATTCAACTAGAGCTCGGAACTGGGGTCCCGATTGTAATATCGGAGAGCTGCGAACTCGGGGCTGGGATCCCATATCGAGGGTCGGTTTTGCCGGGGCTCGGGCCTGCGGGCCTGAGGAAGGCGTTGAGGAGCCGTGGACCCGGGGCTGGAAGCCCGTGTTGGGTACCGACTTTGCTGGGGCTCGGGGTTAGAAACCCGAGGAAGGTGCTGGGAAGCCATGGACCAGGGACTGAGAGCCCGTGTCGGGTGCCGGCTTGGCTGTGGCTCGGGGTTGGGAACCCGAGGAAGATGCTGGGTAGCCGTAGACCCGGGGCTGGGAGCCCGTGTTGGGTGTCGGCTTGGCTAGGGCTCGGGGTTGGGAACCTGAGGAAGATGCTGGGAAGCCGTGGACCCGGGGCTGGTAGCCCATGTTGGGCGCCGACTTGGCTGAGGCTTGGGGTTGGAAACCCGAGGCAGATGCTGAGAAGCCGTAGGCCCGGGGCTGGGAGCCCATGTTGGGTGTTGGCTTGCCTGGGGCTCGGGGTTGGAGACCTGAATCAGGTGCTGAGATAGTGACTGAAGTCTGGGGCACGGGGCCCGTGCCGGAGATCAGACGAGGTTGGCCTTGGGAGCTAACGCTTACCCGGGCCGATGTTGATCTGGGGACGCTGCAGGGGCCAGTAGTAGCGGTCCGGTACCTGGTACTCAGGTGGGCCATCGGGGCTAGAGGTGTGCGTGGCGCTCGACCACGGGAGCCAACGGAGAAACTGGGGTAGGCTGAGGAGCAGCCACAGGGATCAGGCACAAGAAGTAGGGCGATCCAATGACGGGGGCGAAGCAGTCGAAAGCGATCGGCGTTGCCAAGTAGCCCACCCGGGCATGGGTGGCAATGACATTGGGACCATAAGTAACGGCCGCCATGGTCGCTGGAGAGCTAAGAGCTGCGGAGGCGATGGTTGCTGATAGTCACCTAGTGTGGTCCGACGGTCAGAACGTGAACCGGAAGTTGCTGAAGAATGCGCGCGCGAGTACCCTCCTCTGTCTCTCCTGCAAGGACAGTGAAAGGGCACTAGGGCTTCAGGGCTGGCATAGACTTTTCTTCAGAAAAAGAAGGAAGGCGGGAGATGTCCCTCCGGGCGTGCCATCCTCTCTGTTGCACAAGTTTTTATGCCGAATGACCGGGGTGAAAGAAGGGATACAGCGGGGAAGGAAGACACAGGAGTTTGATATATCTCGGGTATCCTCCTTACGGTTGCATGCCTCTCACGACGGTATCGGACACTCTCCTTTTACGGAAAGTTGAAAAGGGTCGAATGGCACGAGAATGTAATAGTATGGGTTTACCGGGCAGGGTGCGGGCGTGCCAGTCGATTTCTCGACAATCACCCATAGAACCAAGGGTTGACCGGGGAAGCGTCACCAGGACGCGGCACGTGGGCTCGGGTGATCGGGCGACACGTGAAGAGAAGGGGTTCCACGGGTGCGAGTGCGTAGGTGATTGTGGGAATCATGTACTGGACGTCTTTCCCCACTGGACGCAAGCAACTGGTGTTTATTTACATCGGATTGAATCCGAACACCTTCGTTCTAAGCTGAAGAAAAGTCTATATGTGTGCCTGAAGCCGTGGGTAGAGGGCCGGGAGCATTCCGTAGCTGTGGGTGCACTTTCGACTGACGGGTGTTTACTGGGGTTAGGATGTTAGGCACAGATGCCGAGTGGTGTAGGTAGAAAGCTGAGGGCCCGAACGTGGATGCGAGAGCATTCGTCCAATTGGCAGTGTAATTTTTGAGATATACATGTCTTTACAGGAAGGCCGTAGTGGCCAGGGTACAACTGGTGCACGCCACGGGACAATTCGGATGGGATGATCAGTCCCCGGGTCAATGCGTGACAGATGAACACATGTGTGTTTTACAGAGGGTCCCTCCCGTGGCATGGGCCATGGTTGCGACGCCGAACGAGGGGCTTATGACTGGACGACTGGAGGGATGCATCGATCCGGTGTCTGGGTGAGGGCCGATCACGACTCGAGTAGAGCGGTCGAACATGGCCTTGTGACTACGAGGGAGCATGGCATCATGATACGTGCGTGGTTGCAACCGACGGGCACGTGAGGGGGAATCCCGACATGAGGGGATGTTCGCCCTTGTCATAACGTCTCGCACATGGTGGGTGTTCACTTGTGTGTTACGGCTAAAAATGGCGTGAAGGAAGTGCAAACGACACACCCCCGGCGTACTAAGACGATGAACAATTCACCCACATACAATTGTCCTTAGCTCGTTGCCTGGAGCCGCTTGAAGCTTGAAGGCCTTAGAGCTAGTTGCCCTGATCTTGCATATGCTGGATGTCTCTACCCCTTGAGCTTCTAAGGGGTTTTATAGAGAAGTTGAAGGGTCAGGATGGGTTTAGGAGGACTAGGTTGATAGGTTCAAGCTAGCCCGCGTAAACCCAATTGAATAGTGCATCAGGGATGGGTTTAGGAGGACTAGGTTGATAGGTTCAAGCTATCCCGCGTAAACCCAATTGAATAGTGCCCGGGCTGAGTAGGGTAGAAAGGGTTTACGCATACTAGCTCATAGGGTTGAGCTGGGCCGCGTAAACCCCTCCCTTGGGTGGGGTTTAGGCGGACCAGCCCAATGGGTTGGTCTGGTCCGCGTAAACTCCTCTTCGGAGGGTGTTTTTTAGTAAAAAAATGGGATGGGAAGGGTTTAGGCGGACCAGCCTCAGGGGGTGAGGCTGGTCCGCCTAAACCCCCTCCCCTAGGGGGTTTAGGCGGACCAGCCTGGAGCCTAGGGGGTTTAGGCAGACCAGCCTGGGGGGTCCAGGCTGGTCTGCCTAAACCCCACCCCGGGGGGTTTAGGCGGGTTGGTTTGGGCTTTTTTAATTTTTAAAAAGCAAAATTTTTTGATTGAAGGGAAGGGGTTTACACGGACCAGCCCAGGGGGCTGGGCTGGTCCGGGTAAACCCCCCCCCCACGTGGTTTAGGCAGATTGGCGCTAGGGTGAAGGGAGGCATTCCCCACCCTATAAAATCTATTTTTTTGGTCTTTTTTCTTCCTAAATTGACAAAGAAGAAAAGGACAGTTGTGCTGGGAGGATACGTGGAAGCTTGCGAGCGCGTCGAACTTGAGGAATTCCCCCATGCTGTCACTTTGTGCTCTCGCGTGTCGACTTCACGAATTGGTACGGCACACGAACCGCGTCGTAGGATCGCAAACTGGACAAACTGGGGCTGAGTGGGGCCATGGGGCTACTGGACTGTAGGGAGGGCGCGACCCCCGGGGTGTTCACCCTCCCTGGGGGCGCGCGGCTGCGCCCCGAGGTGAACTAGCCCCGGGGCCGATCGTGACCCCGAGGTATGGCCCCGGGGTCTCCTTGCGTCTTCTGGAAGCGTCCTTTGAAGGATGCTAAGCTCCGGGGAGCTGGGATGGGCCCGTGGGGGGCCGTTGTTCTTCGAATTGTTGTAGCCGCTCGCAAGGTGCTCGGATAAATGCCCGACACACCCCGGATTACCGAACGGCTAGGGTAGCTAGCCGAGGGGCCCCAAGGTGGGCCTTGGGATGAAGAAGGGAGCTCGTGGGAGCTTAGGAGAGGCATCTCATGGACGTGAGTCGTGTCTCGAGCTGCGTGCCACGTTGCACGGCTGGTTGTCAGGGTAGCCTTGGGTTGGCCCTAGTGCTGAAGTTATGTGGCTTGTTGCCACGTGTCTGAGTGTCAGGGTTGACCCTGACCTGTCAGGGGGTCGTGGTAGGACCCAATTGTTATGCTGGAACCACGGGGCAACGATAAGTGTGTATTTTTACATATTAATTCATGATTATACACATTTTTATGAGCTTAAATAATAATAAATATACACGTATCACACTTACTGTTAATTTAGAGTCAAATAGCTAATTTTTTGAAATTAAATAATTTTAATAATAATATTTACTTATTTATGCAGGCACTCGGTACGAGGGAAGCTACAAGAAACAAATATAAAAAAAATAAAAAGGGAAAATAGCAAAAAAATAATAAAGGCCAAAAGCCCATGGACTTGTTCAAAAAGAAAAGAAAAAAAAGAAAAAAAATAAATTTATTTGATATTTTTTGGGCTTTTACAAGATATATACATAATATATAACAATATATGTAATATATATATATATATATATATATATATATATATATATATATAATGTGAGAGTGTGTGTGTGTGTGTGTGTTTCGCAGGGAGGCCCCGCGCCCGCCTTCGCCGCGGGCACGGGTGATGAGGCGGAGCGGCGCGGGTCAACGCGCCTGCAGGCGCGGCAAACGGGAGGAGGCAGGCGACGGGCGCACCGCGCCCACGCGGCGGCCACGCGGCACGAGCAGGCGGCCGACGCACCGCGGGCGCATCGCGGCACCTCACCCGGAGAGGAGAAGGCGGCGGCGCACGCGGCAGGACGAGGAGAGAGAAGAGAGAGAAAGAGAGAGAAATGAAGAGAAAGGAGGAGAAAAAATAGGGAAAAATAGGAAAAAAATCAGAAAAAAATCCCTAAGTGTGCAACACATGTTGGCACACAATTATGAGTCAAAAATTACTGCATTAGGCTTGTGTTTGTCAACAAAAGAGGCAAGAGATGTTCACATTAGGAATGTGGTTGTTATGTGAACCCTATAAAAGGGGACTTCTATTGTAATGAAAGAGGAGTTGTTAAGAAAGAGTTGTAAGGAATGAGAAGTAGGTTGCTTTGAGTTCTTGAAGTTCTTGCTTGTTGGCCTTAGTAGAGCTACATAGGAGAGTTAGAGGATGTTGTTTTGAGAGCTTTTGATGTAAACTTTGTAAGTTGATATTGTTATAATGAATGTTTTGTTTAAGCATCTAGTTC
This sequence comes from Amorphophallus konjac, assembly GCA_022559845.1. NCBI lineage: Eukaryota > Viridiplantae > Streptophyta > Magnoliopsida > Alismatales > Araceae > Amorphophallus > Amorphophallus konjac. Next base: position 358,854,935 of record CM040123.1, on the reverse strand, counting down.
TTTCTTAGTTCCATTACTTGTTGTTCTGATCTCCATTTCATTTTCCTATCTTCACGAAAGTTGTTCATCTTTAAGTGTTCTTCAATTTCTCTTTCTATTATTTTCCTTAATTCCTTTTAATTGGAAGGTTATTACCCGTTTTCTTAAGTGCTGTTCTATGTGATTACTGTTCATCCGAGGTGATACCTTCTAGTATTCTTCTTTTTTGAAACCTTTTCAATCCTCTTTTTACTCTGAGTTCTTCATGAAAGTTATTCCTCTTTTACAGATCTAGATTTTATTCTTCTATCACTTCTTCTAATTCTTCTTTATTTGTGAGTTATAATTAACTTTTTACTGTTCTATTTTCTGCCATATTACTGTTCATCCGTGCCAATAGATCTTGATTTTTCACGTTTTTCACTGTCTTCCTCTCGTTTTCTATCTCTGTGGTCTTCATCAAACTTCTTCTTCTTTTCATTCTCTACAACTTTCATTTCTTCCACTTCTTCTAATTCCCTCTAGAGTTTAAGGTATTCTATTCCTTCCAACCCCCTATTTTTAATATAATTCTTTTATGTTTTCAACTTGTCTTTGTTTCTACTTCTATCCATCTCCCTTTCTTCACGGTTTCTTCACACACCCAAAGCGGTTAGTCATCTTTCGATCATCTCACGACGTCGACTTCCAAGGTGGAGCGATCTTCATCCAAGGTTCGGCGAGGAAACGACGGCATTCTTCATCCATTGGCTAAAATTTCCTTCACTTATCTCTTGTAATTTAAAGTTGTAATTTCATTTTACATTGCATCCTTTCACTTTCAAAGGAATAAAAATTCATCTATGCAAAGTTTTGAAATTCTCATCTTTTTACTTCTTCCAATTTCTCTTCTTTACTCATCTCATATTCTTTAGTTAAGTTTTCATGCAATTTAAGTTCCTTTAGTTTTAATCTCACTCAAAAGATAAACAAAAAATTAGTTTTCAAAACATAAGGATATTTTCCAACTTGATCTATAATCAAATTTCTTCCTCGTGGGATCGACCCGTTCTTACCACTTTACTCGTATTTCTAAAATCATTTAAGTGAGTGAGTGCGATTTTATAAATTTTAAAATTTGTGTGGCACGGCATTTTTAAACGACGGGTGTCGAGCGTATCAAATTTTTGGCACCGTTGTCGGGGAGGGAAATTTTGAATATTGGGATATTCTTGTGTTTGATGTGTATACTTGTATAATAATTTTTCTATTTTTATTTTGCAGGAAAAAGAAAACAAATCAGAAAATCAAAGAAAGAGGAAAATCATACCTGAAATTCCAAGAAAATGAAGCGTCGCTGAAAGCCTGGTACTGTAGCAGTGAAGCGTCGCTAAAGGGCAGAAACATAGGAACATGTTCTGTTTTTGTAATTTCTGAAAAATCTACAAAAAAAATCTGTAAAATTCTTGAAAAATCTATAAAAATAAAAAAATCAAAACAAAAGAAATTTTTGTGCTGGCTAGATAGGTTCATTAACTAAATATATATATATATATATACTTGCACCAAAATAAAAAAAACCTCATTTCAAGAATAGAAACCACACATGTTCTAGGTCATGCATCATTTAGCATAAAATTTTTCTTTGTTTAATTCCTGTCATTGCATTTTGAAGATTGCGAGGGGCAAGGTACGTTCTACTTATTCTATTATGGCATGCATATTACATAAGAACCCCTTGTTTGAAATTATGGTGTATATTTTATTTCAAAATATTCTAAGGGCCATACCCCTAAATAACATAAGGTGGGGATTTCATCACCCTTCCTTAGCCCACAAATCACATTTCCCTTGCATCTTTACATGACCTAAACCTTAAATAAAAGTCAGTAGACATTGGCCCTAGGATCACACTGTGATTTTAGTACGATTTGAGTTTACCCTCTTGTGAAAATCGGTGCCTAAGGTAAGACGGTCGGACGGCAAACACCTTAAGCCGGCTAGTGGTTTGACATAATTAGGTCACTACGAAAGTAGGGGGAGCCTCCCACTACCCCACCCCTTACCTGGCCGGTGAAAATATTGAGGGTGAACTTAAGTTGCACTTTAGTTACTTTGTGAAACCCTATTTGTAGGTCTGAGTCACATCTAGATCATTAGATAATTTGTGTTAACTTGTTTGTGTTTGCATAAAAAAAATTTAAAAAATAAAATAACAAATCCACGCCTATGTAGGAGCATTTTATTCCTTCTACTTACAAACCCTCAACCTGTATTCAACTCCCTGACATTCTCGTTGATCAATATGAGATTCGCCCTAGTCTCATCCAGATGCTCCCATCTTTTTATGGGAATCTCAATGAAAATCCTTATAGGCATCTAGATGATTTTCTAGAAGTTTGCTCCCTGATCAAAATTCAGAATTTTAATGATGATGCCTGAAATTGATTTTATTTCCATTCTTATTGAAAGACAAAGCCAAATGTTGGTTAAGGAGTTTTGGAAAGACTATCAGGACTTGGGAAGATATGCAGTTAGAATTTTTGAAAAAATTTTATCCCATAGTCCGGACCAACATGATGAGAATGGCGATTATGGGATTTACTCAACGTCCGGGAGAGCAAATTCATGAATCTTGGGAGAGACTGAAGGATCTAGTAAGTCAATGTCCACAACATGGGTTGCCCAAATGACAAATTATATTTGCATTTTACGAGGGGTTATCCGATTTTGATAGGCAAATGGTAGACATATATTGCGGACGGGCATTTATGAGCAAAGGTGAAGATGATGCATATGATTTGTTTAAAATTTTGAGTGCAAATTCGATAAATCGTGCCTCCATCTCATCTCATCAACAATCCGTAGGACATGTCAAACAGGCTGAAAACCCAATCCATACTTTCACGGAAATCTATGAATTCTGTGCCAGTCTCACTCACCATGTGAGTCAGTGTCCTACTATAGCCCAACTCCCATTGGTCATCTAAGCTCAAGTTCAACACGCCCTAGGGTTCTCTCAGCTCAAGCATGCTACATTTTCAGATGATTATAATCTTGGCTGGAGTAATCACCCAAATTTGCCTTGGATGGATCCAACATTCCAAGCCCATCTGTCTAAACTTTCACCCCAAGTAGCCCACGAGCGGTCCATGTGTACTCAACCTCCGCCCAACTCATCTCACCCAGATTTCGAAATCAACATTGATACTAGGGGTGATTCACCGGGCCACTACTTCGAACCTCAAATCGTGTACTCTCAGTCTACTTATCAACCCTCTCCTTCAACATTACACCAACCCCCTCAATATGTGAATGATGATGATGATGACAGTCTTCTGCCTGTCATTTTGGCTCAAGATATCACCATTGAGAGTAAGGGAGAGTGCGCACGTAATACCATGATGAAGGAAGGAAATGAAGAAGGGGGTGGCTTCAAGGATAATGATGATCATAGCACCCCATTCTATGAATGTTTTAAGATTGAGAATATTACTGTAAAAGATAATGGCCCAAACAACTCAATTGAGGAAATAAATAAAGAGGAGGATTACTTTGTAAGTAATAATATTATTGATTTAATGAAACAAAATTCTGAATATCCTCCTCCCCTGGAAGAACATGATGATGGGGCCTTATTAGAAAAGTTTACATTTCATCTACCGACCCCATTTCTAGAAAATTTGATTGATAAATTTGGGTTTAGTGATGAGTGTGATGATGGGCCCGTCTTAGAGAAATTCACATTTGATCTGACCTATAATGAAAGGGCCGGACTGGAATCATTTACATTTCTTCTATCCACCCCATTAGTGGGCAATTTGGTTAATAATCCTCAAATGAGTGATGAGTGTGATGAAGGGGCTTCATTAGAAAATTTCATATTTGATCTAACCCCTGAAGCCTATCCAATGAAGTCTGAATCTGTGGATGCGTTAGATACTGGGCTCGTGCTTCCTTCTACTTTGATTCCCCTGCCAGTTGAGCCTCTCCCATTTGACATTCTAGGACCTGAGGGGGATGTGCCAACCACATTCATCTTTGATTTGACTTCCTCTCAGGAAGACAAGTTGATCAATGCCCTTAAAGTTCATGAGGCTGTTACTGAGAGGAAAGTGGCTAAGGATGACAATCTCATTCCTAAGCTACCAGGGCCTGAACAAGTTACCATGGAGGAAGTCATTCCTAAAGGGCTCGTCAGGAGATACGATATAGGACAAGAGGACCAATGGATTGATTTTGTGCAAGGGTTCCACCTCGATCATGACAAATTATTGACCATTGATCAGTTCTGGATCCCTAAAGATGCAAACTGGCTCACACACATGGTTAACGTTAAAATCAATAATATGCGCGACCCATATATTTCTGGCCCCAATCCGTACATACTTACTATTATCTTCCAATGGTATGAGGGATGGAATTTGAAGGAGGACAAGATCACATGGTGGCTCATTCTGAATGCCACCCGTTGGTTAGTGATCTACCTTGTGTCTGGCTGACGACATAAAACTTCGTGCTTCTTGGGAGGCAACCCAAAGTTTTAGTGATTTTTGTGTGGTAATAAATGGCTTCTTGGGAGGCAACCTAAATTTTTCATGTGTTTTTATTTTGCAGGTGTGAATAACAGATAAGTTGGGGAGAGAAAGGAGATCGCTTACTCTACTGCTCAGATAAGCCAAGCCGTCAAAAGTCAAGTACCACCTTTTCTTCAAAAGCCATAATTTTTAAAGTCCACCTCTATCAGGTTGTCCCGTTCCTTCATAAATTTCTCATCTACATTGTTCTATTAATCTCTATTGTTCATGCCATTGAGGACAATGCCATTTAAGTTGGGGGGATGGAAACTCATGTTGCACATGTTGCATTATACAACCTCATTATACAACCTCATTTTTTTTCTTTTCCAACGCCCCACTGAGTTTCATGATTCATGCTTCCATTGAAAGTATTTCATGATTCATGCTTCCATTGAAAGGAATCTAGAATAGAAAAGACTAGGGAAACGGATGATGGATCATCATCATCATCATCATCAGGCCTTATCCCAATTAATTGGGGTCGGCTACATGAATCCTGTTCCGCCAAAGATTTCTATCAAGTGCAATATTCATATTTAAACCCAAGAAACTAATGTCCTTCCTAATAACATCGCACCATCTCATTTTAGGCCTTCCCCGAGCTCTTTTACTAGCATCCACTAAGATTTGGTCACATCTTTTAACCGGCGCTGAGTTAGGGCGACGACACACATGTCCAAACCACCTGAGTCTATTTTCTCTCATTTTACTATCAATTGGAGCTATCCCTAAGTCCTTACGGATACGCTCATTCCTAATCTTGTCTTTCTTAGTCTTGCCACACATCCATCTCAACATCCTCATCTCTGCTACACACATTTTATGGATGTGTTCCTTTCGTACTGCCCAACACTCGGTACCATATAACAAAGCAGGTCTCACAGCCGTTCTATGAAACCTCCCTTTGAGTTTCACAGGCATACGATGATCACAAAGGACACCTGATGCACTTCTCCATCTTAACCAGCCTGCCTTAATCCTATGAATAATTTATTTAATCTAGCCATGGAAAACTGATTTAAGAATCTCTTTAAAAGTTCATGTGCACTTTAGAAAAATGAAAATCACATTGCACGCTAATGAAATAAGTAGGACAAGCCTTCTACTATTTTAGGTATATTGTTTGATATTCAGCACTTCTTAAAGAAAAGATCTTTTATTTATAAGCTTTCTGCCATGCTATCTATCAAAAATTAGTGCAAAAGCACAATTGACAAAATTTTTAGAAAAACACCATGAAAAATACTCCGATTCTGAGTAACCGGGCCTACTTCACCTAAGACGTGTTGAGGTTCGCGTCAAAAGGAAAAGAGAACTTTGATCTATGTAACTGGGCCTACTTCACCTAAGACGTGTTGAGATTCGCGTAAAACAGTGAAGGGTAGTGCAGCATCATGTGTGTATAGAAAAAAAGAGAAAAAAAATATATAGATCCCAAAAGGGACAAACATAATAAGGTAGATAAAAAGTTATTATGCTTAATGCTCTGATTAAGAAGTGCAGAGTTAAAAGACACTTGCTTACAATAGCAAATGGGGGACGTAATTGTCTTCACTGTAGACTTAGCATTTCACATGCACAAGTGCTACGGAATTTTGATTAGAATTCTTGATCATGTATCTTAATTTCTTACATAAGGCTAGTATGTGATAATGATGCTAGATTCCTAATCTTTAGTAGATTCTATGAACGACGATCTGGAAATGGGGCATGGATATTTTAAACTCTTGTTGGTCCTAAAATTTTTCATTATTTACATTGCTAAGGGACTAGCAATGAGTAAGTTGGGGGTGTGATAAGTGTGTATTTTTACATATTAATTCATGATTATACACATTTTTATGAGCTTAAATAATAATAAATATACACGTATCACACTTACTGTTAATTTAGAGTCAAATAGTTAATTTTATGAAATTAAATAATTTTAATAATAATATTTACTTATTTATGTAGGCACTCGGTACGAGGGAAGCGATAAGAAACAAATATAAAAAAAATAAAAAGATAAAATAACAAAATAACAATAAAGGCCAAGAGCCCATGGACTTGTTCAAAAAGAAAAGACAAAAAAAGAGAAAAAAATAAATTTATTTGATATTTTTTGGGCTTTTACAAGATATATACATAATATATAACAATATATGTAATATAATGTGAGTGTGTGTGTGTGTGTTTCGTAGGGAGGCCCCGCGCCCGCCTTTGCGGCGGGCACGGGCGACGAGGCGGAGCGGCGCGGGTCAACGCGCCTGCTGGCGCGTCAAACGGGAGGAGGCAGGCGACGGGCGCACCGCGCCCATGCGGCGGCCATGCGGCACGCGGAGGCGGCCGGCGCACCGCGGGCGCACCGCGGCACCTCACCCGTGGAGGAGAAGGCGGCGGCGCACGCGGCCGGAGGAGGAGACAGAAAGAGAGAGAAAGAGAGAGAAAGGAAGAGAAAGGAGGAGAAAAAAATAGAGAAAAATAGGGAAAAAATCAGAAAAAAATATCTAAGTGTACAACACATGTTGGCACACAATTATGAGCTAAAAATTTCTGCATTAGACTTGTGTTTGTCAACAAAAGAGGTAAGAGATGTTCACATTAGGAATGGAGTTGTTATGTGAACCCTATAAAAGGGGACTTCTATTGTAATGAAAGAGGAGTTGTTAAGAAAGAGTTGTAAGGAATGAGAAGTAAGTTGTTTTGAGTTCTTGAAGTTCTTGCTTGTTGGCCTTAGTAAAGCTACATAGGATGTTATTTTGAGAGCTTTTGATGTAAACTTTGTAAGTTGATATTGTTATAATGAATGTTTTGTTTAAGCATCTAGTCCTTTCTTAGTTCCATTACTTGTTGTTCTGATCTCCATTTCATTTTCCTGTCTTCACAAAAGTTGTTCATCTTTAAGTGTTCTTCAATTTCTCTTTTCATCATTTTCCTTAAATCCTTCTAGTTTGAAAGTTATTACCCATTATCTTAAGTGCTATTCTATGTGATTACTGTTCATCCGAGGTGATACCTTCTAGTATTCTTCTGTTTTGAAACCTTTCCACTCCTCTTTTTACTCTGAGTTCTTCATGAAAGTTGTTCTTCGTTTATAGACCTAGATTTTGTTCTTCTATTACTTCTTCTAATTCTTCTTCATTTGTGAGTTATAATTAACTTTTCACTGTTCTATTTTCTGCCATATTACTGTTCACCCACGCCAATAGAACTTTATTTTTCACATTTTTCATTGTCTTCCTCTTGTTTTCTATCTCTGTGGTCTTCATCAAACTTCTTATTCTTTTCATTTTCTACAACTTTTATTTCTTTCACTTCTTCTAATTCCCTCTAGATTTTAAGTTATTCTATTCCTTCCAACCCCTATTTTCAATATAATTCTGTTGTGTTTTCAACTTATCTTTGTTTGTACTTCTATCCATCTCCCTTTCTTCACGGTTTCTTCACACACCCAAAGCGGTTAGTCATCTTTCGGTCATCTCACGACGTCGACTTCAAAGGCGGAGCGATCTTCATCCAAGGCTCGGCGAGGAAACGACAACATTCATCATCCATTGGCTAAAATTTCCTTCACTTATCTCTTGTTATTTAAAGTTGTAATTTTATTTTACATTGCATCCTTTCACTTTCAAAGGAATAAAAATTCATCTATGCAAAGTTTTGAAATTCTCATCTTTTTACTTCTTCCAATTTCTCTTCTTTACTCATCTCATATTCTTTTGTTAAGTTTTCATGCAATTTAAGTTCCTTTAGTTTTAATCTCACTCAAAAGACAAACAAAAAATTGGTTTTCAAAACATAAGGATATTTTCCAACTTGATCTATAATCAAATTTCTTCCTCGTGGGATCGACCCGTTCTTACCACTTTACTCGTATTTCTAAAATTATTTAAGTGAGTGAGTGCGGTTTTATAAATTTTGAAATTTGTGTGGCACGGCATTTTTAAACGACGGGTGTCGAGCGCATCAGGCAACCCATGGTTTGGTGTAGACGGGCTGGAATACACGTGCCCACAAGGTGTTCGATAGAATGCCGAACCCACCCGTGCGGGCCGTATATGCGCGTGGTAGGCCTCCAAAGTCTCTGGTCGACTTGGTTAGGTCTCCCTTTGACCTTGGAGGGTTGAAAGAAGTGTCTCGGGGTGGGTCCTAGGCCCTTTCACTGGGTGCCACGTGGCGTGGCTTAACGTCGGGGCGCCCCCGGGTGGTTCCAGGCGGCCATGTAGGATACGGGCAAAGCCCATATGTGAGTGGCCGGGGTTAACCCTGGACAATTACTTATGTCACCGCGTGTCACGACAAGCTGGTCAGGACCCTTGTCGGGACCCACATGGCTGTGGAAAGGGCTAGGTAGCCCATGCCTTGAAGATATTCGAGGAAATGTCCAAACCCCTATTTCTTGTTATTTAGCCAGGAAATAGTTCGGGTACAACAAATATCAAAGTCATAATCCCAAAGTTAAAGATATTTCAGATTCTTCCACTATAAAGACTTATGACATAATCTTTATTGAATAGCCTGATTTAAATATGATGTATTCAAGGTTTGTTCATAAATTCTGTACTCATATCTGAGAATCAATCTTTTTAATAAAAGTGAACCAAGTCTCCATATTAACATCTAGTTTAAATCTCCCTTCATCTTAATCAATCAATGTCAATGACCCCTCACGGAGTTACAAATAGTAGTATTGAGGTAAAACAAACATAAATGCATCTGATTTTGTTTACCATTTCTGAAAATTTTCTGAAGCAATTATTTTTTAGAGCAAAATTTCCTTTCATACCAATTGTTGGTCATATTTTTCAAGAGCAATCGAGGTTTAGTGCACACCTTGTAACTAGAGGATACATGTTGTTTAGACGCTAGTATCCCTAAGCACTTAGTATGACTAACTATGCTTCACATTGAACAGAGATAACTAGGGCACTTCATGACATAGGTTTACTCCATTTCTTTGATGAAGAACCTAGTTTCTTGGTGCAACTTAGCCATTGCTCTGCCTTAATTCTACAGATATAGCAATAATTTTCCAGCAGAGTTAACTATGGTACATCATGACATAGTCCTTTGGACATGATTTCTCAGTAACCACAGTCATTGCTCTGACCAACTTTTACCTTTTTGACATTTTCATATTTTCAAATGTTTAAAGACAATACTTACTACATGTATCTCTACCAGAGTTAGACATGATCTCAAAATTTTCAGATTCCAGAAGATCTTACATGATATAACATGAACTAGTTGGTTAAAATTTATTAAAAGATTTGATTCAGATATTTTTAAGATGTTCAAATCAAAACTCAATAAATACATAAGACTTAAACCCAGTGGAGCATTTCAGACATTCATAGTTCCATATAATGGAAGATTCCTAGTACAAATATTTTCAGATTTATGATCAAGATATGCCCATTAAAATCTTCATGAATTTCTAACAGACATGTTCCAGCAACAATCAATGATTCAGAATTAAGATCATCAAGAAGCATGCAAATTGTTAGAAGTTTTCAGAAGGTCTGATAACAAAGATTAGTCATAGAAGAATTACATCAGCTAGAAAGATTTTCAAGGAATGGCAATCAAGTTAAGTACACTTCAAAATAGAATTTCTGACAATCAGCTCCTCCTCAGCAAATGCAACGCAGTAGATTCTAGAATGATGGGAAAGATTAGCTCAAAGGAATTCAGAGCAGATAACCAGTTTGGTCGGACTTACAGTGTTTGAAGAGAATCATCATTATTCAGAGTTCAGTAGTTGTGAATAAAACCAAGCAGCAAAGACATTAGTTAATCAGATGAAAATTTGGAGCTTCGGTTGACCAGAATGGGAAATATTGGTCGACCGAACTAGATAGAAATGCAACAATATGTTCCCCTTGAATTGTGCAATCAATCAATCTTTTTGGTATTTTCTGTATGAATGATATGCAATGAAATATGTATGCTTATGCATACTAAATGCATTAAGGCATCATATATGACATGAAAAACATACATGGACTTAATCTAAACACATATGTATGTGACATAAGAATTACCCTGATTAAGTCCCCCTGACTTTATGCAACATATGCAATAAAGGCTAAGCGTAGGGTTTTATGATTCATGCTCATGATCATCTAGACTGCCCTATATGCAAATTGACCCATGGTACTAGGCGGAATACTTAGGTCCAAAGGATCACCTTACACATGATGTGGGTTTCCAGACAGAAAGGATCTGCCCTTCTCCCAACTTACCATTTAATATACCATTGGGTCCTGCATGATAGTTTAAAGCAAATGCAGTCCTGTATACATGACAATTTGGTGAGCATGAATATGTGCATATGAGCCTTATATGCTGTAAGACATCAAGTAAACATGAAATTCAGGCAATTCAGATTCAAGAGATGACATTTGTGAATCAATTGTATGCAGACATAAAATTATTCAAGATACTATCACATGAATGCCTGCATGTCAAACAATCTTTTTGAATCTTCAATCATGAATATGAGTTCTCAATATATGCAATCAATTCTGAAATCAATATATGCATGATGCCAAATACAGATTAGTGACTTATGAAATGCAGGAACTCTCCCTATGTATGTGCATTTATATCAATCAAACCTATTGACACATAAATGATATGCAATTAACAACATGTATGCATATGCATTGACTCCCCCTAACTCAATATATTGAACCATCATATATGACATGAAAAACCAAGCTAGGGGATTAATCTAACCAAATTTGCATTAAGCACAAAAGTTATCTTGACAGACTCCCCCTATCTATATGTCATATGTGACAATTCTGAATGCAGCATATGCAATGACAATTATGCAGGGAGTTTGACGAATTATGCTCATGAATGTCTTAGACTACTCTATATGTAAATTTTGACCTATGGTACCGGCAGAGGACTTGGTCTAAAGACCACCTCACACATAGTAAGAACTTCCAGATAAATTGCATCTACCCTTTAGTGACTTACCATTTGATATATCATAATGGTCATGCAAAACAATGCAATACAAAATCAGTCATACGTGCATCTCAACTTTTAATGATAGTATATGACAATGAAGTGCAAATGTGAATATATGTGCATGTCATGTATGCATATGAATATTTTATGCACGAGACAACATGCAAGCATCAAATTCAGTCAATTCAGATTTTTAGAAGTGTAATTTATTTTCATTCCAATATTTAGACAGACAACTCAGCATATGCATTGAGAGACATGAATACTCATAATATGAAATGAGGACATGTATGCATGAACAGATCAAGCATGATATGCAGCTATCTAAACACGATTATGGAAAATTCAAATAACCAAACCTGTGAAGAATAGAAATGGGGTTTATCATACTCGGGTGCCTTGGCTTATTCAACCCCTTTTTATTCTTCAGCCCCAAGGCACACCTGCAACATAGTCTCATTTTCCAGATCTAGGTACCCAAGAACTCTTGGGTCCTGGAATGACATTGACACCTCTGAATGGTGCTCTTAACATCTTCTGAGCTATCAGATCATCAGATTTCATCATGAAGCAGTTTGACATTGAATGTCCTAACTAACCACACTAGTGACAAGAAATATCATACTTTAGATTCATTTTATGCACATTATTATTTATATGGAATCTGTGTGCATGAACATGAACATTTCTGTTATTGACATGAAAGTTTTATTTTCCATGACCTTCTCACCAGCAATGAGACGCTCGGTGGCCAGGTTTTCCACAATTAAAGCATGCAACAATTTTCTTCTTAAAACCAGATTTATTTTTATCAAAAGTATTTTGATTTGTAGGGAATTTAACAGTTTTAGAACTAAATTTCTTTCCCTGTGCATGCCAACATTGTGCAGTAGTGTGGCCTAATTTTTCACAACAAAAATAGTGAACAATCTTTTTCTTAACAGAATGAATTTTCTTAACTTTCTTTCTATCAGCATTCAATTCATCTTTTTTTCATCAATTCACAATCATGCATAAGGTGACCATGCTTACTACAGTAAAAATAGTGAATTCTTTTCTTTTGAACATAAGAAGGCTTCTTAGCATGAATTCTACCACCATTCAAATCATCCTTCTTCATTATTAGACAATCATTCATCATATGGCTAGTTTTCCCACAATAAAAATAAGAACCATTGGATTTCATTGAAGCATGATATCTATCAGATGAGTTCTTAGCATACATGTTATTGAATTTTTGTTTCTGATTTTTCTTCTATTTTTGCATTTTCTATTTTTTATCTTGTTTTTATGTTTTGGCTGCAACAGATTTCTTTGGTGATTGATGAGAGGTTCCTCATAGCCTTTTTAATCCCAGAGATGTGACCTATCCCCTCTGTTTGTTCACTCACTTCATCTTCCAAGGGCATTTCCATTTTACCTTTATCCTTAGCAGATTTGGATATAGACTTATTCAACTCTATGATAAGAATATCTGAATTTAGTTTCTCCTTTTCATACTCAGCCAATTTCTCTTTTAAGCCTTCATTTTCATTTTTGTATTCTTCAATTTCTTTTTCTAATGAAGAAGTCATTGATTTTTCTTTCTCAAGATCAAGCAATCTGTTAGACATGACATTGTTGAGCTCCTTCAATTTCACCATTTCTTCCATCAAATTTTCATTCTGAACAAGTTCATTTATTAGGACATAATCATCATTTAATGATTTTAGCTTGTCTTCCAGTTCAAAAATTTTATTAGCAAATTCTTGATTTTCATTTTTCAATAAGCAAATTTGTTTCTTATGCATATGAAATTCAGACAAGCAATCATCATAAGAATTCTTCAGTTTCACACAATTTTCACAAGAGGATTTAGAACTATTCTGATCAACTTTCTTTTTCAATTTTTTATTTTCAGATTTCATTTTCCTATGTCTATCATAAAGCTCTTCATACATTTTCATCAATTCATCAAAAGAAAGTTCTTCATCATCAGAGTTTACCTAAGATAATGTCTCCTCCTGTTGATCACTGTTTTGATCACTTCTGTTAGCCATGAGGCATTCTTCTTTCTTCTTTTCATGGATGGCGATCACTTCATCCAGTATTTCCTTTCCTGATGTACACCTGCGGACAGAAGGAAACAAGTAAGTATCAACTGCAGTCATTAAGATATTGAGAACCATAACATTTTTGCGATCCTTCAATCTGTCATCATTAGACCACTTGGCCTGATCATGAGACAGTTTATGTGGGCCATTAGAGACAAGATTCCATAGTTTAGGATCAATGGAATTCATATAAGTACATGGGCCGCCTAGCCATTCATTGAAATTTGAACCATCGAAAATAGAACGATGAGCCATTGAGACAATCAATAAAACAATTTTGAATCAATATGTTGAAGACAGAAATGCACCAAAAATAGTAGGATCCTATGCAGATCGTTGGATCTGATGAATCAGAGACCCGCTCTGATACCAATTGTTGGGGTGCAAGGCACGAATTCAGAGGGGGGGTGAATGAGTCCCCATTAAAAATTATTGCAGAATTAAAACTTTAACTACATTCTGTGTAATCTAATGAGACAATGGAGCTTTCTAATCATTTAAGATCAAGATCAAACACATGGTATGCAAACGGATTTCACACTAATCAGCAAGCTGAACAGAATTAGAAATGCAATCTCGGTTCTGATTAAAACTCAGTATGCTCAGAATATTGTAGGCTAATTAGATGCAAATATAACGAGCCTAAGCATACATCTACCGTGAATCACCCAAGCTAGCAAACCACTACACAGAGAATTTTTAGATGGTTCGATCTGCTACCACAGACCTACGTCCATCCCCCACTCAAACCGAGTGAGGCTTCTGCTAACTAACAGCTTGAACCGCTAAGCATCATAGCTTGCTTACACCACTGAGCAACACAGCTTGCTGTCCGAGGATCACACCTTGCCCGCTGAACAACACAGCTTGCTTACACCGCTGAGCAATCACAGCTTGCTTGAAATGGTAAGGAAATCAAAGATAGAAATCAAAAAGAAAAACACAGAAAGATATTGCTCACGCAGGAGCAAGTTGGCTTGGATCTGATCCAGTGGCCAACACCGATCAGATCTTTATGAAATTCTTGCTGCACACGTTTTCACTGCTCAGATGCTTCACTCTTCTTCTTCTTCCTCTCACAATCTTATTCTCTGAACTCTCTTCTTTCTCTTAATTCTTTTATTCTGTTACTCGATGACTCTCTTCTATTCCTTGCCCCCACTCTCTTGATTTCACAGCAGCTCTAATTTTTCCTTCTTCTTATTGGCTCACTGCTAGCCTCACTCAAACTCTCTTCTTCTTCTCAACCCTTTCTACGGCACTCTGTTTTTCTCAGAAAACTGGCTTTCTTACTTTTCTTGCTCTCTCGCTCTCTCTTCTCTACTCTTCCTGATCTCTCCTCTTTTCTTCTGTATTATCTTATCCTTTGATTTCGAACACAGGAGAGGCTTTTATAGAGATTCAGGCTTGGGTCCCACGAGCTCATACTTCGGGCGTGTGGAGGGCTCGTTCCCGCCTTTTTAAAGATGCCACGCGTCAGGTGCAGATGGTACGATGATCCACATGGTACAAGGTCAAAATAGTATTTGCCTTGGATCACGTACCAATCATTGGTTCACTTAATCTCCACGAGCTCATGCTTCGGGCGTGACTTAAGTCTTCACATGTTTTACTTGAATTTCTACTGCTCTCAGAGACATAGTGCTTGGCTTAATCCTGCCAATCAGAATACAGTCATTTAGTCAAACACCTTATATGTTAGAGTTCATACTTAGGCAATAACCATATGAAAACATATGCTCATACTTGTCATATAAATGTTCTGCAAATGCCTTGGAGAAAGGACAATGATGCACAGACTTGATGATATGAAACCTAGACACACTAGCATTGGCCTTATGTATGTAACATATATGCTCAGACCCTACGTGTGCATGTGCACCGACCTAGTGTTGTGAATGTGCACTGACTTACGAATGTCCTTCGACCTTTAATGAACAAATGCATTATGTGCTTTGACCTTGATGATCACAAGGTTCGAATATGCTTTGACCTAGATGAACATAGGGTAAGCATGTGCACCAACATGAATATGTTGCTAGTGTGAACATGCACCGACCTGATGCATTGCTAGAATATGTATGCTTCGACCTAAGTGTGTATGACAGAACATGTGCATCGAACTTCATGCAATGAAATGAACATGTGCACCGACCCCGGTATGAAAGTGCTTGGACCTTATGAAGGTATTTGGAGTTGATATGAATGTGCTCCGACCTTCATGTGAATATGCTCAGACCTTTTACATGCTTGTGCTCTGACTAGTGAGAATATGATCAGACTTTGTTCATGCATATGCTCTGACTTAGTGAAGGAGACTTTATGCATATGTATAGACCTGAATGAAGATGCTCAGACCTTATGCATAGACTTGACAAAGACTCTTATACATGGGCTCCGACTTGCATAATGCATGTGTACAGACGTAAAAGCATGTGTTTAGACCTTATACGTGCATGTGCTCAGACTTGTATGAATATAGTCTGACCTTACATGCAACACTGAGCATGTGCACCGACCTTAGTATGCAACAGTGACAATGTGCATCAACCTTAGTATGCAACAGTGAACATGTGCCTCTACCTTAGTATGACTTAGACATGAACGTGCACCGACCTTCTACGAAGGAACATGAATGTGCACCGACCTTACCTGTTCACAGAGAAGGTATATGCACCAACCTTTATGCTTCAGACTTGGATGTGCATTGACCTTACCTGTCAAAGAGTTGACTCACAATTTGATCAGTTGACCTGTTGTCAGTTCTTGAACAGTGGTGTTGACCAATGTTGACTTTCTTTTCATGTCTTTTTGAGTCATCTTGAGAACATGTTCTGACATATTTCATACTTCTATATATGTGATGAGATAATTAATTCATGCATCAAGGTTTTATCATCAAGGTTAAATATAATGACATAATAGTTGACATCATCAAAAGCACAGAGACATAACAGGCCCAAATCTGGCTTCCTTCCTAACCCATCTCAACTCTCTCACAGTCAAGGAAAGAAAATATCTAAGCTTTCTCTAATCCCAACTTTGTCCTAATATGAAACAGAGCTATTTATCTTTGATTTAATTGATTGGGCATGCGTTATCATTGAACTATGAATATTTTTGTTTGCTCATATGAGTTTATTTTGCTCATCCATGATTATATATATATTTAGACTGCAATGTTTATATGATGAATGACGTAGGGTTTTCCAGGTTGTGACTGTATGATACATATGTCATAGGAATGTTGTGACTGTATGATGCATGAGTATGAGGAGATAATTTTTCTAAGCATGCAAATTGATGTTATTAAGTGTGCACGATCTGTTCTTAACCTGCAAGATGCAAACAACACAAAATTTGACCTAGACACCAAGAATCCTTGTGCTATCTTTATGCCACAGGTGGTTAAATATGTCCTGGTTTCTTACATCTTTCGTTGTTACATTTCATCTGCTAAATTCTGACCTTTTGGCATAAATAGGGGTCAAAAACTCACATGGGAGGCACCATGCTATAGATAGTAAATGTAACCTACCCTGCCCGCTAACAAGCTATGAATGTATATGTGAGTATGATCATGAAAATAACATGATAACATGAACAAGGAAAGGGTGATAAAAAAAACTGAGTGAACCGTGATCGCCACCCAAGGATTAGCAGTAGGAAATAGATGCTATAATGAAAACAAACCTACGGCGTACTTTGGGAAAATGAAGAAGAAGACTGCGGCCAAAGGTGACCGCTACAACGTGATCGCACCTTGAAGATGGGTGCGGGGAATTGGTGGGATCGGACCTCCTCTCCTTCCAGCCTGCTAGAGGAAGAGCACCTCATGTTCCTATTGATAATCTCCTGCAAAATAAAGCCATAACAATAAAAGAACACCCATTAGATCATGAAAGTATAGTACGTGCCCCGAAGTGATAAAATAGCGTGAAAGACAGGGGGAGAACGCACCGGGGGAGGGTTTTTACCCCCTATAAATGGGTGCAAATGAAAGGTGGGAGTGTTGTGCATATATGGTAGTTGAAATCATGAAATTTAATTAAGAAAGGAGAGAGAAAAATGTTGTGCAAAATGAAGAAAAATGCAAAAATGTTCAGGAAACTATGCAAAAACTAAGTGTAAAACTGTGATTATTTGTGAAACGTGGGAGAGGATAACTAAGCATAGGAGCAACGAAAAGGAGCCCAGAAAGATGGAAATGAAAGAGAACACTCCCCTCTCCAAGTTGGAGTCAGAGCAGGAGGTAGATGACGCAGCATGGCTCCGCCCCGGACCGATGAAGAGCATCCCGCCGCAGAGTTATAGCAGGAAAATAGAATCTGTGATGATTTGCAAGAAGTACAGGCGAAGTTAGGAGGGCAAACGACAATGAAATCAAGCAAATAAGGAACCAAGTTGAAGCCAATACTTCCCTCAATAGCCTGGGGTCGAAGGGTTGAGTCAACAATCCGGCATGGCTTCGCCCTAGGTTGAAGAAAAGCCCCCCAGTGCACAGGCGAACTGGACATCTACTTATAGAAAAATGATGAAACCCAGAACTTTATGTCACGATTCCCAAGGATAGAGACCACCATATCTCGAGATCTATGGATCAATCTCGAGATAATAGTTAGGATAAGAGCTAGGAACAAATTGGACTCTATTTGGTGGAAGGATCTGGAAGATATTCACGCCGCAAGAAGGGCCCGGAGCCTAATTTGGAGGAGTTTTGGTTACACGAAATGCATAAAACCCGATATTGCGGCCAAGATTCCAGGAGATATAGCCCATGAAAATTTATGTTATATAGACCAAAGTCGAGAGAAAAGAAAGGCCAAGAGATAGAAACAAACGGGGCTCCATTTGGTAGAATATTCTGGAAGATAGAGCCCTAATAAAGAGTCCCCGTCAAGCAAAAGTCCGCGTTAGAGTCCAGCGGTGAAGAAATCGGAGTTCAGGATCATTTGGACTCTCTATTATAGAGACAGTCTATCGAGCGGCCATTTTTTTGGTAAGAAACGGTCATGGGAGGACTGCATGGTCAAGAAAAATGGTCTAGGAGGCGACCGCCAGACAACTGGGGGCGATCGGGAGGCTTCTGGCATAAAAACTGAAGAAATGGTCATCCAAAGATCATTTTTTCAAAGTGGCAGTCTCAAGAAGATCGTCATTTGACATTTTAAAAATAAAAAAATAAAAAAGTTACTATTCATGGGCGGTCAACTGTTGACCATTTTCTTCATAAGACGGTCAACAGTGGACCGTTTCTCTCTAAGTAGCGGTCAACAGTTGACCATTTTCTTCGGGTAGTTGCCAAGCTCGTGTGACTTTGAAAATCAGATCATATCTCGAAAACGGTGTAGAACTAGTGAAAGTGGCAGACAAAGAAATTGTAGATAACTGAAAAATAAACAACATTCATGAAGAGAAAAAGATGAAAAAATGATCATAAGAGAGAGAAAATGGGGTGAGAATAAAGAAAAATGTCGGGACTTGAAAACAGTGGAGAACTAGCCAATGGCGTTGAAGAAGAAAATGTAGGGCTTTAAAAATGGAATAACTTTGGTGAAGGACACTTAATGAATAGAGGAGTAGAAGAGTATGAAAAGGATAGTTTTTCAAGATTGCATAGCGAAAGGGGCCGAATGTTATAGGGAAGTCGACCTAAATGGGCTGTAAGTCGACTTGGAAGGTCGAAAGGTGATAAAATAGGCTCTAGGGCTCTAACAAATTATGATCTCCAAGGCTCAAAGGGAATGGAACAATGAAACGGCTCGAAATCCATCCAAGGAAGGCTCCGAAACAATGGTAATTCTGGACATCAAAAATGATGAATAAGAGAAATAACTCGACTTGCAAGCTAAAACGGGTGTCAATAGATGTCCCTCCTTAATGTCCGCTTTGTAAGGGAATGAGCGAAAGCGACGTGGAGGTGACATGGAAAGGAGATGGAGCAAAAGCGAAAGCGACGAGGGATGGAGATGAAGCAGAGATGAAGCGAAGAGGACTGAAAATCAGGCATCAAGGTAAAAGACACCCGTCACAACCAACAAGCGACATGAATTCTCCCGAAAACGCCAAACTAATCACCTGGAATAGATGACAAGGATGAAACATGTCTGGAGAACTAAACTAATTGGAGGAAATGGAAACACGACCAACCTGATCGGGGACACAATCCACAGACAATGCGGGGGCGGAAAGAGCACAACGTAAAAAGTAGGAGAAATATAACTGAGATAAAATCCAGACAGGAATCACGCTGGCCAACCAAACCAAGCGGGTAGATCAGAGAAGACGTTCAAATTCAGAGTGAAATGAAGATCTCTTATCCAAGAGAATTGAAGTGCAATTAACCATTGCTGAGGAAAAACCTCGAAAGATCACGAGGCGTGAGTGCTCAAAAAATGACATGATGCATGCTGGGCTAAAATAAAGAAATCATCAAAATGAATGCAAAGAAAGATAAAATAGAAAGTACCCAAGGATAATATTGCTAGACTGAGTCGAGACGGGGTCAAGAGTCTTCTTGCAACCACGGCGTGCGAGACAGAGTCCATCGTCCCCCACCCGACTCGACCGAGTGGCCTATCCAACGATTAACCGCATGCTCCTAGATCATCATCATTTTTGTTAAAGGGGAACATCAGATCATAGAACACATGGGCAACCAGCCGGTCCTTGAGAGGTTATAATAACGTAGATACCATATAGTAATGCAATAGAGAGCATGGATAGGGAGCCATACCTGACTTACCTGCCAAGCGAAACGATATTTTTTGATTTTGTATTTCTGATTTTTATGGATTGTTATGTATGAGACAAATACGACAAATAAGTAAGCATAAACATGATGAAGATTACATAACGATCAACTGAACGACAGACAACACAACATAACATAACGATCAAATGAATGGAAAATAATGTAACATAACATAACAAAGACAAACAAGCACATATGCAATGGCATGAACAACCAACATGCATGCACGAACATAGTGGGACAAGACAACAACGGGGTGGGACAACACACGGTTGGGACAAGAACACGAGAGATGACCATACGATTGGGACAAGAACACGAGAGATGACCATAGGTAGGGCAAGGACACCTAGATGACGACCACAGGAGGACAATGCATCAGACAACCACAGGTGGGACAGAACAACATGGGACATGATAGATATGCTCTTCAATCAAGTCCCAAGATCGGACAAAGCAGAACCACCGGGTTCATAATCGTAAGGTAAAGAGCCCTCTTACAAAGATATGATCAAAAGCTGAGCGAGGCAAAGCATCTTCGGAACAGATCGAGGGACAAGTTTGAAGAAAGAGAGAACAGATCAGAAAAATAGGAACATGAGGCAGAGTAAAAGATAGAGCCAGAAAGCTTGAACACCTGCGACCTCCACACTTAGCAAACAAATCATACATGCCCTTAAAAAAATAAATAAAAAGGAACAGAAGACAAACATTTGTTTAGATTTTTGACAATTTTTTTGGATTTTTTTTTGGATTTTGAACAATGTTTATTTTTTTTGGATTTTGGCAATATTCGATTTTTTATTTTGAACAATTTTTGATTTTTTTGTATTTTGAACAATTTTTGATTTTTTGTACTATGAACAATATTTGATTTTTTGTATTTTGAATAATATTTGATTTTTTTTTAGATTTTGAAAACATTGCTATCTGTAGCATCCAAGGACGGGCTCAAGCTACTGGCCAAGGGGTCATCATCCCACCCCCCTCTTGTTAAGAACTCCCCTTGAGCAAGGCGTGCATTTGAGAGTGACTCACCATAACTAACCGCCCCTAAAGAATGGTGCCCCTACTAAGGCCATAGCTAGGATACAACCCAACCTAAGAGGGAGGAATAAGAAAATTGAGATAAGCTTCATGTAGGATGGGAGATAGATTAGAATTCCTTCTAGGGCACTACCCCTCAAAGAGTAGGTCTGTTGCGCCGGGGCTGTGTCTTTGATTTTTTCGGACCCATATTTACTAGGTACGCATGCGACCGGGCTTATGATGTCCCGCGGGGAAGTGTACTGCCACTCTTGCCATGCCTTTGATTCATAATTTTATATTGAATTATTTTTTCATTTTGGTAGCCCTTCTTGGCTAGATTTTGCATGAGAGCTCACTTTTGAGGGTCAAGACTGCCCCTATTTGAGACCTCTCTCGTATTAGGGAGCGCCTAGGTTGGTCATCTCATCCATCAATTTGTTGCCTCTGCACTTGGCCGAGCAGAGAAAAGAAAAGACCTTTGTACATACCCATAGTATGGCCAGAGCAGCAACGATGTGTCTCAGAGAGATCGACTATGGATTACCGTGAAGTGTGTGAAAAATCCATACAATGGTCACCCTCAACGATCAGGGAAAGAAACTAGACTCCTAGCGCAAAGCTATCACCAGCCTAAGAATGTTGCAGAAGCAACTCGACTTAAACTAACCAAACTTAATGAACTAAAGTCGCTCAAAATGTGTTGAGGAAACCACATTATAACCATGCGCAGGAATAACAATAAGTAATAACAATAATAACATATTCCTGCATAAAACAAAGATACCTTGCAAATTCATAACGTGAAAGTAGCAACATCCTGAAGCGATCTTGACTTTTGAGTAGCATGAGCTTTGTATTCCTTGCTTGTGAGGGCAAAAGGGAGAGGATAATATGGACTTGAAGATTCCTCTACACGGAGGAGCGGCAGACACCAAACTGGACGAAGAGGATAAAAAGGAAAAGAGACGAGGGCTAGAACTCCCTCGTTAAGGCACAGAGACCCTGATAACAAGGAACCATATATAGAATAAATAGAGATTAGCTGAGATCAAGACAGGCTAAAGCCTCGAAAACAGTAAGAAAAAGGGTGATGACCCTGAAAGGGCGAGGAGGAAAGAATAGAAAGATGATGAAAAGATTGCTGGGAAGATAAGGAAGAAGGAGAATAATCATCCGACGCGGTGGGAGAAAAAGAATAACGATCACCCGCCAGAGGCAGGTAAGAAGATGGATAAACACCCGACAAGGTCGGGGAAGGGAAATGATAGATACCCGACAAGGTCGGGAAAGAGCACGAGGAACACCCGACTGGGTCGGGGAAAGGGAACGAGAAGTAGACCCCAGAGATATCCATGGAAGAGAATCAGAAGAAGTCCCGGGATCAGGAAGACGAGATGACATGGGCCGAAGCCTAGAATAATGAGAATGTGGAGAATCTGGTGGCTCGGAGAGAGAAAAAGGGAAACGGGGACACATGGACCCGGTAGGAGAGGAGAAGATGATAGAAATAAGATTACAAGAGGGCAAGTACACCACCCAAGGGTGGGAGCTAAGCGATAGAAATGAGGAATGAAAGGAAGAGGAAGAGGAAGAAGTGGACCCTTGAGTGCGCACTACGCGGCCCTTAAACTTAGGCCGCCACCTCTTCTTGGCAGAAACTATCTCGTAACGGACCCGCCTGGCATGGACTTGGACCTTCGGCCTTCTTGTCTTGAAACATCTTTTCATATAACGGGCCCACCTGGCAGACGGCCTAGCTCGGTCGTGAATATGTAGTTTTATCGGGGCGGCTGCCCCTAGACACTCGGTGCTAACCATAGGCAGAGATCCTTGAACAAGTAACTCCTTAGGATGAACATCAGAAAACCACAGAGTCTTGTCACTCGGCACTAGCAAGATGAGATTCGACATCTCCATTCGATAATCGGGCATGAAGCATAACTCCCTTACCAGAAGAGCAGGACAAAACTGAGGGAGAGTAATGCGCGGCGTTGACGTGGCCGATTTACCAATAAATCGAGGGAGATGGCATAACAAGTGCAGAATGTCCTTAGAAAGTGTAAAAGATACGGCCAATTGCCTCTTGAATAGGGAATCCACCAGGCTCTTGGCGGCCGTATGGGTTAGCACAATCCGAGTAAAGAACCCCTCTCGGCCAGTGAACTGAACAGCAATCGAGCGAGGAGTAATAACGACATCAATAGTGAATCCCCTGGCGAGCAATGAGATTGCCATCGACTTCGCTTGTGAAGAGACTGGCACAAGTGCAAGGGAACTCTTTTTTGCAACCATTTCTAAAAATGCATGCTCATTATCCCCATAATAGCCAGGGACCAGGACCTGGATCGACATTTGGCAAATGAAATCTAGGACCTTGAAACACACAATGGAAACCTGGCTCGGCCCATCATCTCCCTGGGGACTAGACCCGAGGGACACCAGAGATAGCGTGCACCCGCTCCGTGGGATGGAAGTAGGTGGAGAAAGGGGTGGAGAAGGCTTGGATGGCGTAGGTGAAGGCGCGGAGGGTGTAAGTGGGGGTAAAGGTGGAGGGATAGTGGCAATGATAGGCTCGGGTGGAGTTAAAGGAAAAGGTGGAGGCGTAGAACGGGTGAAGGCGAAGGTGTAGGTATAGCCTGCTCAGGTTCAGGCAATGATGGCGAAGGAGATGGCAGAAGCGGTGAAGATGGTGGTAGTAATAGAAGAGGGGTCGCTGGGAGAGGAGGCGATGAAGATGACGGTGATGGCGAAGGGGATGGTGAGGATGGTGGAGATGGTGGAAGTAATGGAAGAAGGATCGTTGGGAGAGAGGTGGTGAAGACGGTGGTGATGGCGAAGGGGATGGTGAGGATGGTGGAGATGGTGATGCGGGCAATGAAAGTAGTGGAGGTGTAGATGGAGAGGATGAGGAAGGAGGTAAAGAGGAAATGGAAGGCTGTGGGACCCAACGTCGACGTATCAATACAATGCGTCGGGTGGCGTTAGGAGTGGAAGCGGTGGTGGCAATGGAGGAAGCGGAGGTAGTGGAGGCACTGGCCTAAGCAGGAGCTTGGGTTGGGGGAGGTTGTGGAGGTTGAGTAGGAGATGGTGAAGGTGAGGGGGTAGGTGGAGATGAAGAGGGTGACGAGGTAGGCAACGAGGTTGGCAAAAGCATAGGTGAGGGAACAGGTGACGGAGTAGGTAATGGAGCGGGTGCAATGCTAGATAAAGAATCATAGGGGTGCCCCTGGTCTTGTAGTGAAGATGGCTGCCCGGGCGGCACCTCTTGCTGCTGCTGCTGCTTATTGTGGAGATGTAGAATAGCTTCATGCATGGCGGCCCAATCGATCATCTTCTTGCCTTCCAACTCATAAACCAGCTTCTGAAGCTCGGGGCAATCCTCAACCAAATGCCCCTGCTAGTGGTGAAATTTGCAAAATTGGAGCAAATCTCCGACCACGGGTCGGCAAGTCATAACCAAAGAGAGTTGCAACACGTGAGCGGCCATCAAAGCCCTGAAATTATCTGTAAAAGACTCCGACAACGGCGGAGAAGGAGCCTGCTTCGGGCACGGTGGATGTCGAGGGATATGGGAAGGTGATGGAGAAGGTTGCGGGGATGGAAGCGAAGGTTGCGTAGGTAATGGCGCATGGCTAAGGGAATGATTTGGTGAAGGCATATGCGGAGCAAGATGAGGGGGTATATAGACGGCATCCACCTGCTCGGGGTGTGGTGTCTCCTTGACCGGAGGTGGAGGTTCATGCGGGTATGAAGAGGCGGAAGGCTGACTCGTGGAGGGTTGATATGTGGAGGTATATGGGTGTGGGGGAGCGGAAGACTGACTCGTGGAAGGATATGTGGTGGAGGGCTGACTCGTGGAAGGATATGTGGGAGATGATGGATAGGAGGCGTATGTGGGCATAGAAGGTGAAGGAGACTCGGGGTCAAGAGAACCTAGAAGTTGTTGGTGGATAAAGCGGGCTCGACTATAAAGATGTTGCCAGGAAGTGATATCATTCAAGGCTAAGATAAAGCGGTACTCGGGCGTTGCGTTAGAAATGATCATTTTGCTTTGCTCTCCCTCCGGAATATGTCCCAGGACTTGAGCGGCCAAGAGACGCTAGCGGTCGGCGAAGGTAGAGAACTCCTCGTCGGGCTTCATCTTCTCATGGTCCAGATCCACCATGGAATATTTGGGCCTCACCTGGTCTTGATATTGCTGAAGAAATGTCTCTTGAATGACTTGAAAATCCACAACTTGCCCTTGCGGAAGAGAAAAGAACCAATCCCGAGCTGGGCCTTCTAACGACAGACCGAACAGATAGGCCATCAAGTGTTGATCATGTCGAAACTGGGCCGACTCATAGATGAACTCCTTTAAATGGACATAGGGGTCACCTACTCCACCATAGCGGTGATATGCGGGAATTTGTGAACGCGGTGGAAACCGAAGACCTTCAAATGCAAACGGAATGCTCGAGGGAGTTTTGGGATCAATTCGGTGTTGTAGTTCATCAAGCCGACGTTGGGTTTGAGCAATCATCTCCTCAATGGGGAGAGATCGAGAAGGATGCAAGCTAGCCTGAGCAAGAGAATGTGGATTTGGACCAGGGTTATGATATTGGGTCGGATAAGGAGAACCAGACTGAGAAGAGGGAAAGCCCATTCCAAGAATAGAAGGATATGGGGGCTTGAAAGGATCATGAATGTGGGAATAAGGACCGATTGGGCCAGCAGTAGAAGAAGAATGAGGTCCATTGAGAGAAAATTGACCATCAGAAATTGCGCCAGCCACATAAGAAAGAGAAGGCCCATTAAGATGGAATTGGCCATTAAAAATTGGGCCAGCGGCATGTGAAGGAGAAGAAAGAGGCCCATGAAGGTAAGAAGGCTTATTATGAGAAGGCCTATTAAGATGAGAAACAGGCCCATTAGGAGAAGGAGACCCATGAAGATGATTTGCAATGAGCCTTCGGGCCTGAGCCGACTCCATTTGGCAGGTAAGAGGTGATAAGTGGCCCCTGGGATTTGCTTGTGCCTCGGAAGAGCCATGAGTAGACGGGCCCGTGTGGGAAGAGGAATCAATGCGGGAATAGGAAGACGGGGAAGAAGAAGGGTAATATATAAGAGAAAAATAGCGCTCCATGAGGGCAATTGGAGACTTTATATAGGACAATCAGGGAAGTATAATGAGGGAAGTAAGGGCTCGAAGAATCAAAGAAGGGGGCTGACTCAATAATGCGAAGAAAGGAAAAAAAAGGACCTAGGACAATGTGACTAGACAAATGGACACACAGAATGAACTAGCCGAAATGGGCCTAATGACAAAACCTATATGGGTAATGGGGGATGCAACACAAAATAACACAAGTGGGCTTGGACAAGCCCAAACAACACAAACAATATGAAGGATTTCACCCAAGTCAAACAAGTTAATATGATGTGAAGTATTTTATTGTCAAAATTTGGGTGGGCCTTTTAATGATTTGAATTGAGATTAATTCCCTCAAGATAGGTATCATATAGGGAACGAGGTCCAAACTTTGGGTTGACTATGGTTAATTCCCTCACAATGTATGCAAATGCAAGCCTAAGGGGTGGAAAGGTATAACCGACTCGGCGTCCGTGTGAGAATCCACGGCTCGCGGGGACTTACGGAGGTCCCGGATAAGATCATCTAGTCGAGCCCAAGGAATACGGGAGCGATAGGATCACTTACTGAGGGGAATGCAACTACAATATACAAATATGTATGATCCTATGTGCACCGGAGTGCATGCAATTTCTTGCCTAAGTCCAGCAAATCAAGACAATAATGAAATTATGCAAACATCATGAAAATGTATGAAAAATGCAAAACAATATGAATAACAATAATGCAAGATCAGAAATAGGGACAACTAGGCACTAAAAGATAGGAAAAACCATAAAAGAATAACGTACCGTTGTGTTTACCCCTGAACTTGCATGCAGATTTTATGCACAAAATGCTAAAATGATGACAATATTTAACTAGGCAAATGTGACCCAAATGATGCAAATAAACTATGGATGGAAAGACATTACAAAGGTCTATACAATGGGCCTAAGAATAAGGAAATCTGACCTCGGGAAGCCAATTAAATCTTCCAAGAAAGATGCCCCTGTGAACTTGTGCGTAGACCGCATGCAGATTTTATGCACAAAATGCTAAAATGACGACAATATTTAACTAGGCAAATGTGACCCAAATTATGCAAATAAACTATGGATGGAAAGATAATACAAAGGACTACCCCATGGAACAAAAATCAGCGCAATCAGACATCGGAAAGGTAATTAAATCATTAAGAAAGAACACACCTGTGAACCTGTCCCCGAGCCTGCTTACAAACTTAATGCAGAAAATGTAAAAATGGAGACACTTTTTAAATATGCAAATGATGTCCAAATGGTGCAAACTTTATATGTATGGAAATACAATACAAAGGATAACACAACGCAACAAAAATGAGCCTAATCCAACGTCAGGAGACAAAGTAATGCCCGAATGAATAAGGCCCCTGTGAAAAGAAATCCTACCCGGCCAGAATCAAGAAAAGGTCACATGGATGACCGTTTTTATCGTGTATGCGGTCTACTGGATGACCGCCCAGGTCTTGGGCAGTCTGGGGAGGACTGTTTCTAACCCCAGAGGGTTAGGGCGATCCTATAATGGCCGTTAAATGTGCTAGGCGTCCCTACGATAGACCGTTTACCCCAAACAGACCCGGGAATGGACAGAACAATGAAAAAACGTGGAGGAGACGACCCAAACATGCATGAACACCCATCCAACATGCAAGAGACTAAAAATACAACGTGATGGGCACTAGGTGTCCCACCGTGATAGCCACAAAGGGGTGTAGATAGTAAATGTAACATATCCCACCCTCTAACAAGCTATGCATGTGTATGTGAGTGTGATCATGAAAATAACATGATAGCATGAACAAGGAAAGGGCGATAAAAAAATTGAGTGAACCGTGATCGCCACCCAAGGATTAGCAGTAGGAAATAGATGCTATAATGAAAACAAACCTACGGCGTACCTTGGGAAAATGAAGAAGACCGCGGCCAAAGGTGACTGTTGCAACGAGATCGCGCCTTGAAGATGGGTGCGGGGAACTGGTGGGATCGGACCTCCTCTCCTTCCAGCCGGCTAGAGGAAGAGGGCCTCACGTTCCTATTGATAATCTCCTGTAAAACAAAGCCATAACAACAAAAGAACACCCATTAGATCATGAAAGTGTAGTCCATGCCCTGAAGTGATAAAATAGCATGAAAGAAAGGGGGAGAAACCACTGGGGGAGGGTTTTTAACCCCTATAAACGGGTGCAAATGAAAGGTGGGAGTGTTGTACATGCATGGGAGTTGAAATCACAAAATTTGATTAAGAAAGGAGAGAGAAAAATGTTGTGCAAAATGAAGAAAATGCAAAAATGTGCTGGAAACTGTGCAAAAACTAAGTGTAAAATTGTGATTATTTGTGAAAAGTGGGAGAAGAGAACTAAGCATAGGAGCAAAGAAAAGGAGCCCAGAAAGATGGAAACGAAAGAGAACACTCCCCTCTTCAGGTTGGAGCCGAGCAGGAGGTAGACGACGCAGCATGGCTCTGCCCCGGACTGACGAAGAGTGTCCCGCCGCGGAGTTGTAGCAGGAAAATAGAATCTGTGATGATTTGCAAGAAGTAGAGGCGAAGTTAGGAGGGAAAATGAAGCAAATAAGGAACCAAATCGAAGCCAATACTTCCCTCAATAGCCTGGGGTCGAAGGGTTGAGTCAACAATCCGGCATGACTTCGCCCTAGGTCGAAGAAAATCCCCCCGACGCGTAGGCGAACTGGGCATCTATTTATAGAAAAATGATGAAACCTAAAACTTTTTGCCACGATTCCTAGGGATAGAGACCACCATATCTTGAGATCTATAGATCAATCTCGAGATAATAGTTACAATAAGAGTTAGGAACTAACGGGACTCTATTTGGTGAAAGGATCAGGAAGATATTCGCGTCGCAAGAAGGGCCCGGAGCCTAATTTGGAGGAGTTTTGGTTGCACGAAATGCATAAAACCCGATATTGCAGCCAAGATTCAAGGAGATATAGCACACGAAAATTTCTGTTCTATAGACCAAAGTCGAGATAATAGAAAGGCGAAGAGATAGAAATAAATGGGGCTCCATTTGGTGGAATATTCTGGAAGATAGAGCCCTAACAAGGAGGCCCCGTCGAGTAAAAGTTGGCCTTAGAGTCCAGCGGCAAAGAAATCAGAGTTCAGGATCATTTGGACTATCTGTTATAGAGACGGTCTATCGAGCGGCCATTTTTGGTAAGAAACGATCATGGGAGGACCGCATGGTCAAGAAAAATGTTTTAGGAGGCGACCGCCAGACGACTGGGGGCGATCGGGAGGCTTCTGGCATAAAAATTGAAGAAACGATCATCCAAAGACCGTTTTTTGAAAGTTATCTCAAGAAGATCGTCATTTGACATTTTAAAAATAATAAAAATAAAATAAAAAATAAAAAATAAAAAGTTACTGTTCATGAGCGGTCAATTGTTGACCATTTTCTTCATGAGACGGTCAACAGTGGACCGTTTCTCTCTAAGCAGTGGTCAAAGTTGACCATTTTCTTCGGGTGGTTGACAGGCTCGCGTGACTTTATAAATCTGAGCATATCTTGAAAACGATGTAGAATTAGTGAAAGTGATAGAAGAAGAAATTGTAGATAACTGAAAAAGGAACAACTTTCATGAAGAGAAAAAGATGAAAAAATGATCGTAAGATAGAGAAAATGGGGTGATAATAGAGAAAAATGTCAGCACTTGAAAACAGTGGGGAACTA